>JBAMJR010000213.1:5387500-5892843 GCA_038501785.1 Myoxocephalus aenaeus
GATCAAACAGCTCAACAGCAGCAATCTGGGCAGGCAGGGAGGTAGGGAATTAAAGCTCTGATCTGTTTTTTTAATCACTGCTCTCCACGTCGCTGCCTCTCCACATCCGACACCAGACAACTTTGCAACTCTTCAAAATCTGTCATCTGGGTATGAAGTGGAAATTCCCCAAATATTTCCCCCCCCCAAAAAAAGAATGACCGTGGCCCGGGCAGAGAGGGCATGCCAAGACGCATCGTGTCCTGTTGAACTGGATGGCTTTGACAAAAAAAATGACGCTGTGTTTGTTTTAACTTTGCGAGGCTCCAGAAAGCTTTGTCTCGAAAAAAAAAGAGGGTAATAATGCCTTGCATGCTAACGCTGTTTACTTCTCTCTAATGAACTCTGGACTTGGCAAATCATCTCGATACTGGGAGCACAACTCAAGCGACGCATGTTGGACAAAGCCAACCACCGAGCAATAACACGACAATGGAAAGATATCGGTGGGATTTGCCATTTTCCGTTACTTAATGAACGCTGCGTACACGCAGGAGCAGCGTGGACATTTTCTGTCTAAGATTGTACAAATTTGCCGTGAGTTTTTCAACACCAAATGGAAAGTATTAGACGGTAACAAATTGCGTCTTCTGGATGTCTGGTACGTGGTGGGAAAATACATTTACATTCCCCACCAGTGTGCCCAACAATTACCACGGCATATTTAAATACAACCACTGCGGTAGCGAGGCATCGTGGGGGCTTCACAGGCGCTCATCAATTTGATTCATTAATTTTCCTCCCCACGCAGATTTGAAAAGTCTTCGCCGGGGTTGTTATGTCTGCATACTGTCGCTGCACAAACATAAACACTGCGGGCACAGTAACGCGCAGAATTCCTTCCGCTGGAAAGAAATGATGAAGAAAAAAACTCCCGAACACAGCCACTCGCCGCCTCTCCCCTCTCGTCTCTTTGTTCCACATCTTTACACTTCTCCTCTCTCCTTCCCCTCCCCTCACTCCCTCTTTATGCTGCTTCCTTTGGTGTTGCTCCTCTGGAGCGCCGCACTCACCATAGACCTCAGAGCGCCGCAGAGGTTCGGGTCCCGATTCCCCACATCGCTGTTGCCCGGGCCTCATTCACAGAGCCTGGTGACCGGCGGTGTGAATGTCCAGGCCTCATGTTTCGCTCTCCACCCCCACCTCCACCCCCGCCTCCATCAATCATGGAAGAAGAAAAACATGTCAAAGCTGATACTTCGTGAGGTGATCTTTAAGATTACTTCAGTTTTCTTTTTCCGACCCTGACATTTGTTGGCCCGCAAACTAACGATTATTTTCTCGATGAATCGATTAGTTGTTCAACAAAATGTCAGAAAGTGTCCATCAGTTTTTCCCAAAGCGCAAGATGTCGTCCTCAAATGTCTTGTTTAGTCCACAACTCAAAGATATTCAGTCTCAGTCACAGAACAGAGAAGAAACCAGGAAGGATTTTTTTCTTCAAACTGAATAGTTGCCAATTCATTTAATAATTGAACAATAATCGATAAATAGTTCCAGCTGTAGGCCATTTGTTATGATATAGCAAAAGATAACATATGCACACCTTTATGTTTCGCATTAAATAGAAGTAACTTGAAATGGGGACACGTCAAAGATTTGTTGTTGTTAGTGAAGCAGTTTTTACCGTGCTCATTCCCAAGTAGAAGGCTTTGGCCGATCACATTGAACCACTGCCTTGAAAGACAGCGAGACTAATAGAATTTACTAAACTGCAGAAACATATCAGCTCATTGCTTTCTTTAAAAAAATACAAATATAAGTTTTTGAATCATTGTAATGGCCAGATCAGATTTAGAAGGTGCTGGAGCTGAGTCATGTGCTTTGAGTTACAAAGGAGGGGGACCATTAATCCCTGGCCTGTAGGGTCTCCGACTACAGTGATGTGTCGGTCTAGTATAAACATTGGGATTGGACCCGGATTAATTCTGCTTTGTGATCTGGCCTCCTTTTAATGGGAGTTGCAGCTGCAGATGTTTCCATATTCCAGATGCTACAGTTAAGTTGTAATTGCCTGTGCAGCCTCAGAATGAAATAGTGTCTGTATTTTTATGACTTTACGATGTAGAACACTGCGGTCATAGTAAGTTTTTAGAAATGGGGCGCGGAGGGGGGGCTGTTCCCACAATGAGCAAAAATAATTTTCTAAATTTGTTTAAGAAAATATGCCTCTGAACCTACCAGCGTTAAACTTAATATAAATAAGAGAAACGTATTTGGAGAAGTACCATACATTTGTGGAAAAGCTGCTTCATTTTGTTTCCTCAATACGTTCTTGTTCTTTTTACACTGTTACTAAAGAACAACAGCAGCGCAGACAGACCTGGAGGGGAGGGGAGTGGAGGGGAGGGGGGATTATTTTCAGATACGCAGTGTGTCCCGAGTGTGAATCTTTCATGCTACTGTACTTCCAACACCTCTGTCTCAACACCTCTGCGTTTTGTCTTTCATCGGTGGGGGGGCAGGTGGTGAGCCGCGTTACCTCGGGCAAAACCATAGCTGCTTTGGCCCAAGATAGAATACAAAATATATATATATATATATATATATATATATATATATATATATATATTTAAAAAAGCTTTTGACATGGTGCAGGTGCAAATGCTGAAAAACAGTTACTTTTTTTGGCAGTGGAGGTTTAGGCGGTGTGTGACTCAGGAGAAGATGAGCGGATTTCACAGACAGCTAAGCTAGTTTGTTGATCCCTGCAATGATGGATGCTCATGGCAACAAACAGGTTCACCCCCACACACACACACACACACACCGGCACAGGCACATACAGAATGTAATGCGTCTCCATCACGAATGTAGCCTCCCTCCCAGGTTTCCACAGAAGGGCCTTTTTTTTTTAAAAGGGCTCTTAACAGAATGCGGCGCACATCGAGACTTCTCAGGCAAGTAGAGCTCGGTGAATAATTCAAAGCAAACTGACAACATGTTGCCACGTCTGAGAGAGAGTTGCCTCACATGCGAGGCTTCACTGGTGTGTGTTTATGAGACGGTGTGCGTTGGACATCTCTTGGTTTTAATTTCTCATGAATGAGTAAGTTATTAGTTGATTGACAGACAGTGAAACGGAACATTTCTCAGTTTTTATTTTGTATAAATTCGATATAGTTGGGTTTTGAGGTGTCATTTAGAAACGTCTCCTTGGGTTTTCCCTCTATTTTCTGAAATAAATAACGAGGCGAAATGAATGTCCTAATGGAGACAGAAGGGCGATTAATCTAAAAAAGAAAAGCAACACTTGAAGCCTGAATACTTTTACATTGTATTTTACGTGGAATTGTGCTGCTGCTGCCATACTAGGAATTACTTCTTTTTTTTTCATTTATTTGATTACAATCTGACGCTTACATTGTGGCGGTTGACCTCAAAACATCGTATGCCCTCACGTAGCACCCTTTACGTCGCCTCGTTACTTAACCGTTCCTCCATTCGATAAGTCTCTGCCCACTGAGCTCCACTTCTCTGGAGTAATCTCCCGCCGCACATTCGGGAGGCCGGTTGATACTTTTCGAAATCCAGGCTGGAAACAAGTTCGTTTTTCTGTTCACTGTGATCTCTCTCGTAGTCGCCGGCTGTTTTACAGACGGAGATCACACAGTATCTGTTTTTAAAAATGAACTAACCTCTTTGTTACCTGTCTTTGTGCGTGTACTTTTACATGCAATACCATGTGTACTGTAAATAAACAGAAGTTGAACATCGTACGACGACTTTAATATACATTCTCTGTGCTTTTTGAAAAATAAGAGTGGTCATCTTTTTTACTCAAGCTTCTCACACGTGTCCTCCTCTGTCTTTCAGCCTGTCCGTCGGGCTTTTTCAAGCCGACCCAGAAAGACGAGCCCTGCATGCAGTGTCCCATCAACAGCCGCACCACCAGCGAAGGCGCCATGAACTGCGTCTGCCGCAGCGGATTCTACCGCACGGACTCGGATCCTCTCCAGATGCCGTGCACGAGTACGTACCAGCACTCGGGGTCCTAACGTGTGAACTTTAACTCGCACTAAAAAAAACACACAAAGTACACAGACATGAATACGCACCCACAAAAGTCTTTTGATTTCAAATATGAACTTTTTGGCACATGCGCATTTGACACCCGCAAGCAGATGAGGCCCCGGGGATCAAAGGACAGTGGTAGTCTGTGTAACTCCAAACAGAGAAATCCTGTCAGAGCTGTCCCTCACACCAACGCGACGCTGACATGCCCACAGTGTGGCTGTCCACAGATCTGACCCGACACACAAGGCTCGGCTGCCCCTCCTCAACATCACACAGCCCCTGCTCCGAGCCGGACCAGAGGTTACTGGGCCAGGGCGCGTTGTTTTGTGAAGGGGCCGGCACGGAGAAAGAGCCCAGGCGAGACCCTCTCTTGTCATGCCAATGAAGCTGTTTGAATTTGAATTAGAATTTGAGGCTGACACCGAGGTTCAGAGAGAGACAGAGAGACGGAAAGGATAGACCAAAGCGAGTGAGTGAGGGAGGGAGGGGTGAAGCGTGAGGGAAAGGAATGAAGGAGAGGCAATTGGAGAGGGATGGAGAGGGGTATGTGAGAAAGACAAGAGAATCAGTGCATAGAGTGTGGTCTTACTAAAACAAAACAGGGGCGAGTGAGGGAAAAAAAGAAGAAGAAAAAAAAGCTCCTTTCAACGTTCGGGTAGTGTTTTTCCCCTCACTCTCCCTCTCTGCCTGTTGAAAGGGAGAGAGGAGGGAAGAGATTTGATGGTCTCCAACAAAGGAGATTTGCATAAGCCTGGCTCTGGGAGTCGAGCAGCTGTTGTGAATGAGAAAGCAGCAGCGTCACGTCACTCGTATTAAGCGCAGCAGGGCCCAGGCCTGATTAAAGCAAGGGAATGGGCCCATCGGAGCCCACCAGCTAATGGAGAGGGGGGGTTAGGAGTCCTCCTCTCAAGGAAGGAGATGCCAAGGAGGAGTTATGTTTCCATGTATGAGAGACACCAAGAAGGGCACTCCAGCGGGCTTCCTTCCAGAGCCGGAGATCTGTTAATTGCCGCCAATTAAGAGGAGGTTAAATAAGAAGTGATCGATTCAGATTTAGGATGTTGTGGGCGGAGGGGAGCTGTTTATCCCATTAGTCCTGGAGGATACGACTTCCACAATTAGGCGCACATGGCTGTAAAAGATAAACACTTCTCTTTGTTTGTTTGTTTGGCCTGTCACTCAACATGCAGCACCATGTGGAAGGTTTCCACCCTGCGATGCCTCTAGCCGCTCAGAATGTCTCGGCGGGAGAACCTCTCTCTCTCTCTCTCTCTCTCTCTCTCCCTCTCTCTCCCTCCGCCGCAGTAACTCGACACAACGCTCCATGAGAAAACTGTCGAGAATAGACGTTAAGAAAACACTCGTCAAAAAAGTGGACAGCGGCGCGGAGAATGAGAGAGTCCGAATGGGCACCCCGAGGGAAGGTCGTAACGCTGGCAGCTCAGACGTCTATGAGAAGCCAGAGCCTTTTACTGAGCGCGTGGATGTTCTCTTCACCTGCGTAATTTGAGGAGAGTTGGCAATTATGCCCTCCATGTCATTAAGTACGCAACACAGCGGCCATCATGCAAGCTGAACAATGCTAGAGAATGTAGTGCATGCTTCCTTTACTGTGTGCATTGTAGGTTTCCAGATCGTTCAAATGTTAACACTGTAAAGCAGCCTTAATAATCTACATTTCTAACTTTACAAGTGACCCCTTTCACATAGTCACAGTCATGTGATCCATTGTAGCGACGAACCCACAAGGGAATTATCATCAAACTCGGCAGTGGAGCGTTTGACACAACACATTGAGCAGGGAGCTCACTCCCCCGACTGCCCAAAGTATCTGCGCAGCGTTTTAAATCACTCTAGCGTTTAACTACAGAGCGTCTCTTGTGTTTTTTTCCAGCCGTCCCCTCGGCTCCACAGACCGTCATCTCCAGCGTGAACGAAACCTCCGTGATGCTGGAGTGGACGCCTCCCCGGGACTCGGGGGGCCGCGAGGACGTCGTCTTCAACATCATCTGCAAGAGCTGCGGCGGCGGCCGGGGAGGCTGCACCCGCTGCGGCGACAACGTGCAGTTTTTGCCCCGTCAGCTGGGCCTGACAGAACCCCGGGTCTACATCAGCGACCTGTTGGCCCACACGCAGTACACGTTTGAGGTGCAGGCTGTCAACGGGGTGTCAGATCAGAGCCCCTACTCCCCCCAGTACGCCTCAGTCAACATCACCACTAACCAGGCTGGTAAGTGGGCCCATCTGTCTTTTTCTGCACTTTATATTCCCCATGTGGTCTCCTCTCCTCTCCTCTTCTCTTTCGTTTTTTTTTTTTCATCTATCTATTTCTGTGTCGCTCCTCTGCCGCTCACGCCCCGCGCAGTGCCTCTTCATCACACTCGTTCCTCTCCGAGCACATAATGCACAGCGCATACACCGCCACTAAGTTCGGTGCACCGCTCCTCCCGTATGGTGATGTATGCAGATTGAGGGGCTCTGAACTGGGAGGGAGAGTGCCGTTGATGATGTGACAGACAGAATGTGATGGCCTGCTGGTCTTAACAGCGTGACCTCATCACCATGTTTTTCAGACTGTGGAGCCGAGAACAGGCTCGGCGCTGCCTCTCCTCCACTTCAGCCGCTGTGATTACAGCTCCACTCTCATCCACCTACTTGATTGTACAATAGTGCTGCAGTACATCAAAAATAATTAAAAACATAGTGCGCATATAACTAATATACTATGCATATGCTATGTGGGAGCTAGCTTGTAAAATAAACACTTCAAAGAAGCCAGTACTCAGTAATGAATAGCAGATTCCCTCGGTGACCCGGGGTAACTTTTTTTTTATCTGCAAGATCTTTCAAGAAATATAACTCAAAATCTCCTTCGATAATTCTTCTGGAGTTTAGCATTCCTTCCACTGTGTGGTTGCGGTCAAAGTCGGCCGCATCTCTAATTATTTCACAGAGGCAGCAGCATTGATTTGCTCTTTAATTGTCTCTATGAAACGCATCATTTGGCGTGCCAAGCTTTTCTCCCCCAAGTGCTGATGAGCGGGGTGGGGGTGGGGGGTGTACGGGCTTTATCTCTGCACTGGCTTTGCATCCCATTAGCAACGTACGTAAGTGCCTGTCATCTCACATCATCCATTCCCCTCCACTGAGGGCCGTCGTCTAGGACTGAGCTACCTAAAAGAACTGTTACTGTGGTTTTATTGCAACGGACATATTGGGTTTTGTTTAACTACACTCTCACTCTCTCATTACTTTCCTCTGGAGTTCCCAGATGTCCAGAGGCCCGCATACGAGCAGTCAAATGGAAAAGTGTACACAAGTGGGATGACAACATTTAAGAGGAGGTTTCCACACTTAAAATGACCCATTGTTGCACGCTTCAATGTTTACGGAAATCTATGTGTGTGTAAAAGCGCCATAAAGCACTCATTTACACTGCTGGAACTCCACGCCGCGCTAGAATGGGGGCCTTTATTCAGGCGGAGACCCTTTTTTTTTTATTGTCTGTTTTGATTTGAGTCACTGGTGTGGTGGGTTAATGAGGGCCTGTGAGTGCAGTTAAGCGTTGTAATGAGGCCCCTGCCCCGCTCTTTCTCGCTGGGCCACAATAAGTCTGCCACCCCAACCCTTGGCTTCTTCCAGCTTCCCCCATGCCGTGGGGTCCTGGCGGAAATTGGGGGGCTCTGCGCCCTCTCCACTGAAGTGCCCGTCACTTTGGATTAGGCCGCAAGGGCTCCCGTCAGAGGGAGCTGTGAAAAGAACTCAACTCTTGCCTGCGCCCACTCCGCCCTCCCACCTTCCCCCCATCACCCCGCGAAACCAGGCTCACCCTTGGGACACGGGGTTGCAGTTTGGCGGGGCTGCGCTACAGGCTTGGGGTCACGGGGACCAGGAGCCCATAATTGCATCTGGTTCGTGAGGCTTGGAGGTTACATAAACATCATGTCACCCCTAATTACCTCAGGCAGTTCTGCGCCTCCCTCTTACACCCGAGAGGGAGTTAGATGAATAAAAAATAAAAAGTATTTGAAATATTATATGGCGTGTTAATCAATCTCTCAGTAGGCTTTGGCCAGAGGCTGAAGTGTCCATGAAAGCAACGAATAAATAAGTACATTTAAAGTAAGTCCCCACATCGTGTGTCATCCGTCCTCAGCTATGACTTGTTGGTGTGGAGAGAGACGTGTGCAGAACGTCTCACTCGCCGCCGTACCCAATCAAGCACCCACCCACCCTCCATTACCCGCGGGGCTTATCCTCCCACTCCGTAGGTGGTTGGCGACAGTTCCTCCGCGATAAAAGGACGTGATTGCCCTGGAAAGTGCGGCGCTTGATTACACACTGTAATGCCACACAAAGGCAGATGCCGGGCTGAATGGCGCTCAAGCCCGTTTTATAAGCATATGACTAATTCCCCCAAACTTGCATTGTGTTGAATATGCAGAAGCCTTGAACTGCTCCTCCAAGCCATTTTTTTTTTTTTCCTTCTTTTTTTTTTTTTTATATAATAATGAGTCACAAGTAAGCCTTTGGCTTTGAGCTGTCTATAAAATGTTTCTCTTAGCTTGACATTTAATGAGCGGAGGGAGCAAATCTGGTGCATTCTGTCAGGGACTGAGGGTGAAAATCATAGGGTGTGTGTGTGTGTGTGTGTGTGTGTGTGTGTGTGTGTGTGTGTGTGTGTGTTGGTCGTACAAGTTTTAACTAAGACAAATAGTAGGAGTATGGTTACACTGGGGGGACATTTACATATATTATTGCAGTGATGCATTACAAACATAAAAATAAATAAATAATGTCTTGAGCTCAGTGGCTTCATGGTCATCGTTTGGGAATGATCCTATTTAAAGTATTAAAACAACATTGCAACGGGGAATTTAAGGGACAAAGTCACCACATTACTTTGCAGCCTTCGAAACTACCGGCAAGGTGACTTACTGTCTAGTGAGGCTCTCGTCTCGCAGGAGGAAGGTCACGTGGTCCAGTCTGTTCATTGACACAGCGTGGAGTATCCTCTCTGTGCTTGAAGAAGAACCTGAAGTACCGACATCATCTGAGAGCACACATTTGCCCTTTCTAACCACTTTGCCATTTCAACCCCATTCCTGCAACGTCCTCCCCCTCCCCTGATCTGAGTTGGCCCACAGTACATCCATTATTAATGTATGAAGGAAAAACCACGTTCCCGCCCAGAGGATTAATCAAACGCCTCTGACAGATGAGCGGCAGGATGTGATTTTGTCCTAATAGACTCTCATTAATAGCCATTTTGTCTTCGCACAGTCGGAGAAGCATTGGCTGGATGAAGAGGCCACAAACACACACAAGAATGCACAAGTTATGTGTGAGGTCCTTCTCAAGGTCTTTAGTAATGACTAAGTAGTTCCAAAGCAGGGATTTACTAAATTGCGCCATTCAAATTTATGATTTTTTTAGCGAGTGAAAACTAGTCACCTGTAAATATTTGCAAGGAAACGATCACATCACGATATCAGACGGCCAAAAGAATCCCCGCCCACGATATTATAAACGGATAATAATGCTATCAGTCTCGATATATTGAGTTACTCTGTGTTACTTTTGCAAAATTGATTAAAAATTGTCGAGCTTGACGTCGCCATTCTCGACTTCCTTAAACGGCATTCGTCAAGTTTACTTACTGAATATTGCATTTCATCTCTTCACTCTAAACGGGGCAACAATTTGCAAGCTAGCTTTTGTTTTTGTCGGTTCAGTTACATGTTTTACAGTTTCACCTGATTTATACGGTCAGTAAGAGCTAATCTCTTTATTTTTTTTGGTGCAACCCATTTAGTCATGTGTGAAACACTGTAAAAACCTTTGTCAGAACAAGCTGTGTACAAATAACTGTGTATAATTCAAGTGTATATGAAGGCAGTAGTCTATATTTTTGTTATTTTACGGATTACCAAATAACTAATTAATGTTTAAATAAAAAATACACACACACAAAATAACCAACTCATAACGGGACTGCCAGCTATGTGCGAGCTTACTCTGGAGCTGCTGGATCATCATTTGCAGTGCACAGAGGTGAAATTCAAACTATCAGTATGCTGTGATATAATTCTGAATTGCACAATAGATGAATTAGATCTCCATATACTCCGTGCGCACGCCATATTGCATTCTATAGTGGTTGGGTGTATGAGGTTCCAGAGGACGTATTTGTTTAGGCGTTTCATTAACTCAAGGTGAGCCACGCCGTCTGCTGCTAATGCTATCGAGAAGCAGAGGAGCCGAATTGGTTTCTTATCAGGTGAACTGGCCGATTGTGGAAGTGAAGCACATTACTCAGAGGACGCGCGCTGTAGTCGGATATGCAGCCTCTTCATGCGGTCGAGGGGTGGGGGGAAGATTTACGACTTAATTACTGTCCAAATTGCCCGGGACCAGAGTAACCAGGCTACCGGGGCCTCCGCCGCTCCACTGGGCCGTGGTGTGAAAAGCCGTGGTGCAGAGCCAGGTGGGACTGCCAGAATGTGTCAATCCACCAGCCAGCCAAATGTGGGTACTACACTGTTGACTGTAGGCCAGTGGCACCAGTTGAAATGCGTGCACCGTATATGCGGTGCAGTGGCACATTCATGGCAATGAACGCAGGGGTGAAGATATAGGCCCATAGAAAGAGCTACTCCCAATGCTAGAGCCTCAGTGACTCATTCGATTGGTAAATACAACACATAACTACCTGACGCCACTGAATGAATGCTTGATTATTGGCCTCTAGCTCATGCAGGGCCATTTTAATATATAATGTGCTTTTTTTTTTAAAACTGCAAGAGATTTAAGTGTACATTTTCCTAAAAACGCAGTTATTTAAGTAAGAAAGAAATCAATTTAATACAAGTACATTCTCTCATTACATGAAGTCATTGGCGTGGAAAAGGTAATTATGGCAAAAGATTACGTTTACCTACATACATTAACACTTCTAAAATAAAGTAACACGAACAAACTGCGGCTCGCGATATCATCTGCAGAAATTCTGCTCCGAGTGCACGAGCGCGACGAGGAGGTTGAGAGACAGAGAGTCAGACATGGCGACCACCAGCATGCATGACGGTGACAGAAGGCGTCACGGAGGACACATATGCCGGGTGCCCGTGTAGGTCAGCCAGGCAGACAGACAGGAGGCCCCAGCATGCACCTGGAGCCCGCCGCTGACAGAGCCTTGAGGCGAGCCGCGGTCGCACCGCCTTCATGCTGCCGTCGATACGAAGCAACCTGTTTACAAAAAGAAAGACACACCCAGACGAGAGAGAGAGAGAGATACGGTTGTATCGATAAAGTGCGCGGTGAGCAGCCTGCGGGGTCTCATCAGATGACTTTAAATAACCTATGCATGCAATATGAATTTTATTCTGAGTCCCCCGTGAGCGGATTAGCACACGGATGGTCAAAATGAGTTAACTAATTGATCGTGTTCATAAAGCATTCAGTAGACATGTGGTTATTTTTGCTGTACACATCCTATGGATCTCTTCCTTCAGGATGTGATCGTGCAGGCCTGCTCAGGGAATAGAGGATGCACATCGCCTGCATACAAATCTAGGTTAAAAGGCCATGATCTTTCAGCCCAGTGGGCTATGAAAGGGAACATAATGCGAACACACAATTAATTATAGTTGAGTGCATTAGCTGCGGATTTAAAATGCCTGAATTAATTGACTGTGCTTTAATGCAGTCGTCTATTTACTCTTTACATCCGGGAAGAGGATGTTGAAAAAAAAGAGATAATAAATAAAAGTTGCTGAAGCAAAAAGGGGTCTTGACCCACTCATCACTGTGGTGTTAAATTTATAGATTTGTGTATGAACTTCATGGAGTTAACTTCGGCAATTAGGAAAATGGATGGTGATGAACACAATGGCGCTCCTCTCTCTGTCTCTTTTGGCCTCGCTCTCGTCTTCTTTCTCCCCCGTTCTCTTTGCCAAACACACTCTTGAAGTTCAAGTTCCTGCGGTGACACTCAGATCAAGTATTCCTTTTAAGAAGGATGCAAAACAGGGACGTCATTGTCTGGAGTTTCTGGTTTGAACACGACAAGCTGCTGCTCCCCCCCCGCCCCCCACCACCGCTCCCACTCGAATGTCACTAATGCCTCTCATTTTTTAACGTAGCTTCGATTCACTCACGTAGATCACGCTGATCATGCGATCTGCATCCACCACCATCATCCCCTCTAAGATTTCATGTGTAAATTGGGGTCAGGAACTTTATAAGCGGAGATGATCTTTTATAATCCTTCCCATTGTGTGCCAGTCGTTGCTGCAACCTCACTGTGTGTGTGTGTGTGTGTGTGTGTGTGTGTGTGTGTGTGTGTGTGTGTGCGTGTGTGTGTGTGTGGATAAGCATGACTTCGACGTTAAGCCAGAAGTCATCTCTGTGCATTAAAATTGAACTGGAGCAGATGTGCTTCATGCAACTTTCACGTCTTGATGTTGTTTGGAAGAAGAAGAAGAAAAAAAGTGTTCCCCCGGAGCTGCGCGGCAGCAACAGTAGGAGGTGGTGGGAGTCCTAGATATGACATTACTAAATATAATACTCAGACTGTGTAATGAGGTGATTGTCTTGGAGAAATTGACGGCAACTGTTCCGATTTAGAAGATTTGAGATGCACTTTTACAGATGTATTGAATCCAGGAAACTCCAACTATGAATTGTGTTCCACGCACGTTCACGTGGTAGCACACATTCTTGGTCGTTTCGGCACGTTAACGTGGGCTGAATCATGTCAATCCACATGACAACAATTTGGAAACAGCTATTCAGCTCTGTTCTGCTCTCGTCAGCGTTCTACTTCCTCTTCCAAACAAAGTTATTAAAACTTCACATTTCTTTTGCGTGCCACCGACCAAATCTGAAGAAAAAAAAAGAGAGAAAGCTGGAGCCCGCACTCCCCTTTTCCAACAATATAAAAATATTGACATGCAGTCCGTGGTTTGAGGAGTTTTCTTCTCCTGGCCGATGCCAGTTAGTAGGAGTTGTTTAAATGCAGAAAAACAGCGTGCATATTAAACAGAATCCAGTTCCCCCAGAGCCGTGAGTCAGAATCCTCCTTCCACATCAGCTCAAGCATTCTGTCTGTTCAGCCCAAATCGCCCCGAGAGACTAAAAGACCACAGCAGATCTGTGTGCCTTTTGTAAAAATACTTTTTTTTAAATCCTACTGTTACAATCTATCTTTCACAACGGCCTTTTGAGAATGTTCTAACTTTGTTATTGTATTAAAGTAAGCTTTTTCAAGAGCCGTAATTCAGACCATGTTGGACATTCACAACAAATATCTTTGGTTTGGTTTATTGAAAACGTTCCAATTCTTAAAATGGAACCGGATGGACATGCGTTTGTATCGAGCTGTCGACACTGTGCAGGTCCTCGCTCGACGTTTTGACCTCCCGTCAGTCAGATGAACGTCACTCAAAGCACAGACGAGCCATGTGTTTTTAAATGGGAGTCCCTTTAGTAAAGAACTACGTGTACTATTCAATTATTCAAAGAACATTTTAAAAGCTCAAAGGGGCTCAAATACTGAGCATTGTATTCAGCACAGAACCTCTCATGAACACTGTATGTTTTCCCCGATTGTATGACGGCTCAGCTTCTGCTAAATAATTCTCTCTGCAGCGTTGCCTCCATACATACTGATCTCGGTTGGTTTAGATTTAAGCCCTAACCTCTGCAAGCATCTGAAAACTCTTCAAGCCCCCAAAGTGCCTATTTTATAATTAGCTTATGGTGTGTATACGAGTGTATTATAGCCCCCAATCTTTTCCAGTGCATATGGTTTAAAACTTGACTAACTGAAATCTCACTTTTTGTAGCTTTACTGCACTGGAAAAATCTTTATAGATGTAAAAACCCACAATCCCTTGCAGCTGGGGAAACACGGCAGGCTGCCAGCATGCTAAAAGTACATGCAAATACGGGCCTCTCCCTTTAAGACGGCTCGATGTGCCGCTCATAAATGGTCGGCAGTCGGGGAGAGCGGAGCAGCGGCAGCCTCTTTGGGAGGCGGCCTGGTGGAGAACCAGCTGGTTTTGGGCCCTTTGGGAGAGACTGCGCTGCGGGGTAACCGATTTTTACAATGAAAAGGAAAAGGGATTTACGAGCCCGGACCTGTTCTCGCTACCTCCCCCACCAGCTTCCCCAAATCATAGCATTGCTCTCTGCAGCAGAACGTCTAATCATCAGAACCACATGGTTGTAGACACATTAGGATGTTAGAAAGAGACAGATAAAAGGCCTGAAACATATACTTTCTCAGAAGCATGCGATTCATGCGACAGCAAATGTTCGAGGTTATTCCTTTTTTCCTTTTTTTTTTTTTGATCTTGTAAAGACTGAAACAGAGCAAAGGGTATCACATCGTGAGGTGGCGTTGTCTCATGCAGAGAATAAAAAGGCACTATTTTGATTTGCCGTAATTTCCCCACCCCTGCCCCTCCGAGCATGGCTGGAAGGAACAGTTGGTGTCTTCGGCTCCTGGAGCACCTGAACTACCCCCCTCCACTCCGGGATAAGACCTGTCCAAAGAGGGCGGTTTGAACACGGGCACCCATGACTGAGCTCGCCTCTGCAGCCATCCAGCCACAGTGGTCTCAGTCCAGCGGCCCCGCTTAATGAATATGCCCATCATGCTCATAGCAGTACTTAGTAATGAGGCTTAACAGTAGAACTGCAGCCAAACAAGGGAACGGTCAAAGAGAAAGTGGAGAAAAAAAAAAAGCCCACCAAAAGAGTGGAGTGTAATAAAAGATAAGAGGCATAAATTAATGGGACGGATGAAAGCCTTCGCTCCTGTTAAGCAGAAGCACGGCCCATTAAATCGGCTTGGATTTAAATGAGCGGAAATATCCCCGTAAACTCCATCTTTAATTGATTAGGGAAGTCACTAGGTGTTCAAACACAACACTAAGACATCTATTAGAGATGTTGAGCAAAACAGAGCCCTTTGTGTTCTGTGTTGTTGGGCCAAGGCCAGAGCGCCATGCTAGAATAGACTCCAAAGCCGCCTTTCATATCAGATCCCAGGCTGGGTAATGATGTGGGGTCTGAAACCTAATTCTTTGACAACAGCTGGGGCCTCCCATCCTCTCACAATCAAGCCATGCGATACACAACCTTGAAAGTTTCAGATGGACACCCCCTCCCGGGGCCCCAGCATATTAGAAGTCTTTATTGTCTTTGCAGACTTGGATATATTAGCGAAAAATAAATTAAACACAATCGTTTCGTAGATGTTAAAACAACGGTTGAGCTCCGTGTTTCTGGGGGCGAACGGGGGAAAATGAAACACCTTGTATGTAACATTAATAATCATCAGTGATGCATCTCCAGATTTGACATGAGAAATTATGTCTGCGGCTCCTCTGTCGGCTCTCTCTCTCTCCTGGTGGTATATGGGGAACTCCTGTTACAGACATGTTCATCAGGGCCATTTATCTTTCCAATTCAGCCATCTAATTTAATTATGTAAACTTACAATCCCTGTCTTTGTCATCATAACCGCTCCATTGGTTTTAAGGACATGAATGGAGCATTCATTGGGAAAACCTATAAATATAGCGTCCCGGAGAAAGTGGAGCTCACCCACTTTGAAGAAATTTATCCGACTTGACATGGTTAATGATTAGTTGGTCGCCGGCATATAAATGACGAGGAAACTTTCTTACGTCTTTGCTTTTAATTTCTAATTGTCTTTAATGGGGGTGCAATCCCCTTGGTTTAGAAATAATTATTGTAACAACATAGAGAATGTCTTGAAACAACTAGAACACGCATTTGGCGGCATAACTCGGGGAATGATGTTGACACAATGAAAACCAAGTATTTACTCAAGCCTGTAAATTATGGATTAAATTGGGAAGGAGGGTGGGGGGGTTCTAGCTACACAAAGTCTTTGGAATACAATGGAGACTTGTAGATCACATAAATTAGATGTACGAAAATGGTTTTCATATGTGGATCATGGCTGCAGCGAAACGTTGACTCGGCGTACCGCTGCATTCCTCGGCCAATTGGTGGAATGTCAGCTTAGTTTAAAATGCATGTACCCAATTGACTGGAAATACTCTACGCAGCTGGATTGCGATTTTCTCTACAGGCTGAACGTTTTCAACACTGCGTGTTTTTACTCGGCATTTACTTTACACACACACACACAAAAAAAGCATGTTTTTTTATTTAATCGCAGTTAGTTTTTCCGTTACACCAAACCTTATCGGTTTTCCCGGGCTCAGACGTGGCGACTGCCACCCCGCTGTCTGGAAGTTGTTCTCTCCGAGCAGAAGAAAACCACAGTGTTCTCCTCCAACAGCTTTTCATGTTGGCATGCGTCCATCCTCTGTACATGAATACATGAGCTGCCTTTGTTTCCCTGGCTCTGTATCGGGTTACTAGGCATGGCTGCGCCGTGTGTTTAATGGAAATGCTATGCAGGAACAGGCCATGTGGCAGTCTTGAATATATGTACATCCGTAATGGGATACTCGTGAGCTCCTCTTAGAGTAGCTGTTTGCCTTATTAGGCTGTCGTCCTGCGACTGCAAACAAACTAGTGTGTACAGTGAGATGGAGGAGATTCCGGAGGCCGGCGTCCCGACTGGATACTGTATACATTACTGTGCCTCCGGCTCCAGGAAAGCGTCATGATGTATGCTGGCTGCAGAGTCGCAGGCCATCATGGCGTAAGTGCTCCGCGGAGATGAAATATGGATCGTCTATTTATTATCTGCTGGCAGCAGCGCATGAGGACATGCTCAGTCTCTTGACCATCACGGTTTATGTGAGACATCGTAATTTGTCGCCCGAGGTGGACGCTTCTGTTTGGGTCAGAGGGCCTGCAAGGCAGCGCTGATTAGCTGATGAGAATGAGGGACTTTTTTTTAAATGTATCATTGGCTCTGACTAAGTGGTCACTTACACCCCCCCCCCTGCTTCAGGACAGATAGTTGCAAGAGCATTTCACTTCCGTGAACAGCGTCCATATTACATACAGAATTTTTAAAAACCCACACACATGCAGCCTCAGAATCTTTCATTATAGAGGCGTGGCGGTTGTAATTTCCCAGTGAGTGGATTTTCCGTAGAGAACGCGTGCCGGTGGAGAGACTTCGGTCTTTATTGCCGGGACTCAGGGGAGCCACTGTGCTGCTGGCTGAGGGCGGCATGTGTGTGTGCAGCACAGGCCTGTAGGGGATGAGTGTGGGGCTTGGTGTTCATAAATCCTGGCCAGCACCCCTCCTTCTCTCCACAGCCCACCCTACCCTTTCCCACACACACACATAAGCACACAGAGCGGCTCAGACATAGAGGCCTGCAGGCCTTGCCAGGCTCCCCAGACAGAGCTTTTTATCTTCAGCTTCTCTTAGCTTTACACTGACCCACGGCACCCTGAACTAATCTTAATGGCTGTTGGAGGACGTGAGGTGATCACGCTCCCCTGACCTTATGGTTGTGCTGAGAATAATGTACGAAGTTTTAAGACCCGGGGCTACGCAAGACTGCAGTGGGCCACCCATGACGTAACGAGTCTGAACAACTGTGTTCACTTGAATATATGTGAATAAACTCAAGCAATGGGGTCAAATTATTCTATTTGTTTTGATGCAAAAAAATAAAGTCCTGACATTTTTTTCCAGACACCGTCACTTGTATGACGAATATAAAGTAACCCAACGTGAAAAGAAAAGCTACTTTTTTTATTTATGATGTTTACAAGATGTATATAGTGTTACAACTGTCCACCATGACCACTCCCCATTATACCAGAAAGTAATTTGTTGGCTTTTGTTAAAAGGACAGACCAATAGTGCTAATTTCACAAAGAAATGTGTACTTCACATCGCAACCCACAGTTTTCCATTTTTCTTTGGTTTGATGTTTCGTCTTTGAGAGAGATATTGTTTCTGTTGCATTAAAAATCAACTTGCAGAGACTTAAAACTTGATTTCATAAGGGAATCCATTCCAGTCTCGTGGCTTGTTCTCGTGCATTTGCTTGCTGATGATTAACATTTAAAGATTGCAGCGTCCCAAACTTCAAATGTTAATCATCAGCACACAAATGGCTGTGTTGGAAAACAACTATTTACTGTACGTTCAGTTTAAAAGGTCTCACAGCAGGTCACAGCATTGTTAACTTGATTTTCAAAGCCCGAGTCAATGTCACCTTGGGAAATAAATAATGCTGTTGTGTTGGCCTCTCCATATAGAAGCCAGTTCAAAGTTCAACATGTTGATGTGTATATCTTCTGAAAGGCAAAGGAAACCAGCAATGTGTCTGGAAAGAAAATAATGTAAAAATTGAAATTGGGAGAAAAAAATGTTGGCAGTGATTTAAAGCGTGTGGTTTTGTAGCACAGAAAACCCTCTGCTCTGGTCCTTTAAGCTGTCATCTACATGCATAAACAACTCAGTCAGTCAAATTAGAAAGTGGAAGGCAAAAAACACGGCACGAAAATGATGCGTTGCATTCTGCGACTTGTGATTTGCGTTTGTTTGTTTGTTTAGTTTACGCGGCCCACAAAATGGGCTTCCTGCATGTAATGCACGGTGGTCTGGTGATTTCAAAATGATTTATTTGGAGAACGTGGTCTGTTATCAGCGCTTTGACAAGAGTAAATTAATCACATGAAAATCACAGTTGACACGGGGAAGTCCCGGGAGGCTGCTCGTGCGGTTTAGCCAGTGTTGCAACTCGCAGCGCATGAGAGACACTCTCTAAAACGGAGGCTGCAGTATATTACAGAGATTTTATGGCGTTGCGTAGAACACCTTTGCAGAACCCAGTGTTTGTCTTCCGAGATTAAAGATGCTATAAAAACTCTCCGTGGGTGACTTGTGGAGCCCGCCGCCATTGATCCGCCTCATCCTTTAACAAACTGTCTTTTTCTCCTCGCAGCCCCGTCCACCGTGTCCATAATGCACCAGATCAGTCGCACCGTGGACAGCATCACGCTCTCCTGGTCGCAGCCGGACCAGCCCAATGGAGTCATCCTGGACTATGAGCTGCAGTATTATGAGAAGGTACCAGTGGTGCAGCAACACACTCTTCCTCCGAGCCCCCGCTGAACACAAGTCCTGTTTCCTAAATAAATGATGCGGTCGTGATCTAATAAAATACCAAAAAAAAAACACTCTTTTGTCGAGTTGAACATTTAAATTGAGAGTATCCCCCCACACTCGTTTGCATAACAGCACATACTAGAAGGCATGCAGTCAGAGCTTCTGAACATTGCTTCGAACTTCTGCTCGTCTCTTTCAATTATAATCACGGTCAGTCACTGGAAAAGGAAACCGCTCTCAGCCCTGCAGTCGGGCCACAGGGGATTGATGCGCAGAGACTTGCGGTTGAAACAATGGTGCGCCGGCTGCTGTAAAAATAGTATCGAAAAGGGCAAGCTCCCGCCGAATCAGCATACTTTCTCACAAGAACACTCGCAGTCACAAATACGCGTCGGCTCGATGCTCAGCAAACGGCAAAAGACGCACGCGGCCGCTCTCACGGACGCGGGGAGCGTTTGTCTGGCGTTCGTCTGCACGCTGAGCCGTTCCACTTCTGAGTCTAATTCCCCTTTTCTGACACTGCTGGAGAGAGCTGTCAAAACAATTGTCCCGCGGGTTGAAGGGAGCAGCAACAACAAAAAAAAGTCTCACTCTCCGCTGCTCTCAGACCTGTCAGGAGTGCGGCAGTGAAATGTAGCTCTGATCATCAGAAGGCGCGGCTCAGAAACGCCGGACTGACCTGAAACTGCCACCAAATCTACCTTCTTAAACTGCATCTGCCGGATGCGTGCCTCTCTCAGCCCTGCACCTTCATCACACATGATGAGAGTGTGTGTGTGTGTGTGTGTGTGTGTGGTGGCAATTATTTCAGATGTGTTCTATTGTGGCTACTGTCTTAAAATATACAGTGTCAAGAAGATGAACATCGCTGCTTTTTCTGAGTACCATTTCTGCTCTCAATATTTTAGTTACAGTGTAAAACACGTAACAAGAGTAACACGACGTTTAAAGTATTATTTGCCTATAAATGGCTATAATGATCGATAGAATGACATATAAAATGACTAAATACAAAAATGAAGTGCTGCGTCGGCTGATACTGGTGTATCATTCGCTCCTCCCGAGTCCCGGATCTCAACCTCCTATGTAATTTATTCTCGTGGCATTTCATAATTGTTAGTCTTTGCAATTGGACTGTAATTACTAATGTGCACAAATTCAACAAATCGTTTTGGTTTTTCCCCCCCCCTTTCTCCAAGGACCAATCTGAATATAACGGGACCGCCATCAGGAGCCAGACCAACACGGTGGTCATCCGCGGCCTCAGGCCAGGAAGCATCTACGTGTTCCAGGTCCGGGCCCGCACCGTAGCCGGCTTTGGACGCTACAGTGGCAAACTGTACTTCCAGACCATGACTGAGGGTGAGAATTCCTCTAATGTCCCCCGAAGCACGCAGGGCTGTAAACGCCTCTCGTGCCCGGGCCATCGACACACCACGCAGTGTAGCGTGGATGCAGACAGCTGCGGGAATGAAAGGGAATCTTGTTGTGGAGTAAACAGTTAAAGCACTCCAAAGCCAGACGAGTGGGAAACATCCCCCCCCCCCCCCCTCCCGCATTACACTCGTAATTACTTCTTTATTCATGTTTCAGCATTCAGGAATTCTTTCCTTTATGTGGTACACAAGTGTCATTGTATATATCATATTTTTGCTTGCCAAAGATAGCTTTTTGCTATTTGCTTTGAAGTCGAGGTTGAGGTGGAGTCTTATCTGTATGTTGTGTGCTGGTAGAAGAAGGACATGTTCAGGAAACATCAGTCATTTAGGTTAATGTTAGATCCACGGTCTGGGTTTTTCCCATCTGAACATCTCATTTCCTTCAGCCTGCAGCGCCCAGGGCCATCATTAGCCCGAACCTTTATACCAACATCGCTGATGCTGCCACATGCACAGATCCCGGCACGAAAGATATATCAAAACCGACTCACAGCTGTAAATATTGAGTGAACCCGGGATATATATCATCCTCAGTGTTTTTTAAAGAAAAGTAGACCAGTCCAAATGGATTTTCACCTGGATTTGTATGTTCCCCATGCAGCCAAAAAGTTGTTTGCTGCTGAAAGAAGACACTGATTACCACGGTTTCAAGTAAACAATGCACCTTTGTGATGAGTGCAGCTCTGAAAATTGCTGAAGAAAAAAGCAGAACACAAAGATGAGTCCCTTTTAGAAAATGAATAAAAAAGGTTCAAACAAACCAAACCTTTCTTTTTGGGACCCATTTTTTAAAGATGACAAACCATCGCGACCCAATTCACAATATCTAAACTATATAATCTATAAACCGTGAAAAATGATGTTCCTGCCATTTTTACATCCCCTTATATATATCATCACATTTGCTGGTTTATCTATTCAAGATAACAAGTTTGATTAATATGCATTTTTTTTTGTTTTATGCATTATTGAAAACATATAGAAATGTTAAATTCCTCTCATCAGTAAACCAAACAGAAAGTACGCTAGCCTTTCATAATAGATTAAATGATATTAAGGCATTAATTTGCCTTAAAGGTCGATATTAATGTTAAATAAAAGATGATTTATAAAAAATAATAATTGGCGACCCTAATAAAATCACCTGTAACCTAGTCTTTGGGAATGACGGGGTTAAACGACAGCCTTTGCATTATAATTTGTTTAAATCTGATTACAAACTGATTATCAACTGGATTTATGTTTTTTACCCAATTTTCACGGTTACTCAAGACTCATAAATTCCCTTAATTCCCTGATAGTACTTTGCTGGTGGTACTTCAGGCCTGCTGTATTTCAGGGTTATAAACAACACAGATGGACAGGCATGTAATAAACCAACAGGATTCTGCACTGGTTAAAGACACTTTACTTTAACACCCTCTAATTAGCTTTCAAAAGCACTTCATCCATATTTCATGAATGTTGTTAACGCATCATAATGTAGTTAGAATGTAGTTAGTAAAAATATATATTTATGCATTTGTCAAACACTAAAACTCTTTCTGTGGGCGTCTCAAAGTGGATTCTGGTGTGTAAACAAATAATAAATGAACATAGTAAAAACACAGTTGTAATTATATACATAATACGTCGTCAAAGGAGAACAACTACAACCTAAAGAGTATTTTTAAACACCTAATGTTCATCCCATGCTCATGTCCACCACCCAGAAGCCCACAGACCCACGGGGCATCTCACCGACCCGTATCTGGCAGAAAGCGTGAAGTCGTGTGTCATTTGCGGTGCGCAGGAGACGGACCCGGCTCCGGCCTCTGTGTGCCCATTCAGGAGCTGGATTCCTGCTCTTGGCTGCCCGATCGGTCTGGGTCTCGCCCAGACATGCTCTCTCCGCTCACTTCACACGCTTTCTGCCAGATGATTTGTCCGTATCCGCGCCGTCGGAGCACATTCAAGTGGGCTTTGGAAAAAAACGGTCCGTGCTGCCAGTCGAGATGCCAAGATGATCAGCGGTTCATCCAGCCGTATGTCTGTCTGTCACCCATTGCTCCCACCATATGTGGAGGCTCAGATGCTCCTCCATATGTGTCAGCTTGCGACTCTGCGTGTGTGTGTGTGGCACTTTGCTTATGTACGATGTTTTTTATTTATTTATTCTCTATAGAGGAATACAACACCAGTATCCAGGAGAAGCTACCTCTCATCATTGGCTCGGCAGCTGCTGGCCTGGTCTTCCTCATCGCGGTGGTCGTCATCATCATCGTCTGTAACCGGTGAGTCAGTCCTGTCCCGCTGTTTTTTTTTTTTTTTTAAACGAGCCTTTGAGCCAATAAAGCCGAGTCTTCTCCTTTTTTAGTTGCTGTGCTTTTTGTTCAGCACAGGCGTGCCAGATCTGTTGGCACGCACTTTTGTATTCTTGTTGACAATTTGCTGATGTCACCTGCGTGAATGTGCATATTTAAACGTTAACCGATTGTTCTGGTTTGTGGCCGCGAGTCCATTTTCGATCCGTCTGGCGAGCGTTGCTCCTGGAGCTGCGTGCAAGTCCACCGAGAGCAGAGGAGAGAGTCGAATTCCTCGTATGTGTACTCATACTTGGCCAATAAAGCAGATTCTTATTAAAACTGTAAATGTGAGTCGAAAGAGATGAAACCATCTGGTTTTCGAGGATATTTATTCTTAATAAATTCCAGTCTTTCAGCAGAAGAAATAATATATAAATGTCAACATAGCTAACATTAAAGTTCTGGGTGCTCCTGCTCAGCGGGTATCAAATGTGTGTCACTCTGCCAAGGTCAAGGTTTCAGATCCCACCGGGGCCACTCATATTAGAAGCAGCGTAGCTCCTTCACAGGGCTCTGATTCACAGAGGAGATTGTACTCCGCTTGTGAACTCCCTCCAGTATATTTGTTCCTTGCACAGTGACGCAGGTTGTGCACTGCATCGTGGGATCGTTTGGGAACATCGCCTGGGCAAAAGGAAAGTGTGATTGAGAGTTCTTGAGAGCCAGTCGGACAGTCAAGGAAATAAAAAAAGGTTCTAATGCACTGCGATGGCCCGGTGACAGAAGTTAAAAAGATATTTTAATATGTCCTCGTCAGGCTGCTCGCCAGTTCAAGCTTAGCAGACAAATTGTGTGGAATACTATATTATTTTGGCGGTAACGTTATTAAGCTGTCCCACAATGCATCACACGAGCTACATAATCCCATCTAAATGAACATTGGTATGAATTTGTCAGACGTAACATTCATTTTGAAACAATTGATGTCTCTAACCAGCTGTTGTGCGATGGAAAAGAAAAGGCAGGTTTGTCTTTCCCTGTCTCTCCATTTGATCCTTGTCGGTGTATCTTTAGTGCAGGTAGACCCGGGGGCTGTTTGATGTGTGCTCCTGCCCCTCCCTGCTCTCTCTTTTTGAACCGGAGCTAGAGTTTCTTTGTCTTTCCCCCAGGAGGCGTGGCTTCGACCGGGCTGATTCGGAGTACACTGACAAACTGCAGCACTACACCAGCGGCCACAGTGAGTAAAGCTCTCTGCCCTGCGCTCGCCGCCGGCCGGGCGCCTCCCCTCAGCATCACGCACACCTGTCTCCATAACTACCATCTCACACGGGCGTCTCCACGGCCGCCAGTCAGCCCTCGGCTGCCTCACACACCTGTCTCCATGGCTACCACCTTGCACGCTGGTGTCCTTGGCTACGGCCCAGCTCAGCGCTGCTCCATTTGCCGCCTCCCCCACTTCCCCCCCCCCCCCGCCCCGCCCACTTGCGAGTAATCCTGCCTGTTGTCTGACTCTGCTCACTCGGAGCCTGGATTTAACCACATCAAAAACCAATGTTCGAGTGTGTGTTCTGTGCATCATCACATTTCATAGTCAACTCCACCCATTGTGGTCGATATAGGTCAGTCGTCACTCCCGTTAACCGCCATTAGCATGCTAATGCCACATGAGTCATTTGCCATTGTTAAAAGAAAATTCAAAAGGCTCGGCGAATGAATGGAATTCCTCAATGATTCTCCGTCTTCTTTAGAGTACAGTAGCGACAGAGCTTCAATGACAATGATGCGGAAATTAATCTGGGAGGAAGTGCGGAGAAGTAATTTCACCGCGGCTCCGCCTAAAGATATTAAATATAATCCATCTTTCTCCTGCATGATTGGAAAAAAAGACACGCAGATCCCACCTCAAAGTTTATGACCCACATCTTAATTTGTTTATTTGATTGCGTAATTACCACCATCCTTTTTATGTTAATTCCCTTCTTAAAAAAAAAAAAAAGGTAACGTCTTTCCCAATATAATCCGATCACGCTGTGCAAAGAAGTCCAGTCTGTGTGCCAGTGGGACATTCTGGTGTTTCACAGCTATTAGCAGAAGCCACCGCGTCCCCGTGCGCTTCCTGTCCTCACACCGGTCTCAGGTCTTCACCCTCATTGGGAGGCTGGTCTGTTGAACAGTGCTTCGGCTTGGGAAGAGATTTTAGGGTTTTTAGTAATGGAGGGGGTTCTGCCTGGTCAGATCCTCTCCATCTGCTCATCTCTGCGGCACGTTTCTTCTGCGTTAGCGTGCCAGCTTTTTGAGACGGTGCACATGCTCTTCCAGCTCTGCAGCAGCATGTGTTTAGTATCCACCGAAATAGCCTCAGGCCTGATGTGGAGGTGAGAGCCGAATAATCGGATTTAAAACTCAGGACACTTAAGTCCCCGAACACTTAAAGGCCACCTTAAGCCAATTTACCTGGCATCAGGGCTTAGGAGAGCCAATTTATTTCTTGGAGTGGAGCTGAGCGTTGCTGATATAGGGTCCAGGATTCTCGCCTGAGTGTTAATGGCACTATGACTCACAGCAGATGATATATCTATATATATTAACGTGCCTTATCACGGCTAAGGAGACTGCAGGTGCCATGTCCTTGCTGGCTGAATAGCTACACACAGTAGCCACGAGGCACGAGTCACAACCGCCATTTGTAACCACACCACCCTCCTCCATCCCTCAACCTTCACCATCTGAATGTCACGCGAGAAAGTCACATAATTGTACAGCAACGTGCGAATGCAAGGTGAATGGATTGTTAATGTGGGCTGAATGCATCGCACTGTCAAGCCGGCAGGAGTGTCAGGCGCGACCACAAAAATCTAATATTACAGAGGCTCTTTCCTTTTTTCCAAGTGACTCCAGGAATGAAGATTTATATTGATCCGTTCACATATGAGGACCCCAACGAGGCTGTGAGGGAGTTTGCCAAGGAGATTGATATATCCTGTGTGAAGATTGAACAGGTCATCGGTGCAGGTAATGGAAAAATCTCACTGAGACGTGGACGGAATATAACGCTGTGAAATAGCTCGGCTCTTAGTTGATTTCTAAATACAAATGGAGGAACAAAAACTGCTCATGTTACGCGCTTAATAGCACCGTTGCTTGTTCCCCCCCCACCACTCCATGTCACCTCTTCACAGGAGAGTTCGGAGAGGTGTGCAGCGGTAACCTGAAGCTCCCGGGTAAAAGGGAGATGTTTGTGGCCATAAAAACCCTGAAGTCTGGCTACACTGAAAAGCAGAGGCGGGACTTCCTCAGCGAGGCCAGCATCATGGGCCAGTTCGACCATCCCAACATCATCCACCTGGAGGGCGTGGTCACCAAGAGCAGTCCCGTCATGATCATCACCGAGTTCATGGAGAACGGGTCGCTGGACTCCTTCCTCAGAGTGAGCAACCAGATTGAATGATTATTTGCACCTATAACATATAACATATTGAAGAAAACAGCTTATTGCAATTTTCTTTTAACCAATATCTGTGATTTCATTTGCAGTGGTCTCCTAATAAGATGTGATGAAATGTCAAGCTCATTAGTTTTTTTTTTATAGAATCGGAAAACTCTTTCAAAGTGCAATTTTGATGTACAAAAGATGAATCATTCACCCTGAGTAGCATTTAACTTAAGTAATGAGGACAGCTGACAAACATGGACTCATATCCTCGTTGTACACAGACACACTATTGTGTGCACACACATATTTGTCCAGTAATTTGACTCGGTTCATACACTCATACATAGTAATCCCACATTATTATTCACAGAGTCTTGTCAATCGTGAGTTCCACAGAGGTATTCTCGGTCCATGCAGTCATGCTTCTCTGCTAACATTTAGAGTCTGTCATCCCAGAGTATTGATTTATTTCCTGCTGTTCTCTATATATTTTTCATATTGTCTTCTTCGTTTGCTAGTTAGTCAAGGATTTATGATTCTCTTTGATGTTTCCCTTGTTTTTGCTGTGCATTGAAATGCACATTTTCGTCCACTGCTGTCTTTTGCAGCGCTGTACGCGGATGCATATCGGAAACGCACACTTATTTTCCCCCTGACAAGAAATATGCAGAGCTCAGAAGTTCATAGGATTTTTAATTTTCATAATCTAACCAGAGAGGGATATTACGGAGAAGCGGCCACGCTCCCCCGTTTACGACCCGCATAAATAATTAAAATACTTTAAAATGAGATGTCAGATGTTTAAAAATGAATCTGGCTATAAGATGAGATGTCACACGGCCTTTCACCATCCCTCTTGGGACGTTGGAGAAATAAATACTTTTTTTTGTTCATATATTACTTTTTGGTATGCTTTCATGCTCACTAATTGCTCTCTTCGCATTTTTGGAAGGAGCCGAAAAGGGCCTCTGATTTCTGAAAATTGTGGATGTAGGCATGTAGGATCGCAGGCAAAATGAAGGGTGTATATTTAGTTAAACTTTAAATGATGTAATGGGAACTCTCTACTTCATTTGACAGGGAGAGCGCTGCATGCCAGTGTAAGTGCAGTGAGAATGCCACATTACAAATGAGCCATTGGCTTCAAAAATAAATAAATGAATGCCTCTTTATGCACCGTAGTACAATAGAAAGTTGTGGTTTTTTGGCCACAGATGTAGTGTACAGTAAATTATGCATGCACTGAATAAAGACCATTAAATTGCATGTGAATTACTGACATTAAGGAATCAAACAGCATCATTAAATCGCCTGAAAACAGTCTCTACCTCCTTTAAACGCTTTCCCCCCCAGTCTAATATCCACCGTGATAGTCAGCTTAAGCCCTCTGCTGCAAGCCGACATCAAACCCAGCATCAGGAAGAAGACGTGCACGCTCCTGTCAGCACACTGTTCAGACTCTGTCTTTATTTGCATTCTGCCTCCGACCTCAGAGACACAAAGCATCAGCTCTTTTTGGAATTTGATCTCGCGGGTGAAGGGTGTTTGTATATATGTAGATGTTTGCTAAGCACATTTGACAGCACATTGTATTCAAAACAACGAGGAACCTCTGCGGCACCTCACGGTGACAGTTTATGACAACAATTGCTGACAGTGTCACAGCCTCTGAACACGGTTTGTGTCTTCTCTGAGGTGATTGGTGGGCGGTTGTTTAAAATGGTCACCGGCGTCTGTGCCGAGTTGCCGGCTGAAGGATTGTCTCCCCCGCTGCCTCCTGCAGAAAAAACCTGCTGGGTACAAAGAGAATCGATCGATCAGAGCCGAACTGCTATCTGGAACCAACTATAGCAATATAACTGCGGTTTCCAGCCCGTTTTCGCTCAACAGAAGGAAGCCAAAATCAAAAAGTCCCTTCAGCTGGTTTACTTCTGTCTAAAGAAGGAGCGAGACCAATCACACACTTGCTTCATCATCACAATGGATGAAGCCCTTCAGTGAATGCACTCTCAGAGTCCCACCAGTCACATCTCGTGGCATTATGGGTCACGTTGCGACGGCTTGATGAAAAATAGTTTGGTGATTGATTTGAGGTTAAATTTGCGCCGGCCCCACGCACAGGTTTGGAACTAGTTGTCGGCCCCCTATTGAGCGATTTCAACATAGTTTTACACACGTGGATCAACATATTCATGAAACAAATCCCGCTAGTTTTGTATTGATTGGACAAACAATTTCTGATTTGTAGTCTGATTCGTGTTGTGCCATGCAATTTTTTTCTTTTTCCTCAGGCTTTTGTTTTGTGATGATTAGCCCAATGGTCGTATGACATGAATAACAATCTATTTCTTAGGAAGCGCCTGCACATTATTTCCAGTCATCGGGCCACGTTTCATGCCTTTAGCTCGTTCCAGCTCACGCAACAAATAACAACAAACCAACACACATGCACTGGGGCTGTGCCCCTTCGGGACTCGAACCCCAACGAAAGTCCATCTTTGAAACACAACATTATTTACATACAAATAAATCATGCAAGACGATTTCTTCTCACAGCTCTACAAACTCCTGCTTATTCCATCCACTTAACTTGACCTCGAAGACTTCGAAGGGATCTTTCCAATTAAAATAAACGCAAACACAGCACACGTATTACTCTAGGTTGCAATATGTATTAGTGAGAACGGTTTCATGAATAATGCATTCTGCTTAATTGCGGTGTTACACGGGAAACAGCAGCTTGACGTGAGGAGAAGCATGCGCTCCGTTAATGAGCAGCAGAGTGTTTGAGAGAGAATTAACGTGGCTGGTCTCGAGTGGGGGGGGGGGGCGCTGCTCGCCATGCCCTTCCAATTCCCTCTCTGCATCCGTCCCTGAGCTCCGGGAGCCCCGTTTTCTGGAATCTTGTGTTCCCCGGGCGTCGTGGTGGGTGGTGGGGAGCGTGCAGGTGTGCACAGTCGGAGGCACAGCTGCACCGGCGCTCCAGACGCTCCCCGTGCACGGGGTAAAGCCGTGAAGGGGGAACAGCTGTAGACGGCCAGCCAGACCCAGCTTAGTTCCTGCCGAGGCCAGTTGAGCCCAACCCGAACCCGACTGTCGGTGTCCTGCTGGGCCCCTCCACAGAAACTAATACTACAAAGTAACTTTTTCGACATCAGCCACGCACAGGGTTGGGTTACAAGGAGACATGTCGAAAAGACCCCATTGGAATTTGACAAAAAAGGAGTCGAGTGGGAAACATCTTGTATCTGTACCTTTTGTTAAGAGGCGGTGCATAGGGTGCAGAAGAATATTTACAAGAAAGAAAGTCAACTTTTTATTGAGTGAAACAAAACAATATTTTAGATTTTTTTTGTCTTAAAGCCGCTGTGTGAAATGTTTATATCATTGTTTAAATTCACACGCCAATTGTTGAGACAATATCATGTGATGCTTGAAGGCCCTTCACACTATTGCGGGACTCTATAAAGTCCACCCTTTGTGTGTCTTTGACTTGAATTGTATTCACGTATTGTCAGGCGACCCAGATATTCCCGGAGCACCTCCTCCTTAAAAAAACAAATAAAGGTATTGTAACCCAATATGTCTTGTCTTACAGCAAAACGACGGGCAGTTCACGGTGATCCAGCTCGTCGGTATGCTGCGCGGCATCGCCTCGGGCATGAAGTACCTGGCCGACATGAACTATGTGCACCGCGACCTCGCTGCCCGAAACATCCTGGTCAACAGCAACCTCGTGTGCAAGGTGTCCGACTTCGGTCTCTCGCGCTTCCTGGAGGACGAATCGTCGGACCCCACCTACACGAGCGCTCTGGTAAGAAACGCTCGAACGACCTCCTAAAATACGTTTGAAAAAATAAAATATGTTGTTAATGATGAACGGCCCCGATTGAGAATCCCATTCATCCCGGCGTACACTCCCTATTGATACAAACATCACCCCTTCACTGGTTCTTCCCTTCCTCCTCCTCCAGTATTTCATGTTCCACACTTTACTCCCAGAGGGTTTTGTTATGTCCACCTACCAGTTTGGGTTACCGTCGCCTTTGGGTTCCTCTCTGTTTCTCTTACCGGAGCCGGGACACTGCGACGGTCGGGTTTCCGTCTCGCCTTCCCGCTCTTGAGGTTGTGCTCTTTGTGTTCGCAGGGAGGGAAGATTCCTATTCGATGGACTGCACCCGAAGCCATCCAGTACAGGAAGTTCACCTCCGCTAGCGACGTGTGGAGCTACGGGATCGTCATGTGGGAGGTCATGTCGTACGGAGAGAGGCCTTACTGGGACATGACCAATCAAGACGTATGTATTTACCTCGCCTTTAAAGTTGCTGTTAATCTTCAATCAAACCCCCCCCCCCCTCCCACAACATTTTTTTGAAACAAGGCCTCACTGCACACATACATCATCTGCTGGCTGAGTTTCATTACGGCCTCAGACTCCTCAGAGAAACAGTTTTGTCATTTTATCTGCTTTCCCGCAGCTAAACAGCAGCTTTCACTCATGGGTTTTTATATGAAAATACCCCCACACTCACCACAGAGACATAATCAGATCATTTGAAATGCACGGCAGTGCTCAGTGGACAATTTCTGCTCTTGACTGGAGCCTCCATTTCCTATCTCCCTCTGGGTAGCGCAGGAGAGAGCAAATTATGGGGAGAGAGATAATGAAAATAGTTTCAAATTGAAAGTGAGAACACTAATGTGCTGAGAGGGACCGAGGACCTCAACGGTTATCTTATTAGCAGCTCCAGATAGTGTTTCTGCTCCATCGGGGTCCCCGTTTGGAGGTCTCATGAATGAGATTAATCCGAGTCTGAATGCAGCTGCTTTAATGGCCTCGGTAATGAGCAGGGGATTGTGCGTCCTCCTCACAAGTGTCCTCCGGGTTGTTTCACTCTGTTAACTGTGCACCACCTCCGCGTGCCCCTCGACCAACAACATCACCGGCCCAAGCCAGACGGATTTTTAATGTGGCTTTGCAGAGAGAGAGAGAGAGAGAGCATTAAATACTTTGTGGAGGCCAGAAATGAGGTCACATCTGGCAGGAGTGTGAAGTTGGTGGAATAAGGTTTATGTTCTTAATGACCTAACTGGTGTTTAACAACTCCACACAGGGAGAACTAACGCGGTGATTTGTGCACAAATAGATGGAGTTATACATTTATATGTGTTTAAGTAATAACTTTAATTTAACGGTTTTGACTGTTCGGCGGTAACGCACAGTAATGACTAAAGCAGTTGTTTTCAGCACACGTGAGAGGAACAGATGCTCCAGTTCTACGTGCATCAGAAGACCGCTCTCTTAAATGGAGGGGTATTATCCCAAAACTCAAATCACATCATGTTTATTATATACACATAACTTCTATTCAAGAAGAGAGGATGTTTATCAATTGGACCGTTTGAGTGGTGGAAAGAAGCTCAGTACATACTGTTCATACTGTACGTACATAGTTTGGGATACCTGTATTTCCATTTTATGTTACTTTATACCTCTACTTGACTACATTTCTGACAGCAAGTCAGTTATCAGGTTAAGATTATAAAAGCACTTTATTGTTAAAGATTAAACCAATGGTTCCCAGTTTATTGTTAAAGATTAAACCAAGGGTTATACTTGAGGCCCCCTTGTCACATTTCAGATGTCTGTGAGTTGTTTGCAGTGCCACCCGCTAAACTTCTCACATGCTTCCAAGTAAAATTGATCAAATATCACAAAAAAAAAACTATAAATCAATAAAACAATGTTTTCTCTTCCATACAAATCATCTCACGACACGTCTGATTTATCTTGTGAACTGTATATAAAAGTAGTTTTAACAAGCTCCACCTCAACCAGCTACAACAGCAAAATGCCACTTGTGCATCAATTCATCACAGTTTTTGTTGCAAAGGCTTTTGCACTTTTTTTTGAGTTCAGGACTGAATTAGTACTTTTACGGAAGTCCAGAACGAGTTCTTCTCCCTCCACGGGATCCTACTCCCTCTCCTCTCCATCAATCCATCCACCTCTTTGTCGCGCCTCACAGCATAACCGAGAGAGATCTCTGTCTCCCCCTGCAGGTCATCAACGCCATAGAGCAGGACTACCGGCTGCCCCCCCCCATGGACTGTCCCAGCGCGCTGCACCAGCTCATGCTGGACTGCTGGCAAAAGGAACGCAACAACCGGCCCAAGTTCAGTCAGATCGTCAACAACCTGGACAAGATGATCCGCAACCCCAACACGCTGAAGGCCATGACCCCGCTATCTTCAGGGTGAGCGGCAGTCGGATTTGTTTTACGCGATTTACGTGTGTTGTTCTTTGTCCGCCGGTCTCGCGCGTAGCCATAACACATGGTGTCGAACGTGTGTTCTTCATTATCCGCCTGCCCTGCCCTTCACTCTCCATGTGCGAGATCTGCATGTGTGTTTTATCTGGTCTCCGCAGGCCTCCCCCGCGAGACAGGCCTCTGGTTTTAGCATCATTTCACATTGATGTGGATAACATCTTGAACAATATAACGCATCTGATCTCCTCTCAACGTAAAGCCTTTCCTCTTCCTAACAGGAAATCCATTACTCCTGCCAAAGTGCCATCCGTGCCTTGTCTTGTCTTTTTTTTTTATTTGATTCTTTGCCCCGATCGCAGTGTCTCTTGTTTCTCGTGGCGCCGAGTGGTTATGTAAATTAAAGCCTTTTTCGGTTTGATAGATCAAATCCTTTCCACGAATGCTTCAGGCGAAAACCTGGACCGAAGCAGTTGCGCGTTTCTCGCAACAAAACATTTTTGAAGCGTTTCTGCTCTGGGTGTTAGTTTCCTCTGAGAGCGAGGGGTTTACTGATCTCCATTATCCCCCCGTCTGTACTTTCATTTGTGGTGGCGTGCGGGACCGAGAGCCAGATTTTCCACAGACACTGAGGAGATGTATTGGCTCCTTAAAGCCTATCACTTCATTTGGAAAATACACTTTATGAGGAATCAGTTTGGAAAATATTGGTTCACGGACAAGGCCAGTGGGATTCTCCGAGTTCTGCGCGTTTGAAAAATGTAATGTAATAATTCATGTTTGAATCACATGCAGGTGGTCCGGGCTGTCGGCTGCCATTTTGTATTACCATTGTGCTTAATGGCTCCTGCGTGTGTGTCCTCCCTCAGTGTTCACCTCCCTCTCCTGGACCGCAGCATCCCAGATTTCTCCAGCTTCAGCACTGTGGACGAGTGGCTGGACGCCATCAAGATGGGCCAATACAAAGACAATTTTTCCGGCGCTGACTATTCCACATTTGATGTGGTGTCCCAGATGACCATGGAGTAAGTGCTGATAACTCCTGCCGTTCTGGCTCCGATAGCTGTGAGGGGAAAACTATCGCCCGATGGTTTACCGAGTCTCGTTTGTATCCCGAAAACTCTGAACGAGCACCAGACTCTGCCTCTGGCCCGCTGTAAAAAAAAAGACGCTAGCTGCACTGCATGTAATTAGCAGATCGTAACGCTGCAGTTGCAAGGCTGAACAGCGGGCACGATAGCTCAAAGCCATAACATCGCCCCTTTATTCTCTGCCATGTGTTCAGCAGGCCTCTCTTTGACCTCGGTTTAAGGATGGAGAGGGAAACATCGTAATCTGGGGTCGCTTAGCCAAAAATGCGAGGAAAAAAAATCCTCCTGACACGCGAGATGTCATCTCGTTAAGAATGCCACCTGTAGAGAAAACAGATTAAAAAATAATTTCCTGCCTGTGGATGAAAGCGTCACGAGCCAGAGATTAACCCGCGGAGATGTTGAACTTCAATTCTGAGAACAAAACAGATTGTAATGCGTAATCCAATAAGCGTGATTACTGTTGAGATTCAGAAATTCAGAGAATAATGGATAAGAAAGCTGATGCCACTGGCTTGATACGGAGGAGGAGGAGAAGTCGCTGTTTATTCTGCCGTTTTGATGAGTCAGTGAGATGTTGTGAATTTGTAATTCTTTGCAGTTGTTCTGGTCGTAGGAGATGGGAGGGGCTTACCGCATGAGTCAGTAGTCAGAATAAAGACACTAAACTGGTTATCCAGACATTTTTCTGCGATTATAAAAGCCTCCTGGCCTCAAAGATGGATGAACGCGCAGCTGTTTCCTGCCCGTTACTTTGCTGTCATCTCCATTATTCAGCTGTTCTCCGCTAGCCTCCTCGTCCTGCCCTCCTGTTGCGATATGATGTTGTTGATAGATAGAATGCATAGATGCTGTACAGTAGATATATTCGGCGGGGGCGTTTATAGCCTGTGGTAACACGACCCTGACATCTGTCTCCCCTCACAGCGACATCCTCAGGGTCGGTGTGACGCTAGCGGGCCATCAAAAGAAGATCCTCAACAGCGTCCAGATGATGCGGGCACAGATGAACCAGATCCAGTCGGTGGAGGTCTGATCCTCCCGAGCGGAGCAGAGGAGTGGGGGGGGAAGGCGGTCGGGATGCAGGGCTCTGGCTGCGGAGGATGGAGTGGATGTTTTTTGTTTTTTTCCCCTGCGTTACAGTGTATCTGGTCTTCCCACCAGACTACCGTTCATCCCCCCCCGTCCCCCTCTGTCCTCTTGTCCACTCTCCCTCGCTGCCTCTGTGGGATCAGCTGTAAGAGAGTTGTGGAAACTAAAGTCCAAGCGATGAAGCTTCAGACACAGCCGACCCCTCTATGGAGCCAGAAACATGGGAAGTGACCAGCAACACTTTTTTTTTTTTTTTTTTTTTTCAATCTTCCACCAATTTTTATTTGACGTTGACCTTTTTTTTTAGTTTTGGGGTTTGTTTCTTCTGATAACTTTGTAAAGAATTTTTTAAAGAAAAAAAAAAAAGAAAACTGAGGAAAGGCAAGGAGTTTATCTAAATTTATAGATGATATAAGCTTGTACACTAGACGAACTGAGTAGGAAAGCTACCCTTTAAAAGGGCAAAAAAACTAAACATAAAAATAAACAAGGAAGAGTTGGGGAGACGAGGCCAACCTCAACAAAAGGTGTGGATATCGTTTTTTGCATCTTTTTAATTTTGGACATCGTGAGGAAACGGCGCTCTCGGCGGCCTTCTGAAAGGCCAACCGGAGAGCAGTGAGGGACCCGACGCTGCACTCCCAAGAAAAGAGATCGAAAAAAAAATACATGAAGTGGACAACATTTGACATAGACTGATGTCAAGAACACATTCATCCAGACTGACAATTCACGCAGTGAAATCAACACTCAAGAAAAAGAAAAAGTTTTGTTTTCCTCATTGCAAGTAATTTTCTATATTGTGTGAAATTTTGTGATGAAGAATTCCGTCTCACCATGCTTCCTCTCACTATAGACGAAATGACAAGTTTGTTTTTATTTTGTATTTCTTCTTCCACAGTGAAGTATTCACAGCCTGCCAAATATAACTCCTCCCCCTTTCCGCATCGGTCCCGTGTACTGTACATATCAGATGCATCGCAACGTGACCCAGAAACAGTCGTAACCGGTCAGTTCGGGAGCAGAAGAACTCGCAGTGAGAGATTTAAGTTGTTTTCAACATCGCGTTCTTTCCTTTTCTTTTGTGAAAATCAAAAAATCAAAAAAAAAAAAAATAGCTTGCGGAGAAAGGGAGGAAAAAAAACTAACAGAAACAAAACAAACAACGTCCTACACAGATTCACACGAAAAGAAACAGGTTCTACTGTTTACATCAGAGTCCACACACATACAGTACGTCCCGTTATAGCATCCTCCTTCATCTCCGACGCCGTCTGTGCACACGTGCACGTGTCGCGCGCACACACACACACACACACACACACACACACACACACACACACACGCGCACAAGGAAGCGGTGGCTCCCGAAGCGCCGGGGCTGGTGTTTGATAGCATGCTGAGTGAGTGGTTAATTTCACAGTGCTTTGATTTGCTGCAGCTACTAGAACTCTGTTTGGTAAGAGCTTGGATTTGACACACTTTACAGAGTATAATGTGGCTGCATTATATTCCCGTGTTCCTTCTTCTTCTTCTTCTTCTTCTTCTTCTTCTTCTTCTTCTTCTTCTGCCAGTTTTTCCTTTTGAAAAAAGACATTTTTACGTTTAAAGTATTAAAGTTTTGATACCACACGCGGTCACGAGTAGACTTTTACAATCAGGCGTTTGTTGAATTGAAGAAAAAAAAAACGAGAAAAAATGCAACGTGTTATATTTTTGCAATTTCTGTACGGATATTATTGAGTTGTTATTATTACTTTTTAGGTTTTTCTTTTTTCTTTTCTTTTTTCTGCACTGAGTCTATTGTACGACTCCAACAAACACTCTGGATCTTCCATCAATGCTTTTACATTTATTACGAAACATGAATCATGTTGGTGCACAAAACCGTGTAGATAAACAGCGTTTCCCTGTGACTGGTTTTGATTTCATTTTACAGACAGTATAACTCATGTACTGTATGTCCCGCCCCCCCCGGGTGAGCGACGTCGTCTCACGAGTGCACAGCTGTCAATCATTTGTACGTCGTCATCTGTAACCTGCCGTAAAGGGTTATGCAGGATGGGTGGGGGGGGATGGGGGGGTCGGGTTAAAGATGGACTTTGTTGCAATGTCGTGATTCCCTGGAGACAGTGAAGCAGGCGTGGGTTTGTGTACACAGCCATTAAATGATATCAGCAGAGCAGAGTTCCTACTGGGCTCCGCTCCGAGTCCTGACAGCCAGACATGGACGTCCAGCTGTGAGCTATCGGTCAGATGTGTCCGGTCACAGCGGGGCGGCCGCACCCCCGATCACAGCCGCTCTTGTCCAGGCACTGATTCTTACTCTCCCTCTTTCCCTCTCTCTCTCCCCTTGATCACATCAATGCCTGTCGGCCACCTGTCTGCCTCTCCCACTGATCTCCTCACAGCCGGCTTTCAGCAGTTGTCTGGTTTTGTCTCCGCGACTTTATAAGCAGCAGGCGAACTGACAGTCGTCGGTGGGGCAGTTGTGTCTTGTCTTGTCCTGATGCTGCGTGCCACTGAAGCATGTGAAAAGGGGGAGAAAAAAAGAAAGAGTGGACAATGCTTCCATGTTCGCTTGAACCACATCGTCAGACTTGATCTGAGGTTTTGTGGCGTCTCTACAGACGGCTTTAGCTCCAAAGCCCCGGTTGAAGAAACCTCAGTCACTCCCCTGTCGAGCTGCCTGTCATCTCCCCCGGCTCTCCAGACAATTCAAGGACACGAGTGGAGGGATTTCGATTTCTTTTTGTAGTCTCTTTCTGCCCCTACTTGGTTATTTCCATCCTCTTGGAAGCTTTTCTAAAACGTGAAACTGGGAAGAGGACGACTCGCGAGCCGTTAGTCATCGCCGCCGAGGAGCGAGCAAGGAGTGACGCCGTGACCTAAATGCCACTGATGCCAACATGCAGTTTTGCTTTATAAAAGCCAGCCTCAGACCGTCTTCCTTTTTCCATTAGCTCAATACCCCAACAGCTCATCAGTTTCATTCCGTGAGGCTGAGGCTGCACGTCTTCTCACGGTACGGCACATACTGACGTTGTTGAAGGAGTGAATCTAAAGTCCACACCAGGCTGGCGAGTTCCTGCTCCGGCCCCATTAAAGCTCATTCAGATGCTTGTCCACGGACGCTGCCAGGACTTTGAGTTATTAATCAAGCAATTATCCTTGAACTTTGCTTCAAGGAACTACTTTAAAACAGGGCGGGCATGCTTATTGCTAGACATAAAAAATAAATAGTGCTGAAGTTGACTTTATGTTGCATATACTGTCAGTATTTTCTTGCCGCTGAGAGGACACGTTTTGTTGAACTCCTTCTGAAGGGTGAGCTCGTTGTTTTCCTTTCTTTCTTTTTTTTATCCGAAGGAGTTTTTAAGAAAACCTTTTTGATTGAATGTGGAGTGTTTGAAAGCACGGCATTACGTATTTATGTATCTTATGATTTTTGATGGCTCCAAAAAAGAAAGAGAAAAGACATTGTTGAAGTTCAAGCTGAGCAACGGTAGCGGGAGAAGTAATCAGACTTGTTTTCCCATCGAAAAGCCCCGATTTCCAAATTATACACTATTGAAAAATGTATAGAACCCAAATTACTATAATTTGGTTCAGTTTATATGGAGGGCATAATTCAAAAAGACATTTTACTTGATATGGTGATGTTTCTTTTATCAGAATCCATATTTAATTCAAGTTAAATTATTGTCCATTGCTGTAAATCACAGTAAGGAACTGAACATCGGATCACTGGGAAATGTTACTGCGTGTCCATTGTGTAGATACAGAAAGGTGTGTGTGCCCTTTATGTTGCATTCACTCGCTCATTTCCCCTTCAAAGCAGTTGGTTTGCTCCCGCTCACTTTCCAGAAACAATATGTATTATTTAACGAGTGTTATTGTACATTTTTTTTATAAAGCACCAAAAATCTACCATCCACACATGCTGACTCCAGCTACTCTAGTTTTAAAAAAGAAGAAGTTTTTTTTTTAAAGTTTTCCCTCTGGAAACTGCAGGAGACGCCGTGTGGTCGTGACGCTCGTGAGGGTTTCACACAGCGTTTGCCAACTGCAACTTTCAGCAAAATATACTGAACTCTCTCCTCTTACATCTGTGAAGCAAAGTGAAAACCACTCAGTCCTGCCCCATCACCGTGTGCCAAATTGTTTTTTTGACGGACTGAGAAAAAAAAAAAAACGTTAAGTCCTCAGCGTTACTGTTACCCGACCGTGTGCGTAAACACGAGCCGTGCCAGGCTGTGCCCACTCGGGCCGCTGGTTCGAGCGCCGCCCGGTCAGAGCGAGAGGGCCCGCCTCCTGTTGTGGCAAGGCCAGAAAATGGCTCCCTTTTTCTTTCTTTTTTTTTCTTTCTTTTTTTTAAATGGGTGCAGCACAAAGTGCCAGAGCGCCCTCTGCTGCCTTGGTGGTCGGATGTAGCTCGCTGGGTTGATACCTTCAGGTGCAGAGAGAGAGAGAGAGAGAGAGAGAGAGAGAGAGAGAGAGAGAGTCTGTGAATGCTGCAGCAGGCAGAGCTCCAGCGTTCTGCTGATGGACGAACGCTGGCTGCTGCTCAGAACAAGCCCGTCTTTCCCTCTGTTGGAGAAACCCCTAACATGACCCTGTGTTCCCCTCCCCCTCCTCTCCCACTACCACTCTGGCTGTTGGCAGTCCAGGCCGGGGATCTCCACGTGCTCCCCGGGCCTCTCAAGCCCACGTTGTAAACCAGTGCCGGTTCAGACCACTGTGACTGATGTGGGAGATCCTGTATTTCTGTATAAATGTATATTGACTGTAACCCTGTGAATGATGTAACAATTTCATTATTTGTAATATTGTCATTGGTTTATTTTCTAAAAATGGAAAGCCCAACTTGACTCTCCTCAATAAAAAATAAGATCTGTTATTAAACAGTGATGAGTAGTCGGTTTATTTGTTGTTAATTTAAACTATAAAATGATGTTTATTTGTTTTTTTACTTTATTGTTTCAGGATAGTTCACCGCTATTGAAATAACTGGTGACTAATGTGTATTCTTAAATATAATTTTTAAGCTTTAAACCAAAACACAGTTTAATACCAAGCAAAGGGGACTATTAATACATACTGGTAATAACATATTTTATAATTTAATTTGATAATAATGTTGATGAAAATGTAACATTGTTTTTAGTAATAACAGCCAAGATGCAAAAACTGCATATTGTTTTAATTATGTGTTGATGGTTTTACTATTTTAATAAAACAATATTTAGAATTGTATGTTTGTAAAAACTGCCTTTTAAATGTGCAGTTATTACAAAACAGAATGGTAAACATTACTGACATTACTTTGTTGATCTGTAAACTATAAATCACACGTATTGAAACAGCTAATGTCTGAGAGCATCCAAGCTAGCTGGTTAGCCTGAGCTACGGTTTTAACCAAATTAGCACAATTTGTAGTTTTTTGCCGAGTTATTATCTGTAAAAGTACTTTTTGATGAACCGCCATCTTCGTAAAAACGAATTCTAGATAATAACTCAACGTTCATGAGGCCGAATCAAATCAAGACGGAAAGAAAAAACAGCTAATCTCCTTCTGAAGCTAACAGGCACAGAGAGAAGCTGAGATTTCAGATTTTGACTGGAGGGAAATTCATGCATTTTGCTGATGTTAAAGCTTTATTTTACATAATTAAATGTATTAAATTGTGAATCAAGGTGTCTTATTGATATTGATATATGTTATAATAGAGACACACTGCATAATAGAGACACACTGCATAAGATAATGGGATTTAATTCGCATGAACTACATGCTGTAAATAATACAAATAGTATTTTTTTTAAATAGTTGAAATACACAAGAAAGCTGACAGGACACATTTTGGTTCTTGATACATTTTACTTTGTGTTTTCTGAGGATTATAAAGGATGTGTATGTGTTTTTTAAGATAGTATTTTTGGTGTAAAATAATAATGCCTTAAATGGCCTAAAATTAAAGTTACTTAAGTTTGACGACCTGGAAACTTAGGAGTTACGATAATGACTCAAGAAACAATCCAACTTCTCTGAAAGTAAACATTTAAATAATAGTGACCAATGCTGCAGCTCTCGGACCTTTACACCAAAAAAACAACCAGAGTTTTGACTCACATTCTGGTGCCACAAGTACTTCAGCTAAAAGCAGGCTCGCGTTAAATAATTTCTCGATCAGATTTAATTGGATAAATTGGTGGACAACGTTTTAGCCTCTGAGCGAGCGTCACTTCTCTCAGTGTATCCGCGCGGCCAGACTTCTGCACATTGTTCTGCGGTTTAATGTCAGAAGTGATTTCACCAACAGAGCCGCCGCCTCACTTTCTTGAGTAGAGGTCAGACTCCCCTCACCTTGCTCGGCGAGTTTGAAACCTCATTAGCGGCTAACGCGTGAAAGGCTAGAGACCTCGGCCTGACCCGGCGGAGAGCGGCGCGTGTTAAAAGGTTTAGCCCGTGAAGCCGTAGTGGAGGCGCTTCAGGAGTTCAGTCGGGGGGGCTGGCACGCCAAACGCTTTCTTACTTTCAGTCCCGACCACCCGTAAGGTCATCCACCTTCTTACACCTTGATGACTCGGTGTGGGGGAGGGGGAGGGGCGCATGGGAACCAACATGGAGAGGCTCGTCATCTGAGCTCTGAGGGTCATAATGTGGCTCTGGAGGGGGAGAGATTACAGAGTGTCATGTGACTGATTCAATGGCAAACAGTGGCAATATTTTCAGTAAAAGGCCCAGAACTTCACGTGTGATGAACGGTGGGTTCGAGTTGCAGGAAGGGGGACAAAGACCGTGTTGTCGCAGTTTGAGTGGCGGTGGATTAGAGGGGTCTCCGCTGCACACGGCCCATGATTCATAGCTACGGCCCTGCGCCTCCATCTCAGCCGGCCCTCCTCTGAGCCGGGAGAGTGGAAACAAACACGCCGTGGAGTTTTGATCAAACTCTTTGGTTTGAAGATACGTCAGTGATCGGAGCGTCCTGGCCGCCTGTTCCAGCATGAGCCGCTTTTTTATTTCTATTTCTTTTGATTAAAGAGCTTTAGAAGCTGATGCGGATACCAACTAATAAAAATACTCATATGCGTCAGTGTCAGAACCGATGTAATTGCTAAGTTCTTACCACACAATAAACGCCGGCTGGCTTTGTTTACGGTTGAATAAAAGGGACGCCGTTTCCTTTCAAGCGTGTCATCAGCGTGCAATTTGTGTTTTGCCACCTAGAAATACACTTTGAAAAGTGTTTTTATTCAACGGTTTTAGTATTGTGTTGTTTTTTTTTACAGTGTGCAAATACAGCCGGCAGTCAAACATGATTAAAGGCCTCAATTTGCTAAATGTCTTTTGTATTTATGAGACAAAGGAAGAATGTCCACCCATCACCTATGAAGAATTTAGTAATGCTTTAAAGCAAAATGGACAAAAAATCCCCAAAACACAGTGACTATTTGGGAACGCCTTAGCAACGCTGCCAACGTACCGTTTGATGTGAGATGGCAGTAATTGGCGGTAAACCAACGACTCCGTTTATCGTCAGTCGTACCTCTTCTGAAAAGCGGCTGCAGAGCATCTGGACCAAAACAACTCAAAAATGAGTAATCCAATAATAAAGAGTTATGGCTTTCTCACTCTAATAAACCACACAGTCAGCAGTGGGAAATGTTAATTAGTTGTAAGTATGGATTTACATTTTTTTTCTTGTCCAGATGGTCCGCAGCCATTTTCCAGATGATAAATGGTCTGTTGGGTCTCTCATGAATTTAAAAGCAGCAAAACAAAAACAAGATACATTAAGCTGGAGGAGGATAAACATCATTTGTTTATTTTTGGCAACCCAAACAGATGTTCATACAAAGGCCTTATTACAGATGTATGAACCTTTAATAAATGCAAATGAACACAGGCTAAAACAACTTAAAAGATATTACACATGTATAGAGTATGAACTTGTAGAGACATTAACCCTAGAACACTAACGTCGGGTATATTTCACCCGAAATTATGTACCTGATCAAAAAAATATTAAAATACAACAATACAAGGCAAATTGAAGTACTCTTCTTTTATTTTCCCCTATAGAACTTCTCATAAAACGAATAACAGGTATCATGGAGGGACCCTGAAAAAAGGCTAAAAATCGGGTGAGAATCCCCGGACATTAGTGTTCTAGGGTTAATCACACAATGAGTAAACAACAAACAGGGCGTGTTATAAAATAGCACACATACGCTAAGTAGTATATCTTTAAGCCGCTGCTGTTCCGTCTCAAAGTGTTGCAGCAAACGTCCTCGTTCACCGCTCCGTCTGGGAGGCGGGAGGTCACCGCGAAATGTTTCCAAAATGGTGGCCGTGAGACGAGAAACTGTTTGTGGCCCACGAGGACATCGAGGCCAACGTGAGCGGCGTGGGGAACGACCTCCAAAATGGGTCAGAACTGTCACAAGCCATTGCCGTCATGTCCCGATCCCCAAAACATGATGGAAAGTGGAATCAGAATGAAATAAGACATAGTGACCCCTCCGGGGCGCTGCGGGAACGGATCTGCTTACCGTACGGCTGCCCTTAATTGGCAAGAAGCTCAAAAGTTGGACCCCAGGAGCCACATTTTAGGAGAGTTACGAGACGGTGGCTAATGCGGCGCAGACTGCTAAAAAGTTAGACTGCCGGGATTAATGCGGCCGAGAAAATCTGGACATCTGGGCTTGGGGTTTACGGAGAAATACATCCAGGTCTAACTGGTCTCTGACTGCGCTTAATGCAGCCCAGCAGCAACAGTAAATAAGACTGAGAGGTTAATGTGCGGCCTGCAGTGGCCTTGGTGGTAAATAACAGCCATGTTTGATCCACACTGTTCTGGGCTTGGCCGGGAAATCAAAGGAGTCTTTTAAAAATAACAGAAGCCATCACTCAAGGACGGACAACGGCTTTGTTATCGGTGTTAATGATGATTTATTGCCAAGTTCCTTCCTCAAAAACCTGTGTTCACATGCAGAGATCGTTTTAAAGCAGCTGATTTGAATGTATTAACGTTACATATTCACGGTTCACACGTAACCAGTCTGTAAAGCGTGGGGGATGTTTGTGCTACATTCACAATAACCGTCAAGCAAAGAGCACGAGCATCAAAGTGCGGATTAAACATTCACGCTGTGATGCAGAGAGACACGTGAACTCTCTGTGACCGCGAGTCCCCGAAACCCTCTGCTCTTCTTAATTCCCTTCCACTTGAGTTACACGAACCCACATATGCCACATCGTGTCGGGCAGAACCCAAAAGGAGGATCTTTTTTCCCGGCTCGCAGCGAAGAGCTCGCTGGGGCTCTGGGCTGAGCTCCATCTCCATCTCCGCCTCCAGCAGCAGGAAGGTGGGAAGAAAAGCTACGGAGGAAAGACTCATGGAGAGGAAAGACTCAGAGAGAGGAAAGACTCATCTCTGCCGCGCTGGAGGAAGTCATCTGTCACTCACTGGAAGTACAAGTGGCAATAACACACTTCAGGAATGCACCTGAAGTACTCATCCTGCAGCACGTCCCATATCAGAATAATATACATTATTGAGTTATAATTATTGGTGCATTCACGTGTTTCATCACTTTAATGTTGCAGCTGGTAAATGCGCGGCTGATTTGAACTACTTCACTGCTCTCTCCATAAAAATGCATCATCATTTTTGTGGTTGATTATATTTTGTTTGTATTCATAATCTGACTCTGTAAAGTAACTTGAGACTTAAACTCTCAAAACATATTTAGTGGCGTGAAAGAAGTGCATTGTTTGTCTCCAAAATGAAGCACAGTACATTTTCACATTAGCATTATCTGTATATAATCATATTACATTTTGTTGTATTATCTGAAAAAAAAGAAATCGGCGTGACAATATTCAAAACACTGTGCCAATAAATTAGTTTTGCAGTCATTGTTTGAGTTTGTGCAGTCACAACAAATCAGTGCAACTCAGGAACTCAGGAGGCTTTTCAAAGAGTAGATCCTGATCGCCATCTAGTGGCAGAAACACAGCATTACCGATGTCTTTTATCTTTTCCTTTAGCTATACATTTTCATATCAAGTCAACTTTATTTAAAATTCACAAAGAGCTTTACCGTCTGTACATGTTACTCAAGTAAAAGTATAGAAGTATTATATCGCAAAATGTAGTTTTCTTTATGCTGACTGGCTCCTTTCAGTGTGTTTTATGTTGTAGTTTGTCAACGTGGAGCCAATTTGAGATACTTTTTATCCTACAGGGTGTATTAAAAGTACTTCATATGTACAACACATGCTTTAAAGTAACTAGTACTACTCAAATACATTTAATGGCATACAAAGTACAATATTTCCCTCTGAAATATAGAGTAAAAGTATGTCAAAATTGTATTTTAGCACCTGTATATTTGAGTAAATGTACTTAGACCCATTCATAAAAGGAATCACTCCCATACAGGGGAGGATAACTATTAAAATTACAATATGGAGAAACAAAAAGTCCATTACCAGATTGCACAGGCTTCCTCATTCAGCTCCATGTCTAATAAGATTTATTCATATTATATATGTAGTTTTGCTCATACGTTTACATACCCTGGCAGAATTTGTAAGATGTGTAATATTCGTTAATGAAAACAAAGAGGCAAAAGACATTTATTTTATTTTCAATGGGATTCAAATTAACTTCACAAAATAGTACAATCATTAGAAAAAAAATGTAAATAAAGAAACGGTCCCTTAGATCTCAATACTGTATATTTAGCATCAATGGAGGCTTCCAGTCTTTTGTGATAGTTGTGGACGAGACCCTTTATTTTCTCAAGATGCTCATTATTCTTGGCAAAAAGCATCCCGGTCCTATTTGATCTCCCCAAAGCGGCTCGATGGTGCCGAGGTCAGGAGACCACGTGATCAACCGGCCTCCTGCTTTGGATCATTGTCATGTTGGAAAGTGTTTCTGATAACATGCTGCATCCATCTTGCCTTCTACTAAGACTCAGTTCCCTGCGCCGCTGTGGCTCATAAAGTTACATTGTGGTCTCATCGGTGCTTGTAAGTAAAGCCTGTAGTTCAGCTGATGTTGCTTGTGGGTTTTTCCTGGCAGGTGTGGCTGAAATCTTTGTTATTCTACCTGAGCGTGTGGCTTGGCATCGACACAACACACATGTTCCACTTCTTTTTATTTAACACGACTGATTTTCAAATCTTAGAATATCTTTTTACGTCCTTTTCCTGATTTATAAAGTTCATCTTTCTTTTCTGGACGGTCCTTTGACAGTTCTTTTGTCTTCCATGAGGCTCAGTATCCAGAAAAGGCCTTGCAGCCCTGGATGAAATGTGCATGAAATGTCTCTCAAGAGCTCAGAAACTCTTTGATTATTTTACACACGGACACAAATTACAATCAAGCACGTCAGAAACGTACAATCACCAGCCATTACAGCCAGGTGTGCATATTATCAAGCCAAACATTCAAGGGTATATGTAAACATTTGACATCACCCAAATGGCCCTGATCAGTTATTATGATTTAAAACACAATTATGTGATAGTAAATGGCTTCATGTGATTACTACACCTGAATAAATGAACAAGTATTCTGCATGATGAGTCACATTTTCCAAAAATGTGCCAATATTTCACAAATTCGGTCACTATATGAGCACATTTGTATATTTAATCTAATCTATATTGCTGAACGAGTGGAAGTAGAAGTACATGTTTCTCCTCTGCATGCTGAAGTCGTTCCTCGCGTGTCACAGCGACCTGAGAGGCGACAGGTTTTCATTCCGTCCAATCACGGCAACGGCAGATTTCCGTGATTACTCGTCGCTCTGTGAGTGAAATCAGCCGCTGTAATGAAGAGCTGCCGCCTCCCGCGCCGCCACGGCTGATGGAAGAGGTGGTCACAGGAAAGATGAAATGTAATCCACGCAAAAAAAGAAGAAGAAAAAAGAAAAAAGTTTGGACGGACAAAAGAATATGATGCATCTTGTGATTTATTTTTCGCGATCAGTTTCTAAAGAGACGTTAGGGATATTTAGCCTGAAGAAAACGCCCATCCAGTCTCTCAACACGACAAGTTCGCACACATCTGATCTTCTCTGCCAGAGTCTTCAAGGTTGGAGTTGAAAGAAGCTCAATCTGAAATCATATGTCATAATCTGAAGTGTATTTCATGTAGAACTAAAATAAATATGCTGCTGTAAGTAGAAACAAATAAACTAGGTGTGAGTTGAAGGATGCTAAAGCAGGGGTTACATTTAAAGACACAGCGTGAGGGCGGTAGTGACATCTAGTGGTGAGGATGCAGATTGTAAATAACCGCTCATCACTCCATGTCCATGTGTATGGAATGTAAAAAAGTGAAAGTTTGGTTTGTCCATTCTGGGCTTCTGTAGAAACATGGCTGACTCCGTGAAGAGGACCCGCTCCCTATATTAATGGCTCTTTCTATGGGAACAAAAATACAATATGCTTCGTTTCATGCGATTATAAACTTAATAAATCCCCCTAAAGTCTACATAATGATCCTTTAACTCATGAATTAAATATATAACCACAGCGCTCTGAACCACAATATTCACATTAATGACAGAAAGAGAAAAACAAACTGAAATGCTGATCCAAAAACAAATAAAAGAGAACTGTGAGCTTTAATGATGTGACCCGCACATTCTTTTAATAGTGTTACCACAACAAAACTGTTCTTTATTAAAAATCTATAAAAATACTTTTCTCCTCTTTCTGACAACCGCAAAATGAAGCACATTGCATGCTGGGAGTACGTTTGCACAGTTCCCTGCAAAGAGGAATCACAGAAAGGGCCTTCTAGGCTTTTCTCTCTGCTGCGGTCCTGGAAATACAGAAGACAGTTGGAAATGGACTTAGTTATTTTGCCTCCCAGGACACGAATCAGGTTAGTGAAGAAAAATAATGAAAAAAGCATCTGTTCTTCAATCCTCTTTAAATAAACAACCTTTGATAACTACTTTTTATTTTATACCTTTATACTTCTACATTTGGCCTCACAAAAGTATGAACTATTGCATGTAGTATGCATTTAATTGGGACACGCTGCTTCACATAACGTTGCACATTGAACTTTGACCTTCTGCTCAAAAGAAAAGCATGCTGGCTTGCATAATGCAAAAATACGACCAGATGTATTAATGCATCTGGTCAAAATGTATTTATTTTGCATTCTAAATAGTATGGTAGTATGGATTTATTCAAAAACACTCAATTTGAACAAAGCACTTGGTGATGCCAAACGTCTGTTGATGCTCAGCTTTTTACACCCAAAAACACAATCTCTACCAAACCGGATATGATTGTTCTGTTGGCTGAATGTGTCACATGATGCACTACCGGCCACGACGCCTGCTTTGAGGATGCTTGTTGATCCAATAAACACTATAAACTCAAATATGTTTCCATGGTTAGAAGCTTTAAAACAAATGACATGGCAGAAATCCCACATGTGATCTTTTAGTTCTTGATGCTGTGAAATGCAAAACTTTCCAAAACATATCAAAAATGTCGGATTAAATTTGGGGGAATATTTCCATTTGTTGGAGTGGTGCAGCCACAAAAAGCATCAGTCTCGGGTTTGAATATTTTACTCACTAACACTGTATAAAAAAAATATAGAATAAACATGATGTAAAGCTATTTGAGAGGAAAGCAAAAGGGGAACACTGCATGTTAAAGGGTTATTAATTAAAATGGGCATTAAGTTGCACAGTCAACATGTTTCACCACAGGGGGGCAGTGTTTGACAACTGCTCCCCCGGCGTCCCAATCCAGAGGACATGTTCCCCTCCAAGGTCTCTGCCTGTCTAGACAACGTGCAATTTTACCCAATTTTATAAGAGCGAGCGGAAAGAGAACGCACATTTCGACCTGAGCTCTCGAAGCAGACAACTTCACAGGTTATCCGCCGCTGTCCCGTCTGAGCTGATGGAATTTGTCAACAAAACTCAATAAAAAAAACTGAAATTGGACTTCAAGGAGAAACAAGAGGCAAACGGGACATCAGTCAAAATCAGGGGAGAGGGGGGTCATCGGCAGAGACGCACTATCTCCTCTCTCGTGTTTAGATGCAGTGAGGTGTGTCCTCAACTCTCAGCAGATTATTGAGTCCCTCTGTAATCCAGGAAAGGTCGTAGCTCACCTTTGCTCTCCTCCCGTGTGACGGTACACCGTTATCGCTACACTTCCTCACATGATTGATGGGAGGACATTATTAACATGGCAGCCACGTCGTCCCATCTGCTCAGGATGGACTCCAGATGAGTGACACCAGGCGATGATGTTCAGGATGTTAGCGAGTGACGGCCGAGAAGGCCTCGCAAGTGATGGGCAACTCTTTTTTCTCCCCCTCGGTTTTACCGGTGCATTCAGTGTGTGTGTGTAATAAAAAGACAGAGTTAGCAAATAAAGGCCGACATAGAAGTACTACAGAGGTACTACAACCACATTAAAACTGGTAAATGCAGCAGATGTGCTGATGCAGCTTGTGATCAGTAGATGACGACAGTCTTACTCATTTAAAAAGGTTCTCTTTCAGAGCATTAATATAGCAGTAAACATATTAGCTATGTGAAGATGTGGAGTAGCGTCCTGAGCAGAGAATACAGTCACTCTTCCTCTCATTGTGTGTTTCTGGAGCCTTTTAGTGCAACCAGTCTCCTTCTAATAAACTTCTAACGTAGGTTTAATTAAAAAAATACTTTGTTAGATTTAGGCAACAACAGTCGTCGGTCAGGCTTATCTTAAGACAATAGTTTGAGATTACATATGTGCTGATAATAACGACAGAAAATGACTCTAAGAGAGGGAACCAAAACTATATAAAGTAAAAACAACGGGCTGTAAAGCTCCGAGCAGCGGAGGAGGAACTGTGGAGTTACTTGATCATTTCGGACTGTGACAATGAGTGACCTCTTTCAAATACAAGTCCAGTATACGTGCTGCTTTGCTAATAGAAAAGATATTGATCGTCGCCGCGTTGACCTTTATTTATACAGGGTAGGTTACTTAGCAGCATACTGAACACATGTTAGAAACAGCGCAGTCAGATATCTACTGCTTACCATCTCCACGTCTTAAACGTGAGCTTCTCTTCATAATCGCAGCATTAATATGGAAACAAACGGCCCTTTGTTATGTGGAGTAATGGCTACCTCAGCCTGTTCTCTTCCTTTACTGGCCTTGCAGTAAAGTGCACGTGAGCGTGCACGTGAGCGTGCACGTGAGCGTGCCCCACTGGCTCGTTCATGGCCGTAATAAATATGCTCCGAATTCCATGCTGAGCGCCTTGAAGTATTTGCAAATAATTCCGTTTGATGTGACTTGTTTATGAAGACATGCACAGAATATTTGCTTTTCAATCCACTTGAATATATGAAAAACCAGGAATATCGACTTCTGAAACGGGCCGCTGTGCTAAACCCCGCCCCCGCCCGGTACTCATGGCTTTCAAGGCGTTCCCACTCGGGACTGCTTCTTTTCATGGAGTAGGAATAAACTGCGAGTGGAGTCCATCCATCACACTCTTGAGGGCAGAATGACAACCGAGTGGAGGGGCCGAGGAGGATGATGGAGTGAATTGCTTTGACTAATACGGGCAGAGGGAGACGTTTCACTGTAGCCGTCCTCTCTGCCCTCGCCGTCCTGCTGCCTCCAAATCACCGCTTCAATCCATCTCACACTCAGATGTCTCAATGCCCCCTACTCTCACACACATATAACACACACACACTCACTGCAGCGTCTGTTTAGGCTATGACACGCTGACATTTGCCAGGCAGGAAGGTGTTGTGAATGATAAGGGAGGGAGGCGTGAGTGATTGCAAAACTCCTGGCTGCGGCTCTCTGGAGACGTCCGCTAGATTGGAGGAGAATTGACGAGGACATTCGTCTCTCTGATCTGAGGGGTTTCCTTCCTTGGAGTTCAAATCATGGGGACTTTAGAGAGGAGGGAGCAGCGGGGGTTAGACACATCCTGTCGTGTGTGTGTGTGTGTGTGTGTGTGTGTGTGCGCACCGTCTCAGCCTGACTTATCTCTTAATGAGGCTCTCCGCTGCGTCCCTTCCTGTCCTTTGTTTCCGCTCCTGCCACAGTTTGACTTTTTTACCCCCGACAACAGATATTCAAATGTTTGCCATTAGTGAGTGCTGATTTGACAGTGACCCTTTTTTGTCTTTAAATCTGACATGTTCTGTTTTTTTTTTTTTAAACCAAGTTTGACATTCATACGATGTAATGCCAGTCATTGTTTTGTGAAAACATGTAATACAATCAAGTCTAAATATGGCCGCAAAATACTAAAGAAAATAAAGAAAATGGAGTACATGTTTCATTGTCAACACTGCCTTTGTGGTAAAATGCATTTATTGTGAAGCACACGCATCACTGGCAGTTTTTTTCTTTACATTAGCTTAGGTCCGTCCTCACATTTCAATATGTTGTGATAACCAAATAAAACATGTGGCGGGGATATTATAATGTGGGGGCTCTGCCTAGCAACCCGGTTTCACTCCTCAGGCTGACGGATACGGACGCTTGGGCATCCTTTAGAGTCTGGATGACCAATCAGACTTTGAACGACCTCCAATACAAAGCCCTGTGTGTCATCACTAGAAGCTCAGAGTGAGAAGTCCTCCAAGGGCTGGTCAAGCAAACCCAGGAGACAGATGAGAAACTACAAGTTGAGTGATTTGGAATACGTCTTTACGTGCAGGTTGTTCTTTTATTATAATTTGTCCATTCATTTACAAGTCATTTTCATTTCCATGGACTCAATCACTGACCTAGGGTCAAATGACCTTGTGTCCTTTCTTGTGTAACTCTGCAGTGCCGGAGAGCGAGGACACATTATGGACACAATATGTGTTCATGCATGTCGTTGTGTGCGCGCGCAAAACCCATCTACTAATTGAAGGAGTGTCTCCAAATGTCACTCTGAATCCATCCATCGCCACAAAATATGGCTTCCCTGGCTGATTTAGGGAAATGGTGACGTGCCACACACAAAGCTCAAATGTCACCGCTCTCCTCCAGTGTGTGTGTGTGTGTGTGTGTGTGTGTGTGTTCACTGTGGCATGTGCTGACAGAACGTCCTTACAGTTGCTGACTAGCTGTGGACAAGAGGGAGATGTCTTTGGTGACAGTCAGAAATATTTCCCTCCACTCGTCAGTGACTTTGACGGTGAGCTTGAAAAGAAATAAGCAAAAAAGCGGGCGAGGCCCCCACCTCCGTCTCCTCGGTGACGGAGGTGCTGAAGCTGAAACATGAAGTCTGACGTTGCAGGAATGAAGGACTGAGATACATTGGAGGAGAGGAGGGAGGAATACGGAATGACAGAAACAACAGGCGGTGACGCAGAAGTCACACCTCGTGCTCACATGACTTATCTCCTTGGCAACTATCGCCGCCTTCAATTGAAACGGTCCCCGTCTCTGCGCTTCCGTCTGTTTCATTAGCCGTCTCAAAGTTAATGTGCCTTTGGATGAAATTATGCATTCTGTCCGAGGTTTTAAAAAAAAAAACAACACAGATTTCACGAAGCCGCCGGCGCCGCCACAAACACGGGTAACCTTGGGCTTCCACGTCCCTCTCGGACACAAGTGAGTGCACAAGCGAGCGCGGCGGGTTTCCGTTGGCCCGAGAGGAGGAGGAGGCAGGAATTCACACTGGCGTTATTTTTGGCCCTCCACCCGGCATGCCCTCTCACTGCCATCGCGCCGCCCGGTGGCACTGAGCTAATGATGTCATCCTTTCAAGCCATCTCTCCGCTGGACCCCTTGACCCCCGAGCTCGTGCCCAGGGACGCATTAGTGCCGATGTGTGGCGTGCAGCTGCGGAGATGACATAACATGCCAAGATGTTGGAGAATGCCCGCAAAAAAATGCAAGTCGAGAAGTCGTCATGATTGACGTTTCGACAAAAACTGAAACACTTAAGGATTGGTCTGCTCCGGTAAAGGCTTCAAATTTGCCGCCTAAGAAAATAAAATCAAAACATAGCGGATTATGCATAGCTGGGTTAAAACACAATTTACTCCCTGGCCTCGGATGCAGCAGATACGGCTCGGAGGAGCTGACCTTTGATCCTCTGATGTCATAGCTGTGATTTGTCTTTGGCTCGGTGGCGTCCTGTGATGCGAGTGGTGACCGGTCCACAGCCAGCAACTTGTGGGGCTGTTCCCATCACATCCTCAAAAAACACTCGACATTTCTCACCCCGATCCAGGAGAGACATCATTTTTTTGCTTCTGCTGCTGCTTTCGGGAGGCAGCTGTCAGAGGGAAACGACCGTCAATTCACCCGTCCCCGTGGCGGCCCGACAAGGTCATTAGACGCCACGTGTCTCCCGCGTCCTTGCATCTACGGATTACCGCTCATGTTTACGCGTCTGCCCTCATAAACTCTGAAAGCTGCACGTGATGCCGCTGCACGGGCGGCTTGTCTTACGGGACATGCTGCGTTTCACAAACTCTTGTTTTCTGGGGATCCACGTTCTGAAAATACAAACCATTGTTACCTAATTCACAATAGGCCTCATCTAAAACAACAACAAAAAGTAAAATCTGAGCAAATTTGTGGGTAAATTACCATTCCTGACCATTTTTAGCATTTTTACTGCTATGTCCGCCTCACCTTATACCATCTTGAAAAGGTAGACCAGCCATTTCGAAGAGTTACACATGTATAACAATCACAACTTTGTTTTATGCATACCTTATTGAGAATATGTGCACATATATATATATATATATATATATATATATATATATATATATATATATATATATATATATATATATATATATATATATATACCGTAAACGTCGGGTTACAAGCCGCTACTACTGCCGTGAACTTACATTTACGTTGAGATCGGTCGACCAATGACAGTTCTCTCTACAGTCAGAGCTTGCGCAAGAAGGTGGAACGTGAGGGAGATACCATTTCCAAAACTTGTAAGGGGGTAATAACTATTTTCCCGGACGTACCATTTCCAAAACTTGTAAGGGGGTAATAACTATTTTCCCGAACGTAGCAAAATCCCGGACGTTTTTGGAATCCCTGCCGGACGCTTTTTTTAGGTCTCGAAAAGAGGACATGTCCGGGAAAAAGAGGACGTCTGGTCACCCTAGCTACTACCTTCGGTCAGTGTCCCCGTTAGCTCCCCGCTGTAGCCAGCTGGGGCTCCTGCTAGCGCTCCACCGAAGGTAGCGGGACCAGGCTCGACACCCGACTTGGGCAGAGGTCCCCCTCTGCAGTAGCAGCAGCAGTGGCCGGTAGCAGCAGAAGCGCTAGCTAGCAGCGCTACTTGCTACTAGCTTGCTACAGCGGGGGACACTGATCAGCCGTAGGAGCGGCTTGTAACCCGACATTTACGGTACTTTCTTAATGAGACTAAATACATGCATTCATGCAGAGATAACAGGTTCTCATACTTTTAAAACAGCAGAAATACACTTTTATTTCTCTATCGCTAATTACTTTCTTCGTGACAGCTGTATTTCTACACAACTCACCAGTTTGAACTATACTAAGGCTTGAAGCGACAGGTGTGTGCCTCAGCTCCCATTGCCCATCCTTTCATGGTTTCTGTTGAGGCTACAAGTATCACAACCTGTAGGCTCATGTGGCTCAAAGTTGTACTGCAGATATAACTGGTAAGTAAATGTATTTGGTGACAAAAAAAACAACCATTTACATGGTGATCTCTCTCTTCAATATGACGGAAATCCCTCAACTGTGATGGAAATCCAGAGGAGGATTTTAGACCCACTTTCCCAGCAGATCCTCAGTCGGAGTAAAACAGATGAACCTTGTGCTAAACTGTTCTCGATGCATCAATATGAAAGGCTCTTGTATTATTCATAATGGAGATACGTCGTGCTTTCAAATAATTTAACGTGTGGACCATTTTCAAAATGCGTGTCAATCCTGTTCAGATTTACCTCCTGCAACGCGTGCAAGGCAGCATTTCAAGTGAGATTCATTTCTCTCACACACACACACACACACACACACACACACACACACACACACACACACACACACACCTTTGTGATTTGTTATGTTCTGCTGCAATAGCACGAGAAACAACAAATCCTCATATCTAAACAGAAGAAATAGGCCGCTTGTCAAAGCAACCTGTAACAATCCATATGTTGAGTGTTTTATTGACTCTGATGAGATGCAGACTCGGGTCCCGTCCACTTACCTCCTACTGGAGACTTTTTTTATAAGAACTTGTTTTAATTTGACTGCTTTTTGTGATGACAATGTATGGAGAAGTGAGAGAGAGAGAGTGACAGCTGACTAAGACATTTGATGAAAGTGACATTCTTAACTCAAATGCATTTTTAACTTTTTAAATTATTGGCAAAAATAAATATATCCGACATTATGTTCGAACGCCTGCATTCCTGTAAACATGTACGACCACCGTCTCCGTAACGCTGGAAGGCTTTAGCTTCAACAGCACTGCAGTAGTTGTGTTGTTTCTAGCAAAGTAGTCACAAAACAACAGAGATGCTCACTTAATATTCGCCTCACGGCTTCATCCTGTAGTATTGTCTGCCGTCGTGAGCACTTTGCTGTTTTTCTTTGTCTCCAACATGCTCTCAGTAACCAGACCGAGGGCAAACCAGGCAGACACTTGGCTTGGGAAGCCAGTCACATCTGCCATTTCCACCAGCACTGCTCCGCAGAGCCCAAGGGCTGCTGGGTGCAAGAGGCCGTCCTTGGTTTCTGCTCCTCTGCAGATCCATTGTGTACATCTCTGTGTGTAAGAGTGTGTAGAGCGAGAGAGAGAGAGAGAGAGAGAGAGAGAGAGAATGGGTGGAACACTGCTTGGTCAGTCAAAAAATTGCACCAGCGATGACTGAGATTAGACGAGTCTGGCATGTGTGTACATTGTACCGAGTGTATACATCCATCCATCTGGAGTGTCTTTGTTAATACTCTGAGGTTAAACTGTAGTCATCCGTTTGAATGATACAATACGTTAATTTACTATAAATCACACACTGTTTGTTATCACTTATGCACATGGAAGTTTTCACAGAAAACCACAGTTTTCCGTGTTGCCTTTTCTCCAGTATAGCAGCTTTTTACAAATGTTTTGTTTACTTTGACGTCCGCTTTTGTTTCCAATAAGTTACTTTTATTACCATCCACCGGTGGAAGAACACCGGCAGTGCAAAGTGCACTAATGTAAAACAAACAAAACCTATAATCAGAATCCTTTGAAAGACATTGATGCACACGGTGCGGCTCTGTTAGAAAAAGCACTGTTGGTCGGTCGCCACTTTCCTCTTGCATCCCAAATGAGCTGATCGTGAAAGGTCTAGACGAGTCTCAACTATTGGATGGATTGCCTCCTTGGTATTTTATGGGGACATTTATGATCCCCAGAGGATGAAAAAAAAAGAAAACTGGCAATCACCTATTGAAATATATCAACATCTACTGGATGGATTGGCACAGAATTTCCAATAGACAGTCTTGCTTCCAGGACAGACTTAAGTTAGAGTCTCAGGGGGCTTATTTTGTTTTATAAATCTGGCAAGGTTTCATAAATGCATAAATGCAAGAGAATGCAATCATTTACTGATAAATTGAGTTGGTATTGATTCCTCACATATCAGCTGATCAGGAACAAGCCTACGACCCAAATTCCCCAACCACAAAATACAGAAACACACCCTACGATGCTTCAATTCAAATAAAATGTCTCTCTTTGCCTCAGCAAATGGAATAGCAAATACTGTCGGGAGACAGAAGCTATGTCATTTACATAAATGAGAAAAAGCATCGACCGTTTTGGGAAATTTCACAATTCCCTGTATTGAACACTTTTGATAAACCTAAAATAACTCCAGTGTGTTCATTGACATCTGGCTAATGTCATTTTATTGACAAGTTGTAAAATAGCCATTATACGACTTGTGGTTTTGCAATATCATTGCTGTGGCTCATATAATAATGTATTATTTAGATGTTTATGTCACCTCTTGTAAACTATAATATGTAAAGTATTTTAGAAATGTTTAGTTGGTTATCTCCACCACATTTGCTATTTCACTTAGTGGTACACACTTAGAGCCTCATCGATGGGGATGCCCTTTGCAAACAGCCAATCAGCCATTTATTATCCTCATCAGACATAAGATGGGACACTAATTCTCCTTATTTTAAACATTATGCCTTGAGCCCATACTGTGGCGTACTATTTCCCCAACTCTGATCACAATGAAAAAAAAAACCCTCTTTTATAATAATTGAATGACTCTTTGATAAAAGGAAATGCCCGCAATTAAGCAAGGAAAACCTTTTTACACAAATGGCACCAAAACCTGCTCTGATGCAGGACACTAGTGGAAAAGTCTTCTTTATATTCACTCAAACGGTGTTCCAGAATGGTCAAAATCAACCTCAATCAGAAAAGCAGTCTATAAGATTGCAAGGACGATTGCAATTTATGCCGAGTCTCTTGCCTCGATGTCGGCACCAAAAAGTTTCTTTTTTTTTACAGTGATTCTTCGCAAGCAGTGGTTGGTGTAGATTGTGCATCATAGAGCCGAAGCAGTTCCCCCCCATGGGCCCTCTAGTACAGTGGTTCTCAACCTTTTTGCAGTGATGTAGCCCTGCAAAATATTTAAAATAAGTCCCCCATAACCAGCGCGAAATCATTTTTGGTTGAATAAAAGATGCAATACACAGCGCTGTGCCATCAGTGTCTGATTTAATATAGAATATATAACATTAAGTCTTAACACCAGTGTGCCGTGAGAGATAGTCAGGTGTGCCGTGGGTAAAATGTCCAATTTCACTTAATCGGTCCCCAAAAATATTATTTAGTTGCTGCAAATCATTTTTCCATTGTTGAGTGTCTGAGTCTGCAATATAGTGGCTGGCCTAGTAATTAAATACTCTTCCATGCCAGTAGGTAGCGCAATAATTACCTACCATATACTGTATGCTGTATTATGCTACAACGTGACATTTTGTAACTTTTTTTTGGTTGTTGGTGTGCCGCAGGATTTTTTCATTGTAGAAAATGTGCCGCAGCTCAAAAAAGGTTGAAATCACTGCTCTAGTCTATACCCATAGGAGCTGTTGTAACTTGACAGTGATATCATATTGTTTCACTAGCTTGGTTATATTGCTGGCAATTGACAACATAACTAGAGAAAGGTTAGCATAGCATAGCAGGCTATCCAAGCTAGCTATAGTTACTTTGTTAATTTACCATATACTGCTTTTGTTTCTGTTTTCATGCATTCACCCCCTCGTGGGTGAGGGTTGGATCAGGTTTGGGTAAGAGAGAATGCATATCAACAGGGAAACAATATTTAACACCTGCTTAGGTTCTCAACTTTTTTTTTTTCCATGTACACAGAAGAAGCAATTTGGCTGAAACCTGAATCATGAGACAAACCGCAGTTAAAAGTTCTCCAGAGCAGTGTTAACCACAGTTTAGCGTTTGAGCAGCTAGCTGGAATTGAGCCACCGGTTTCCACTTCATGCACACATCATTTTCCAACTGCAGCTGGTGTTATACGAGGGCCGATGAGGCCATGAAACGTGAAGGGCCGATCCAGCAAAAAACTCAAGTCAGAAGGACCAGCGATACACTGGAGAGAAGAAGCGGTAGCAGGTACTTGACTTGTCAAAGCAAAGCTTTTTCAAAAAGCCCAAAACCTAAATGATTATCCAGTAAACAATCTAAGAGACTTCTGTGTCACTGACAATTCTAGTTCCCTATAACACATGCCCAGATGAACGTCCTAGGCTTCCACTGTTAACAATGACTCGGCAGAAAGTGTCCCGACTGAGTTGCTGACACCGTACGGATGGAAGCTGCATCTGGTCGTTTCACCAATTCAGGTATCTGAGGGCACCGCTAAACCCTGTCGCCACATCAACACGTCCCTCAATAGCGCAGCGGAGCTTCTCAGTTGCATGAGGGTAACACAAACCCTCCTCGAGATCAACCGACCATCTCATTTGCCCTGGCTGTGTGTGTGTGTGTGTGTGTGTGTGTGTGTGTGTGTGTGTGTGTGTGTGTGTGTGTGTGTGTGTGTGTGTGTGTGTGTGTTGACAGGCCACGCTCCTCGTCAAGTGGCAAACAACGTGAGTGGAAAAAAGCGAGGGAGAGTCGTCTCAAATGTGTGCGTCTTTCGTTATTCATTACGTGGAGCTACAGACATATTTAGGATTCCTTGTGCCTTGTTTCCTCGTATTCTCACCCTCGTGCTGAGAGATGACACACTTAGGAGGCCGTGGTTCGGGGGAGGAAGGATGTAGCCGCTTGGTTTATATGGTTTCTCTTTACACTTGTCTTTTGATTTTTCTTTTGCAGCGCTGGACTCATCCTGAAATAGCCAGCTGACCTTGAGAGGGATCTATCTCCTTTTTGATGAGTTGAAGGAGTAATAAGTCATCGTGTGTGGCGCCCGGGTTGGGTTCAATTAAGTTTTCACAGGGTCCATATTGAAAAACAGCTTGCAATTAATAATGGAGCTCCATCAGCCTGCACGATATGACATTTCACACCTAAGATTTATAACGGCGTGTTATGGCCGCGGCTGTGTCCCCTTAAGAGCTTGAGTGTTTCCTTGTGTTTCCACCCCTTGCCTGTCTTCCCCTGTCTGTCTCCTTCTGTATTTATGCTTGATCTGTGTGTGCTGGCTGCGATCACTCAAAACCACCTCCCACTTATCCTCAACCCTCGATGGGAAACATCATGAGCTCAAGGAAAGTTGTGAAGGAGAATTCGTAAGGACTTAGGAAAAGTCATCCCCAGTGCTCAGAGACTCCGACTGCACAGGACAGCAACTTTTATCTATTTGATAATTATGTAATCACACATACATTACATTGTGGAATGGTATTTTCTCCTTTCCTTTATTTAAAGGATGCTCCAGTGTTCCCTATGCTAAATGTGCGATGCTAATACTTTCCTAAACATTAGAGAACGCAAACACTTTCATCATGGCTGCCACTTGCATACTTCTGGGTCATTTCACTCATCTGCAAAATAAACTCTTTTCTGACCACCGCCTCTGTCCTTGTCGTGCATTTGGGTCCCACCTGTGTCCGTAAGTCTATGCAGCCATAGACTTTGCATTTGTAAAGACATTGACAGAATGTCATATTTTCTTTTCTTGTGTCCCAAATCACCCGAGTTCGCTGTCAGTCTGCTTTTGCTCCAGGGTGTGTCCAGCTGTCGGTCAATCCAGCGCACAGAGCTGTGATTCTGTTGGCTCTGTTCCCCCTGACCCACCGACAGCTGACAGGGACACGCTGGACGGAGCAACAATGACCAGTGACAGCTTTATATCTCGCAGTATATAACAGAACACCCCTGTCAATAGGGGCACACATCAAAACAGCCGTTTCTCAAGCTCTGGGCTGGGGGCCCGCAGAGGTCACTGAAGGGGCTCTGCAGGATCTCCAGCTAAATGAGGAAGTATTCAATAGTGTTGTTGATTTAACAAACAATATGGGCGATTTAAAAAGGTACACGGAGAAGTTTATTTTTTGGAAACGAAGTTATGGAATCATTCATGCTTGTATGTTGCATTGCCCATAGAACAATATATTCCATGCTCCATAGTGCCCCTAGTGGTTGAAAACTCCTAAAGTTGATTGTTTTATTATTCAATCCTCAAATCAAAAGAAAACTGTTCTGTACTTGGAGCTAAATGGTTTTAAATTGACTTGTGAGGCTTCTTAAGTCCAGAAAAGAGCAGTTTGAATTTTATTTAATGAACAAAAAATTCACTTTTCTGGGAAAACAAATATGTGTAGATGAGAAACACGCTTTTGTGGGATCTAGTTTACCATACAATATAGATTTGCTTCATTCTAGTAGCTGTAAAACACTTCATTATACATATTTCGTAGTCACACTTTTTACACTGACATGTTATATAACAGTAAATGTAATGTTTTATGTACGACCATCAACTCTATTTTTGTAATGTTTTTAATGCTTACAGACCTGGTAGTTGTCTTTAAATATTCTGGACCTATGACTGTGGATGTTGATGTTGTTTGATTTTAGGACTTTGGGACAAACGCATCAGACATGATGTCATGTGAGGGGAACATTGTTTTTGTCCCTCAGCTGCAGCTGTTTGTGAATGACAGCTCAGAAGGACCCTGTTTTTCTTTTCGGACCAACATTTTATTGAGTTCTTAACTTACTTTGACGACTAACTTTGTGCTTGAACATGGATTTGACAAACACCAGAGGCCACTATTTACTGAAAATAGTTTCTACCTGTCTGCTGCTTCACCGTGTTTCTGCAGCCAATTGCTTCTCTCTGGACACGGCCAACACTTGACATGGTCTTCTGATTGATTTCACTTTCATGCGATGATGAACTGAAGCCTTATGGCTTTCTTTAAAGGGAATGACATCATGTCACTTTTCAGTTTAAATTATTAGAGACATCAGCAAGCGATGATGTCAAAGTTGATCTGACAGTAATTTACAGCAAAACAGCCGATGGCGCCGCAAACAAAGGGCAAAGCAGGCAAGATGAACCAGATGGTGGGTGTTTGTGTGCATATTCTTATTAAATGTATCTGCAGCTAGAGCGGAAAGCATGTTCACCTTCTTCCTGCCTGCTAAGATGTATGCACTGCATTCTAATCACTGCATTAAAAAACACTTTGACTTAAAATGTTATTTCACAGTAAGCAATCTGTAAATTTAAGGTTCGCTTGTATTCAGTGCATATTTAAGTAGAGAAGGAGCCATCGGCTGAGAACGCTGTATGAAATATGTGTACGAAATAAACATTTACAGGAATTATTGAGTCCTTCTATCTTGTTAGTATTGCATTTTGGGTCAGTCTGAGGTTTTTCAAACCAGGAGGCCATGTAATCCATTGCAAGAGCAACATGGACACTACTTTTACTTAACATTACAAAAGGTACTAGGACATGTACCCTTAATGACCTGAGGTTCCCCCCTGCATCAATGTGGTTTGAGGCCCATGAAAAGCCGATATTAAAGACCGCCTGTCTGGAGTGTTTTGCACGCTGACTGTGTAATCTAAGTGGACAGAATGTTTTGATTGTTGGAGCGAGCAGGAAGTAACACTACCCAGTGAGCGTGGACCATTGTGGGCTTGGCCTCCACTCAGAGAGCTTCTTAAACAATAATAACTCTGACTCAGTCTCACTCAGCTCCAGCTGGTGATATTGGCAGAAAAAAAGAAGCCTTCCCACAGCCTTGAGAGGGCCAGTTAGTCACACAATAGTGATACCAATGTTGCTGCTATTTGGCAGCGTAGCGCAATTGTAAACAGAGCTAAAACGCAGTTATGTGGCTGACATGGTGGCACATGTCATCCGAGGAGAGGGAATAGTTGTCAGATTGTTCTCAGGTGTTCTGCCCTTTCATTTTACCTTCGTAAGCGTCGATCATGAGAAGGTTGCAAGAGTTCAAGTCCTTCCCTGAATGTAGAAAACACTGTGTTGAGTTACAGTAATGCTGCCTGGTGCTACTGCGACGATGTGGCCGCGGCGATCTACCCGGGCCGTACCTTCCACTGTGTGCCCTTGGCGGGATAAAGGACACCCGTCCCAACCCCCTGTCCTCCATCCTGCTTCCTGCGCCGGCTGCCCAGAATCCCAAATGTCAGCGGATGGCTTAAGAAACGACAGCTGCCGCTGCATCTTGAATGTCCGCCGCCACATTCCGAGAAGTGTTGCAAAGGACGAAGTGACATTTGCAGCAGGGTTTTCTTTAACATCCCTCTTGTCTCCCTCCCCCTCTGTGCTTCCACCATGCCATGTTTCCTGGCCCGCTGTGCTCATGAATCTACATAGGATGCGAGTCTGCTTACCAGGCCAAACATCATGCTGTGTTTGACATTCATCATTTATTGATGGACTGTTTTTCAATTGCAGCGGGAGAGTGCTTGGCTTCTCTGCTCTCACACTGGCTGATCCACGGGGAGGGCTCTCCTACTGAGGGCCCACATTTACTCAGCGCGCTGTTGACTTATAATGGTTGTGACATACAAATAACTTGCGGGGTGTTTTTTTTTTTTCTCTTTCCATTTTGTTCGCATTTCACTCCCTGCTTACACTCACCTGCTTACACTTCTAGAGGCAGAAATACAATAATGGAAGCGGAGTGAAAGAGAGCTCATCAAGAGAGGGAAAGCCTCTGAGCCGGAATCTACAGCTGACTGTACACATCTACTCTACGGAGATATGCAATGGTAAGGAACATGCAGTGAAACCACAGTCTAGTTATCCATGTGTGTTGTGCATTTAAACACAACTCATCCAAAGTCATGTCTTGTACACCTAAACTAATCCATGTGTCTCTTCCTGCAACCACTCTCACAGGACTATCCCCTGACTCATCTAATCCCAATCTGGCATGGGATTAATTCGCCTCCACATGCAGCTGCAGTTGGTTAATTTTAGCTGAGAGAGGGCAGTGATTGAGCTGTGTCACCATTTCGAATGAAAATCTAACATTTTACTGCGATGGCAATGAAGGGCTTTCCTATTTTTGACATGGATACATGGCATGGTACAAGTAACAGGCCTATATGTCTACTGTATGTCCATGTGTGCAACTTATTTTATACACTGATTCTTGGAAATGGGAGGACATAGTTTGCATGTTGAAGTGTCCTCGAGCAAAACACTGAACCCACAGTTGCTCCCCGGGCGCTTCTCAGCAGCCCACAATCCTAAATTGCTATGGATGTGTTAAATGCAGAGACCAAATTTCATGTATGTATGTAAAAATATGTAATATGACAAAAGTAATAAAGTTCAAGTTTAAATTTAAGTAAAAAAAGTCACCATTATTTTTGATTGCAACTCACTTGTGAATCCGGTAACTGCTTTTGTCATGAAATATCTCAAGTAGATTCTGGAGAAGCAGAAAAAAAATTATAATTAGGATGCAAAAGATGCTTGTTTTAGTAATAAATGACGCAGCAAAGTCTCAGGCTCCTCTGCCTGTTGCTAAACCCAGATGATAACCTGGGGACACATCAGCTGGGTAAACCTGGATTGATGCTGTGTCCCTACTGACAAGGTGACTAAACCCTCAAACACAGACTTGTTTCCCCCTCATTGCACATCTACACTACTTTAACACTTCAGTGACATAACATTGCTGCAAAGACTAGAGAAATCAATTTGTGTCGGCGCCTGTTGAGAGCAATTCTCTGTTTGTTCCTGTTGTGGGGTAAAGTTGTTTTCCCCTGGCTTTCAAGATTGAGAAGTCCTTGTTTTCCCTCAGTTTGTTTTCCGTCTTTCCATCTCTGGACACTTTGGGGCCACACGTTATTTGTAAAACCTGAATAGAACATGAGGGTGATGTTGCTTTCAGAATAGGTTTTCCTTTGCCATACAACACACATAGGGTTCAAGCCAGCCGGGTTTGAAGCTCACAGTGCACAACATAAGCACTCCATCCTCTTCAATGGCTTCATGAGTAAATTTCACCCTAATTTTCTGTCGAATAGCGACCTCTTCAAAATGATGAGAGAATTCTCTGTGCTTGTTTTAGTCGGACATACCGTAAAAGTCGGGTTACAAATCGATCCAACCTCCGGTCAGTGTCCCGCTGTAGCAAGCTAGGAGCAGCGCTAGCTAGCGCTGCTGCTAGCTCCCCGCTGCTGCTGCTACTAGCTGCTGCTGCTACTGGCTGCTGCTGCTGCTACTGCCCACGTAGCTACTGCCCCTCTGCCCAAGTTGGGTCTCGAGCCGCGGCTGGTCCCGCTACCTTCGGTGGTTGTCGGGGGGCTAGCGGAGCGCTAGCGGAAGTTAGCGGGGAACTAGCATGAGCGCCAGCTGGCTACGGCGGGGAGCAAACAGGGACACTGACCGAAGGTAGTAGCGGTGTGTAACCCAACTTTTACGATACTCGTTTTTATACTTTATAAAGAGATTTGGATCATTTCTACCAACCACATTGGGCATACAATCTCAATGCACGCAGTGATGCCACAACATGATGGGCCATATCCATACAACTCCTGTAACTTTGAGCCACAGTGATGAAAAGAGCAGGACCACATTGCTGCTGCTTTGTCAGCTTTGGTCCCAGGTGAAAGTCAGTTGAAATCGATATTAATGAGGCGTATAGTTTTAACAGTCACCATGGTCAACCATGCATGGGAGCTCAATGGATTGGCACTTTGAGATAGACACTGAAAGTTAAGCAAAGTCAAATGTGTCATCAGAAATAATCAAAAGTCTTCCTGAATTAATTTATCCTCTTTTGATTGAAATGGCATGTGCACAAGGTCATGATTGAGAATGTACACAGTATTATTATGTATTTATTTCCAAGTGTTTGTGAATGCAGTTCCGATATGCCTGGATGACTAACTAGCCGGCAGACTAAAAGGTCTACTACCCCCATACAAACACTTATTCTAGGGCTTTTTACACTGACAGATTTGCTGTGGAGAGACTTTTTCCGGATCACATTTGGGGATTGGACATCTGCATGACTACCCTCAGCAACAGAGTGGCCATTATAGGCGCCAGTGGCAGTGCTCTAGTTGCATTTCAATGTTAGGCATCTCCATTTTAAGCATCTCTAAGTCCATTTCATCCGAGCTGCTTTGCGGGTAATCAACTGACAGAAGCAGGGCAGAGGAAATGGATGTTCTTGGATAAGTACCTTTTTCTTTCTTTCAAGAAAATATATTTCCTGTTGTTCTGGCCTTTGCAGCTGTGAGGTAAAAATACAACAAGGAAAAGAAAAATGTTACTACGGCTGAATGACAAATTACATTAGTTACATTGGTCACTTAACCAGATCCACAATGGCAATGGGACCTGAATGCTCACCTTCATGCTCACCTTCATGTCCCTTAAGAGTCAGTTACTATACAAACAATGATGTATGTTGCTGTGTCGTTTAGAACAGTTTAGTGTACACCTTAGCGTGACTCAGTCCCCTGCAGTGGGATCTAGGATGGTCATCTCTTCTTACAGTGTCGTAACACTGGATCACAGATCTGGTACCCAGGAGCAGACTCAGGAGGCGGAACAGGTGTGTTTACTTGGTCTACTGGGCAGCACCGAGCAACAAGAAAGGAGTCTGACCAGACCAATTAATCAGAAGGGGTAATAATGAGGAGGCATAATGGTAATTAGAGCAGGTACAGACAGGGAGAACACAATATGGTTGTGCCGGTTGTAAACGAGAAGCAGCTATTGTTGGTAGATGACCTCCTGGGTCAGGTGACTGAGGCGGGAAAATAAGCAGTGACGCCTGGTGGGCAGGTGTGGAATTGCATGTCTGAATTAATAAGTGGTTTATATGCTCAACAAACATTAATCACATAAACTAGAGGGAACATAATGTGATGCTCGTCACCATATGACAGGTCACAACAGTAATCCAGCTTTACAATCTTAGTAAAAAACAAGATAACAATACTTGCTGAAAAATATTTTCTGTGTCATCAATAAAAGAAAAGAAACAAATGGTAATACTTTATTATAACCCCCCTATTTAGCATTTATATGCATGATGTCAACATTTATGATCTTGTTAATAACATACTATAATGTTGTTGATACACAGAGCAGACAAAAGGATATTCAAGTTTAACCAAACAAACACACATTAAACAAATAAATACACTGACATCTTTGCCAGTCGCCACAGAAAGAAGGTTGATCAGAGATAAATCTTTATTGCAGCAGCGATGCCAGGACAGGCAGACGTTCAAGTGGGCTCTAACGCTGATTATTACCTTCTGTTGTATAAAGTAAGAGACTCTCGGCACATCAAAAATTATTCTCTAGAGATCAGTCTCACCATTCTCTGTACAAAAAAAACTGCACGAAAAGGAAGGTTTTTATTTTTAGAAAAACCTCAAACCGTCCATGAAAATATTCAAACGTTAAATGTAGACCAATAGCACCGCTAAATTGAATTATTATAGTGGGATGTTCTCTGTGTTTACAGGAAACAAATGAAGACATCTCAGCTTTTAGTGTTGTTTAGATGATAGATGCTGACTCTGATTAAAGAGCTGCTCTCCTCCATGTGGCACACAGTAAACATCACAGAAGCCGCAGACTCATCCGACTTGAGTGGACGCCTGGAGGAGGGAGTGGTATTATTAGATCACCTGTGATGAAGTGAGTTAGATGTTATTTCCATCTGCCCGGTCCTTATGAGCTGCCGGTGCAATCAGTTTCATCCGCGTGTGCATGTGCACTCCAATGTGTGTGCAAACTTGTGTTTTAATGCATTAAATTAGCATCCTGAATATGTTATCTTCCACCGTCCCCATCCCCGACAGCACGGATGTTCTCAGAAATGTCACGCTTCCCCTCGTCTTCGCAGGTCTAATTCGCCGTCCCCCTGCAACAACCTCGCTCTAATTGCATTTACTTGTTGGAGCAAATCCCATCTGGGAAACTCGATACACATTCTGAATTAATCGTCTTCCCTCCATTATGGGTTGAGTCTAATTGCGCGGCTGTTTTACTATTTAACGTATTCAGGTCATAAAAATACGTAAATGGGAAGGCAGATCAATTAATTTAAAGATCAAGCAGACTGGTGATCCGTTATGGCATTTTTACCCTACACCAAACATCACTGTGCTAATGCTGGATTTGCAGATATATGAAATAGACGCACAGGGATAAAGGCTAATGGTGTATATTTAACAGTTAACTGTTTTCCATTTGAAGACACTAATGAAGCTTCTCCAAAGGGCAGGCTGTGTTTAACAAGCTATTCTCAAACCAGCAACAGCTTGCTATTGTCAATGGATAACAAAGCAGGTGCATAGATTACAAATAAATGTATGAAATGGCAGTCTAGGACAAACAGATGAACAAGCTTTAAAATAAAAATAAATAAAATTAACAGCCTCAGAAATGTCTTCCATCTTTCAGATGTTTCCAGATACAACCCAACGTCATTTCTTCCCACTATGGGAAGTGACATCACATGTTGACAGCGTGGCTCAGGCACGCCTCCCTGTAAATAAGGAGAGAGGAGAGGAGAGGAGAGGAGACAAACCGTGGTACATTCAGAGGCTTTTCCTTGGACGGGCATGGCTGTGTGCAGCTCGGCTCTGCGATCGACATCCACGAGGCTGCTGCTGCCTGGACATTTGCATCCCCTCTGCACGGCAACGCTGCCTTGATACGGACAGAGCAAACGTCGAGCCGTGCCGTGCTCTCACAGCATGTTGCAGGGCATTGGGGAGAAAGAGAGGGAATAATAATAAGAGGAGGGGCAACCTCACCACTTGAAGCGATGTTCCGTGAGCTTCTCTCGTTCTTGTTTCAGACCGTCAGGCTTTTTCTGCACAGGCAGCTGGGACTAATGGAGGGATGCAATGATGTTGCTCTTGGCTTGTCATGCTTGAATCACAGCTTCATATATCCTTTTGTGTCGGAGACCTCATTGTCTTCGTCTGTCACTGCCGCCAGATCAACTGCGGGGTAGCGTGGCGGACAGAGCCCCCTCCTTAACCCCCCTCTCCCTTGTCTGTGCCCCCGGCTTCTCATCACTCCCGGCTCTGCTCGTGTCTATTTACCTCTCTTAAGCCCTCCCCTCTCTGTTGAGCGCCGTCTTTCTTGCTCTCCCGCTCCCTGCTGCTTACTATCTCCCTCTCTTGGCTCCTTCAAAGAGGGCAGCGCGCTGTTCCGTCCAAGAAGCTCGCTACATGACCTCCCGGAAAACAGTTTTCGCCGCTGCTCTGCCTCCTCACAGTTCCTGAGCCCTTCCAGATTTCCATCTCTACAGCGGCAGGATGTTCCTTCGCGAGGATTGATCCCCATCCGCCCCTCTTCACTTTCCCCTTCCCCTCCCTTGTCCTGATCTCCTGCCCTCTGACCCTCTCGTTCTCTACCCCCGCCCTCTCCGATTCGCCCTTACCCCAAAGCCTCTTTCCCCCTTAATTCATTTCACCCCCTCGACCATGTTGCCATGTGTCCGCTGGCTCCAACTTATCCTCATCTTGCTGTCCTCTGTCTCATGGACCCGGGGGGAAAACTGCCCAACGAACTGCATGTGCCCGGATCCTCACACTGTGGACTGCAGCGGCCGTGGGCTGACCCGTCTACCCAATGAGATCCCCTTGGATGTGCGCAGGCTGTTGCTGGCCGACAACTGGATACCCCGCATCCCCTCGGACTTCCTGGTTCTGTACAGCGACTTGGTCTACCTGGACCTCCGGAACAACTCCCTCTCCCACATCGAACCGGGGACTCTCAGCACCTCCTCCAGGCTGGTCTTCCTGGACCTGGGCAGCAACAACCTGACGGAAATCCCCAAGGGGACTTTTGGGGAGTCTCGGAGCCTGATCAAACTACGGCTGGGCAACAACCCGTACCTGAGCATGGTGAACGAGGACGCGTTCCTGGGCCTCACCTCTCTGAGGGAGCTGGAGCTGGAGCGTAATGCACTGTCTACGCTACAGGTGGGGGCGCTGAGTCAGTTGCCCTCCCTGCGGGCAGTGAGGCTGGAGGGCAACCCATGGGTGTGCAACTGCAACTTTGCCAACCTGTTCGCATGGCTGATGGAGAACAGCCACAAGCTTCCAAACGGTAAGTAGCAGCATCTAAGAAGCATGTGCTTGACCCAAAATAATGCATAACCGAGCACAACATACAACGGTTTTATTGCAAATCCACTGGCAAAACACCACTCCGGTCTATTTATGTTTTCCCCGTTGGAGAGGGAACCCCCCTCCTCCCTCTCCCTTGTTCTAATTTGGTCTCTTTCTTCCTCCACTGCCTTCACATATAATGTGTGAGACTGACTGACAATCTAATATGAGACAATATCACTGGTTTGTAAAGTGACAGGATGCTTTGTTTTTTAATTCGATTCATTTCAAAATACAGAGCAAGACAATTCAAAATGTCAATCAACTCTTAATAGGAATTTTAACGTGCAGTTTCTCTGGTTCCTCATTTCATCATGCATATAAACATTGACCTCTATCCTGCGTGGTATCGATCAATGTGCGGCCCATTTTTATATAATGGGTATTTATGTAATACCAGCCATTTGGTGGACACTGTAATTCAGCAATATTATCAATTGCCGTATTCCTACGCCAATGACAATCCAACCCCTTCCCCTACTCCGCTCTATCCATGTGACATTTTTCAGGCCCATACTAAAGACTCTGTCTACCGCTGTGACTCGGCCTGGAGGGCAGAGTTAGATAACAGGGCTGAAGTTTTGGTGTGCTCGAGTGAACGTGTGCACCAAAACAAAAGGCGGTCGCCATGTCCCTTTTTAGAAGTATTCTTCTGCGGGTAAGATCTGCTGACGTGGAGCTGATTGGCCTCAACGTCCCAAACCACTGGATTCTAAAAGGTTGCGCAATCGGTGCTGATGTCATTCATGTTGACCGTCTCACACACCTGTCAGAAGCAATTTAGTCACAAATCATAATAATGTTTTGATTAGAAGAAACCATACATGATTTTATTGAAGGTCAGCCATATGCATATTACTATTAATGCCCTTACAAAAGGACACAGACAGCATGTGGGAGCAGAGGAGGGAACATAAACACATCTGACAGTTCAGCCACACATGACGAGTAGCTCCTGCTGTTATCATTTTCAGATTTGACGTATGATGGGATTTGGTGTTATCCTAGAATTTGATATGATTGTGGACATATGATGTTCAAGGTGCATTTAAAAAAAATGACTTTTTAAATACAGTGCACAATGTTCAGGTGTATAGAGGTGCACAGATAAGGAGTGGGAACGTTAATATCTGTCACTGTTCCAAGGTTGTTTAGGGTGTGCGATGTTGACCTGTTTATACAAAGAACAGTTTGAATAGAAGGGGAGGAAACCTTTATATTGACATTGTGCAAACGATTTTCCAGTTAGCTAATTTAAATTAAAATCTTGTTCTGCGCCGCAAAAGCTTAATTACTTCAACTCCCTTTTGTTGCAAACTGCTGACAAATTGAACTTCCTATATACAGTACATTTAGGTCACGGTGTTCTGTAGTGATACGGCTTCTGCTTTCCCCTCAGGGCTTCCTCCATGTGCCCCGCAATCAGACAAGTTTGGGCCTGCGAGGGAAGCAAAGTTGATAAACTGGCAAGAACACCCAATTCCCCTTAGTAACAGGCGGCAAATGCATTAATCACAGGTTCTAAGTGTCGTCAAACGGCGAGGCATAATTAATTGCATCAGCAGCGCTGGCCGGGCAGACATCAATAACAAAGAAGAAGCCGAGGGCCCCGGCCAAGCTGCCGGCGCGGCTGCCAACTGGCCCCGCCGATCACACGTACTGAGATGGAGTCAGTAATGCGTATCTCGCTTCATATGCAGCTCTTACATCCCCATCAGCGAGTGTTTGCTTTACGACCCCAGAGACGAGTCCATCGGCTTCACAGAGAGAGGACACACACACACACACAGACAGACACACACACGCACACGCAGCTTATGGGACATCTGAAGTCTATGGGACATCTGAAATAGTCTCCATTTTGGTCTCTTGTGTTATTGTATCATTTTGGTTGGCCATTAAAAGGTGTCTGGAATGTACTTTGTGGTGCTAATGATGCAGGGGGATTGGATGACAAATAACAATTTAGCAAAAGGAGTAGTGATTATTCTTCTCTTCTAATGCAATTCAAATTAGTTCTGTAACAAGTCAGAGAGGATAAAAACACTCCATCGAATCCGAAAAGTATCCTCGAAAACAAGTTCTTGTGTACTATTAATAGAATAGTTACTCTATTGACAAATATGACAACTATTGACAATGGAATACGGCGCATCTCCGTTTTGCTTCTGTACGTAACTTTTACACGTTTCGGACAATCTTTCGCCAGCGGTTTGACTTTTAGTTTTTTAGACAAAATGATTGAAATCTAAGAAGTCCGAACCACACGACCTCTCAAGTTTTCATTGTACTCCCGTTTTGAGCTCTGCAGGGACATTTACGCTGCCGGCTGTTAAATAAACACAAAGTAGCAGGGATGATTAAAGCGAGTCGCATTGCCGCTGTGGCCTTCGCCCCGCCTGAGAGCAAACTCACCAACACGGCCGGTTCACACACGCAGGCATCGTGCTGCCAGACCTCATCAACATAATGACTGGGAGCTCCATCGCGGAAAAATGCGATGACCTATTCCCTGGAACGCTGCATTGGAAGTGGATACAAAATAACAGATGGACTCTCATTAGTGAATGGGGTTGACTTGATAAGCGTTTTAATATGTGTCAACTCCAACCAGCATTATGAGTGCGGGTGCTTCAACTTCATATCTCATTCATCGAGCAGGAAACATGAATTAGAGAAACATGAATTACTTTTTAAAATGTACACCAGTCTGCTTTTACCACTTTGTGTGTGTGTGTGGGTGTTGCATCCTCATGTCTGATTCATCATACAACAAATAATTGACCGCGCCAGAAAAATTGCATTTAAAATATTCAGTGAAAGTGTCCCCTCTTAAAACCGAGAGAAAAGGTTGAAGCTGCTCCAAACGATCCCCGTATCCCTGCTAACGCCATGTTTATTCAAATGTTATTCTGGATGCGGCTCAAACTGACACGCCGATGTCTGTTGAAAGAACATAAAAACTAAGGAAAAGTCTAATATAATAATTATAAACTCCAAAAGCAATTTAGAAAGCAAAAGTAAGTATCAAATCTTTAATAAAAAACTGTTCCAAAGCAGCATTTATGGCCTACATCTTTTATCATTTCCCTTTAGTACAAAATACTACACTCATTTCTTCTATACTATTTGCTACAAAGGTTTATTATACATATTTAGTATTATAAAACATGTAGAATGGATTTGCGACACAGTATGCCAGGGACATGCTCTTACATTTTACCCTTAAAACCATTATAACGCATTGGGAATCATCTCATCAGCTAAAACAATGGTGCACATAGATTTCCTCAGCATTCGTCAGGGTGTCATCATTTTCAGTCACCAGCAGAACAATCAAACAACAATCTTAAACTCATTTAAAAAATAGTCAATAAAACACAGACATAACTGTACTGCTATTTTAGAAGTCCTCCTGAGAGATATATCCGTGGCTCCCTCTGCGATGGCCTGCATAATATAGCAGCTGCAGAGCCCCATGCTGAAAACCCAATTCCCATTCCATTTTTCACTTCCTGATTTCCCCTGTGATTTCAGGTTCGCAAAGCGGCACACTCTTCGGTTTGCATAAGTTTGATTACTGCAGGTCAGCATGATGAGTGGGTGGAAAGCTCTTCAGAATTCTGGACTTCTTTTAGATAAATAAAGAATACAGAGGTTTCTTTGTCACCTCGGGTATTTATTTTGAGCCGCGGCGGATCGGCGAGACACACATATATGTTTTTAAACCACCAATCGGGCTCATAAATGTTTCAATTGGGGGATGAGTGTAAACACGATCCACTGCTGTCTCCAGTGCTCCTGGGTTAAGCATGAACAAAGGCCATGTATAATTCAAAGAGACACCGTTCTACCGGGGTAATTGGAGCCAGAGCAGGCCAACTCCCATGAGAGACTGGAGCTGAAGCCCTATCGTGGCATTGCTATCAACACTTTGCCGTGACCCGAACAGTTTCACTACAGACGGCAGTACATGCGACGGGGTCAAAGTCTGATTTAAAAGAGAAAATGTTTTGACCCTCGCGCCCTATCGAGTTGCTCCCCAGAGACCCGTTAGCACACAGCAGCAGCGCCTCTGAAAAGACGAGCGGCTCTACACGTGTCACACAGGTGATGCCACGCGACATTACTTACATATCTTTATGGCTGCGTGATGAGAAAAATATCCATTTCATTAACACAGGCTGACGGCTTATTTTATCTTTGGCCTAATTTGATGTTAATTTAAAGTTGGGATGTGTGAGAGAGAGACAGAGAGAGAGAGAGAGAGAGAGAGAGAGAGAGAGAGAGAGAGAGAGAGAGAGCGCATTAGGTGGACGGAATTACACAGTGTGATAGAATCAGCTGCTGCGTGTACAGAAGCAGAGAGGGATAATCTGCCAGTGTCAGAAATAAAAGGTGAAAAGCCAATAGGGTTTATTTCACAGGCGGCGAGCAGCTTCCTGGATGATGGATCTCCTCTCTGCCTGTGTGCGGTCCAGAGCGAAGCCCCACCTGCTTAGACGTGCAGATTTAGCAGTTTCGTCACAAGGAATGGTGAAGTGTTTTTTTTTGTATCGACGAAAACGTGAAACCAAACGTCTATTCAGCTTTTAAATGCCGTCTCTCGTGTGTGTGTGTGTGTGTGTGTGTGTGTGTGTGAATTAGCTCATTGTGATTGTGTTGAGGCGTTGTGAGTCAGTGAGTCTCCACACAGAAGGAATTCCCTCCAGAATGATTCACCCTCGCTCCCACTGTCACACTGATGCTTGTCATTCAGTGCATTCACTCTCCATCTCAATCCTCTCGCCCTCTTCTCGTATGAACCTCACGTCATTTTCCCTTCAGATTTCCCCTCAGACTCTTTCTTCCTTGCGATCGCGACGGAATAATTCTTCTATCTCTCTGTAATTACATCCGCCTTGTTCTTTTAGAATTGGACTTGAGTGGCACATCCGTCTCATTTGATCAAGTAGGGAAGACACTGCTATGCGAGTCATTATCACAACTGGATTATTTAGTGTCTAGACGCGAGTGGTTTTTTTGGGGAACAAGAGAAGACTTAAGCGTGGTGGATGCTGAGTCCTGCAGGAGTCTGCAGATGTGAGATTGTGGTGATTCCGCTTTGCTGCAGAGATCAATCTGGACAGACAGTGTGGTGTTGAGGGAGGGAGGAGATACAAGCCTCCAATATCAAACTGTCACGGCGAGGTAGATCAATCACGGCCGAGGCAGCAGATATCCTCTCCCCTCGGCTGGCTGTAATCCGAAATGTAATCCATCAACCTCCCGCGCCAGGAATGTAACATAGCTGTGTGGGCCGACATACCTGATAGTGTGAGGCCATGATTTGTGTTACATTATGGGGTCTGATCCCGCCACACTTCTTTGTGATCACAGTGGGGTTTGGGGGGTGTTTAGAAACTCCAACATATCGACTTTTACTACAACCGCCATCCACTGGGATGCTTTATGAGCACAAACACTTTTTGCTCATAAAGTCCTTTTTGCTACAGTATTTATTGATGTACATGTATGTACTGTAAATCTGGGTAGTGATTATGATTATTATTTTTTATCTTTTATCTTTCTTTAAAAGGGACCATGTACAGTTCAAACATAAAGGTCACCATTTGATACTGTGCCAGATTATATCTTCAGATAATTTGCATCTGTAGTCTCTTTTTTGAAGTGACTGTTTTCTCTGCCACGGTCAGTGGAATGAGGTCTAAATTAATTAAAAGATTTTGCTGAAGAGTCTTAGACTTGCAGGAAGCCTACAAGTACACGCTCAACCTGCATTTTGCCTATTCATATAATCCTTGGATATCACACATACCCAAGTATGTTCCATTCTCAGGACACATTGAATCAAATAGGTGTCAAATAAAGTGACAAACAAGGTCAGTGTCTCTCCCACACTGCCTCATAGACTGCTGTAAACTCTTCATGTTGTCCCTGTCTCTCTTAATCTATTTCTATTCCACGTTACATAAATGTTCAGTCAACCAAACTGTCCGTCCTGTTGTATTCCGATATTTTAACGCATCAATGTTTTAATGTCAGAACTCGTACGCTGTGAGTAGCTGATGTGAATACCTGGATGGGAGAAGCTCCAAATTTGACGTCCGTTTGATGATGCAAAACTTTCTCCGAGTGTAAACAGCTGACGATATTAAAAAGAGGGGACTGCCTTGCCAAAATAAACTATTGGCACCCAAAAACATGTGTTTGAGGGTAGTAAATGTACTTTTACAGCTTCCGTTGATGATGTTACTTTGGGCTGCTGGCAGCTTTAAATCCAGTGTGTATTGTAGACACAAGCTGGAACCAGGAATAGCATACGACTAAAAAGTGCACATGTTGTAGAGCTAGAATCAGCAGATGATGTGTTGAAACACTCAGTTTGGTAACACTTAGTTCACACAGTCCTGGCAGGATGGGAAAACTAACATCACCGCGCTTTATTTGGATTTGGGAGCACATTATTCTCTGATACAGAAGCAGTTTGTCAGCATTGTAATCAACACAAGGTTCATGGAAACTGTGTACATGTGCTGTGTGTACTGTGTGACATTTTTCTAGTGATTTGTTAATTAGAGAAACCAGCAGACGAAATAGCTCCTTTTAAATCAACTGAGATAATTGTACAATAAGGAATTTGACTGCAGTCGTTTTGCTGCCGATTTGTTGACGTCCTGATAATTGTGTTTTCTAAATGGAAGATATAAGGGTAAAAAATATCACGGTGACCTGGATACTGATTTTTCTTTGACAAAATTAGCAGTCAGCAAAACAATGAAGCACTTCCATGTGTTTTCCTACGTCTCTAATCTGAGGTCACGTGCGTTGAGTCTGGGCAAGACGTGCACGTTGAGTCACCGACAAGCTGTAATACTGAGAAACTATAATCATGGTGGTTGTTCTAGAAGATTCCACTTTGGGACAAACAGCACAGCTGTTCAGTAATCCTCCTTTTGTCAGGCAGTGTAATAAGCCTGTGTGCCCTATTGTGTAATTTGAGTTCTTAACTGCAACAGTGGAAAGGCACCATGTCTCCCTGCAAATCCTGTGTATTCGGCTGTAGGGAACATTCAATGTGTAATTGTATTCAAATACATGGCAAATATATATATATATATATATATATATATATATATATATATATATATATATATATATATATATGCATGTACATTCCAGATACCCAAAGTGTAACCTCTGATTTGCTCATATCCAGATTATCGTGTTCGTATTGTCAATAAAAATAATCAAATCTTGTGTATCTGTCCACAATTGTCCTGCCCACTAACTCTGTGTTAATTAAATTATATGTAATTATCCTGTATCCTGTAGGGGCCATGTGTTCACTGGGATAGTTTCAGTCTCAGATGCTATTAATCAAACATCTACTGTACAGGCAAGACCAGACAGGAGCGTCTCAAAGGCCAAATCTCTGACTGTGAATATGAAAACAATCCATTCATCACAGACACAGAAAGACAGGACAGGAGCTAAAATATATTGAACTTTCAGATGTATTCAACGTTTTCTTTGTCATTCTGTGACACTAAAGATGAATTTTGTGCGGGGTTTTCCGCCTAAACTGCTGTCTGGAAATTAATTTCAATAAGGTCAGTGCATTCTGTCCGTGTCTGCCACTTTCTGAATACTCTTAAGAATTACTTTCTCTACTGTATAGGGATTCATTTTGTACAAAATCAAAAGTATATCTCTGGAGCTACCGCATAGAGCAACCAGTAAAACATTGTATTGTGAATAAGAAAATAATCACATACTGCATTTTTATAAAGTCCAAGTTCCAACATCCACTATCCAGTTGCAGTATAAAAAAGAAAAAATACAAAACAACTCTCTCCCTAAAAATGCCAGAATGTGATTTAGAAACTGCACTGCTGTTCAGAGAGTCATATATTTAGTAAGCAACACAATTATTTGAATATTAGATTAGAAATGAAACAAAACATTTTTGTTTAATAACTGTAACAGATGAGATTAACCATCTCTTCAGAGGGACATGCTCATTTTTAGGGTCATACTCGCATTTTGGGTTTCTACTAGAACATGTTTGCATATAAAAAAACACACATCATCGTCTGAATAAACCTGTATTCACCTTCTGTCTAAAACAGCTTCTGTCTCTTTAAGCCACGCCTCCTGGACAATCCCAGTCAGCTCTGATTGGCTCGCGAGAAAAAATATGGTTTGCAAATGCAGCTCTCGTGCCGTGGGTGGAGACACTCAGATGAGGGTGTGTCATTTTCTTTAATTACCCAACATGTGACATAGTAACTCACAACTACCCACAAAGAAACTGACTGAGTAACAATCAAGTCTACGGAAGAGGCTTACAAACAAGTGCACAGTGCATCCTCTCAGTTCTCTCACAGTAGGCTGTGGCTTTGTTTTGATCTTTGATCTCCCAAAACATACGGTAGTCAGTACATCGTCTCATGCCAGGAACCAGAGGGCTTCTTCTGTGGCTCCACCTGGGTTGTTGGTCTTGGCTCCTTGATGCTGAATCACTTGATGGGATTTGGATCCAAGCTGCTGGACTTTTCTGTGGAGCTTTTCCAGTCATGCATTTAAAAGCTCAACTTATGTCAAACATTGTGAGGATGACTTGGGAATTGAACACATTGTTAAAGACAATGGCCCCCCAATGATCAGCACCATCTATCTGTTGACTCCTTCACTGTGGCTCTCTCTGCTTCGTAGAGTTACTACTTCAGTTATAACTGCAAACCCTCAGGAAGTTCACAACTTGCCGTACATCGGTTTAGTTTATACGGAAGTTAGGCTGCTACAACAAAGGCAAAGGTACACAAACACATACAGGGGTATACGGCTACAATACAGGCAGAATTATTTCACATTTTACATGTTAAGATACACAATTTGATCAAAAATGTAATATATAAGAAAACACAACTGTTTAGTGTGTGTGTGTGTGTGTGTGTGTGTGTGTGTGTGTGTGTGTGTGTGTGTATCTTGTGTCCACTAATTGAATGTTAAAGGAAATGTGAGAATCTGTATCTTGTATAAAGGGATTAGTGTCACTAAGTTTTATCAAGCTCTTAAAGAGTTCAGTTACAACCCTAATTAATACTGTAGAGTCTATCGGAGGAGCATGGAAACCAATTCCATGCCTTCCTTAATTTACATTATTTCTTTTTCCATTGTCACTTAACACTTTTGAAGCTGGTTCAGCCTTTTATTTATTTTTTACATTTATGTACACATTTAAAACATTGCATTCTTATATTTATTATCATATATTTATATTATTCCCTTTGCTATAATAACAGATGACATTTAAATGCAGATTCAATCCAGAATGTAGCAAATCAAATAAGAGAAGCTGTAACATTTGTATTGTAACAAAGCACGTTGCGAATTGTGCTGACTGTTGAGCAAAGACCCAGCATTGATGGACTGCCAAGTGTGTGCATTTGCATGTGCAGTATCAGTGCAAGCAGCCACCCACATTGCAAGGCTTCATCTCTACCCACCTATAAGCGAACATTCACATCAATATGTCTACTTTTTCCATGCAGTCAGTGCTAATATGAAGTATAGTTACATGGATTATGGTCTGAAGCGCTTGCAGTATGATATACTGTCATTGATCGGTGTCTCTAATGAGCACTCTATGTCAAACTCCTCAGTTAAACAGGTTGAATTAAAGAGTCTGTAAGCGTGTGAAAGTGAAAACCCTCATTGGCCGTATCAGTGACCAGACTTTAACACGCAGCTGTGTTCAAACTACCTACTGATCCAGGCTGGATCTCATTTGTAGTCATGAGTTGGAAAAGAAGACTCACTTGGAGACTCGTGCTCTTGCAGGATCCACTGTCCTCGGCCATTTAAATGATCACGGAACTATAAACTGGATGAAAGTGACCGGGACACGGAGAGCAGCACTCTCTGATTGATCGTGCTTTCATCGTGAGATGAGTTTGGTCAAGGTGCCCGCCGGTTATGCCGGTACATTTGTGAGAACGCAACCAGGAAGTTATATTCAAACGGGGGAAGTGCGTTCTTAAAGATGTGCCTTGTGCAGCTGAAATTAAAATGATTTAAATGGATGTTTATTTCATTCTCCGAACCATGAACAAAAGGTGCAAATGAATTAGTCTTGTAATCAAAAGGAACAATAGCTTCCAATGCAGCTCCCGCTGCAGAGAAATACACTTACAGTACAAATGACATGATTTAAAAGAGTCTAGAGATATATACTATACATTTACAGTGTCACTGAGCTTCAGCGTTTCTTAGTCGCCCATCTTCACTTCCACATAACCTGCAGTCACGCTGTGAGTGGGCGTATCGTATACACAGAGCAACTCCATCTCATAAGTGAAGACTTCTGATTGACCTCACAGTTATTAAATCAGCTCCCACTCTTCGGAAAAAAAAATAACTGCATTGCCGTGTTGAATTCACATCTTTGACAACGACTCTCACAAAAAGAAACCTGGCAAAAGATGCACTCTACCTCCAATCAGGTGTGAGCTGTGTCTCTAATGTGCATAAATGCATCACCTTAAATCCCAAATCTCGAGGGAAATAAACGCGTTGGTACATTTGTGGAGCACGTACGCAGCTGCACTGCCCGCTCGCTCTTCTGTATGATGTCATTTCTGAGCGGCTGCCATGCGAATACATTTATCCAAACGTCCATAAATGTGACATTATTCACCGCGCGGCTCGTAAATCTGTTTCATCTCGTTTCCTGTTTCGCTGCAGGAGTGGAGGGCATGGAGTGCTCCTTACCCATGGACGGCAGGCGCGTCTCCCTGACCCAGCTCTCCAAGGACAGCTTCCGCGAGTGCCAGGCCACGCTGACTCTGACCGACCTGCTCATCATCATCTTCTCCGGCATCTCCGTGTCCGTGGTGGCCATCATGACGAGCTTCTTCCTGGCTTCGACCGTCCATTGCTTCCAGCGCTGGAGTAAAGGCGCCAAGGGGGACGAGGAGGAGAGTGAGGAGTGAGGGGGGTTTTTAACTCTAAAAGGGGCCCTTTAGCGTGGTCCTGGTGCTTCAAACAATGAGAGGACACCGCGGACAGTGTGGCAAGAGTCACGCCGCTGCCTCCTCCCAGGACTGTTCAGGATCTCGCCCTGGTACGGTTGCAGTGGTTTCCTTTTCACATGAAATATGGTAACGAAGGACATTCCCAAGGGATGAGCCAAAAGTCCCAATGAAAAATGAGAGAGTGCCCTGCTCCACTAGCGAAATGATATTATAGAGATCGTATTTTTGGCTGTTAAAGCCTGTGGTCGTCTTTATGATTACCGGCTCTTGGCTCAATGTCGTAGGCCTATACATAGATATAGTAATAGATAAAGGCTAACATCTTTATAATGAAAGAGTAAAAGATCACACACACAAAAAAAAAAAATGTTACTGGAGTGCTTTCACGTTAGTATTAGACAAGGTGTAATCACATTAGATTGGAATCCTGTAAAGTGACGTCAAAGTTAGGGCACCGTTTTAGAGGATTTTCATGGGGATTTATCTGTGTGGGGCAGAATCCGTAACCCCATAAAAAAAAAAGGATGTCATACCGACCAATGACCTCAGTAATTAACTGCCTATACCACGATATGCTGGCATATCCTGCCATTTACAGTGTCTTTTTCTTTGGAGCCTCACTCACATTCAAAGCCACTACTGTTGGCAAATACTGTTGTTCCTTCTGCGTGTGAAACGAAACGGTGGCAGAGGATTTGGGTAATGGTGAGATGTTGCTGCAGGTAGCTGATATATTGTATTGCAGGCAGGAAGAGTCTCCATTGGGTCTACACACTCTTTCAGCAGTATATTTACAATATAATCACAAATTGATGTACACAAGAAAACAATGTACAGTCAAACAAAGCATATAAACCAAGAGGATGTACTGTATGTTCATTAGATTAATAACTGTGTAGAACGATAAAAATAACGGTATAATCTTAAATTACGGCAAATACGGTATTAAAATAGAATCTACGTAGAATTATTGTGTCAAATAACGCACTTTATATGGTGAACCTAATATTGGCAAGCCCCTAATTACACTTTGTAGACTGGTTTTGTCTTCATCTGCCAAAGAGTAGGTTACGGCGAGGGAGAGATTGTATATGAGGATTTAGCCGTGGATCATCTGTGATGTTAGTGAGGTAGGGAAGGCAGCACTATAGCCAAATCACGCTTTGTATACATATATTATACTCAAACAGTTGTGGTCTCCAAAGATTAGCACTTCCTTCTAGAACCAGCTGTATTACTTTGGTTCACACATGGAGTCTTTAACCTTTAACAGGGACTCCAGAACAAATAGTTATTAGCTGTCCAATGGTGGGCAAGAGGTTTGTCACTTTTAGAATATATATATATATATATTTTTTAACTTTAAGATATCCAGAATTGATACATTATGGACTCTCCAGTCAGCTTATTCTCCTTTTCAGAAAATATCTTCCAATATCTTGTTGTGAAAGCTGCAGATTTGATGTCCTGGAAAAGTCAACAACTCTTACTGTATCAACAGCATCAGCATCCACAAGAGCGCAATCTAGATTAAATAAAGCCGCGCCCTGAATATTATGGATTCCGGTTTGTCATTTGCATCCTGTATGTTTAAATCCTCCTCCATTAGGATTTGGAAGGCTCAAAGCTGGAGTATTTCATTCCCAATGCTCATAAGGTATGTTGTATTGCTTCCCACATTATTGTAAAGGCATGAATAATTCAGCGAATTGAACCAGAAAGAATGTCAAGCCCCTGAATACAAACAAGAAGATAGAAAAAAAAAAGAGCCACAAGTACAAAGCATTATAATTCATGTGTGGTTCAACAAAAGATGAAAAGGAATTCCAAATGCCTGTGTCAGTTAAGAACAATTCATAACACTGAGTGTGCAGCATTATGAAGCCCATTTAACAGAAATGATGAAGAAATACATCTTTATTTTTGTTATTTTTCATTTGTATCAGCATCCTTAAAAGCACAACGATCTCTCAGAACCCGAACGGGATTCTAAAACACCCTTTTAGATGAAGTGACGCGTCACATGTCGGAACCATCCCGTATTGTTTGTTTCCATTCATGTGTATGATCACAATGCCACTTCCTATAAACCAGCGGTCCCCAACCACCGGGCCATTGGTACCGGGCCGCACAGAAAGAATGAATGGAGAAAATGTCAGAAAAATGTTTTAGTTTGAAAAATGACCGGATACATCCGTCTGTGCGACACATGTCAAGAGGTCATGTGATACGTTACCCCAAAAATTAAACTTAAAAATACCCACTAATTCGGCATAATGGTGTGTTGTATTTTTATGCACTTTATAATTGTCTTTATGCCGGTCGTATCATTTTATTACATCATATGAAGGCCGGTCAGTGAACATATTTCCTCACACGAAACCGGTCCGTGGCACTAAAAAGGTTGAGGACCGCTGGCATAGACAGTGTAAGAGTTGTACTTTACGGATGTTGGGTATCTGCCAGAATTCAAATGACTACCGGTTTGAATTGAAGACAAATCAACTTAAATTTGAAGACTCATTAATGGGCGAAGCGAATGGTCAACTAAAACATTTAAATTAAATACAGTCTGAAAGGCGAACGCCGATTAATTCCATTTGCGCCATTTAGTGTTTCTGATGGCAACACATAACCTAAAGTTCCCATGGAGCGAATGAAGGCTTGGATGGGACGTTTAGCAACGCGACTCTGAATGAAAGTTATAACACCGTTTAGATTTTGTTGCATTAGAGGAAGCGGAGTGAATTCATTAGTTTGAGAGGTTTTCCCGTCCCCGGATGAGAAACTGCTTTCTTCACGGATATCTGGGGCTGCAGACTCCAGTCGAGCAATCAGAGGGAAGGTTTTTATACATATCATTATGGTTTCCAACTACTGTGTAGTTACTGTATATGAACATTGTTACGTCAGCTTTGCTGTTAGCTTGACGCATATGTTAGCATGACACTTTTCTTTCTCTTCCTCATTTTATTAAGTTACAAATATCAGCACATTAGAGCATGCACTGTGGAGTTATCTACAGTATAAACTTCAGATTCATGTCTATTTTTCTATTAAACCTTTCAGAATGAAGAATTTATTTACTCCGGCAGTCCCCAGAGTAATTTTCTGGCATCGCGCGCCCCCGAGAAAGCGATAGACACATGGGGCGGCTGCTTTCGTACAGTTCGTCTCGACATTGCTTAAAATACCAAAATCCATGTTACCGTATGTTTTGTCAGATAAATGTCAGAATGGCTCAAATCTAAAGGAAGTGACTGAAGAGGGGTGACGTTGTTTGCTGCAGCTGAATGCATTTCCAAATGTCAAACAGACCATATGTGTAGCTGTATATTGATGTTTGGTAAAAACAAAAATAGAAGAAACACAATAAAATCCTTTTTCCTCTGTCTTGTCTGGGTTTGTATCAGTGTGTTTCATTAAAAGGCATCGATCGTTTATCATGAGCGTGATATGTCGGCATACATCCTGCACATACGTGTGATACGGACCGACCTGCTGGAAGTAATACTCTTTAACAAAGGGCTGCCCTACATGCAGAGGATGTGACAATGACAGTAACAGTGGAAATAGGATTCTCATCATATCGCTCAGTATTAATAATGACTCAATAATCATCCTGAATCTCTCCCTATAATTTCCTGGCGCTGACAGATTTTGTCTCGTCACGGCAGCGAACGAGCGAGGCTCATCTGTAAACACGGCTCAGTGTGTTATTTCACACAACCCTGTTATCACACTGCAGGTATGCAAATGGCTCCACTATTTTTGGGAAGGGATGTTCGAGAAATTAGACTTAAAAATCGGAAAAAGCATCCCCTTGCGTAACAATTCTCCAGTTTGTTCATGGACAATCTCGTAGAATGAGAGCTCCGTGCGTTTGGATAATCTGCAATAAGTCAGACAAAAATTAATTGGCACGCATTTCTATCCCCCAGCACAAAAAAAAAACATATTCTGGCTGCCTCCAGTGTCTTTTTGTTTTTGTTTTTGCAGCGTCAAGTTCTTCAGCTCATATGAGGCGCTGCTTCTCCGGTCGACAGAGGTCTGCGTTTCTGTATTCTTCCCTCGCGCTAATGATTCACTTCTCCACACGAGGCGGTCTGACGCCATGGCGTGCTTTTCTCCAGAAGTCTGATGTCAAAGAATCACATGAGGAAACCAAACCTCACCCGCAGTCGGGGGCAGAAAACAATACACACGGAATCATTAAGGAAGATATTTGAGATTCTAAACGTTGGAATCGACCAACCGCAGATGAGGAAGCCTTTGCGCATGCTGTGTAAAGTGCGCCGCAGTAAAGAGGCCTGGGAGGGTGGTGGTCGTGATGAGGATTCTCCTGCAACCATTTACCTCATTTGGTTGTCATGGCTACACAGCCGGAGGCCCGAGCACTTGGACGCCGAGGCGGGAACATGGAGAGGGAGGGATGCTGGGGAAGCATGGCCCTCCAGTGAGGCGGCCTCGCCTCTCTTTCCACGCTTCAACTAACTGGACCTGGCATTTAAAAATGAGAGGAGGAGAAAAAAAGAAAATGTCCGCAGCTCCGTGACCCTGTGAACCGATCTGTGTCTTCCTCGTCCAGACTCCCCACTTTGATTCCTCTGAGTGCATTGTGATAGGTCAGATTAGGACGTCCATGCTAGCAGCCACACTATCGTTGGGAGTGGAGTAACGCCATCGAATTGGGAAGAGTCATCAGAGACTGTTGAACTTTTGTGACTCAACGGTGTGACTATTTTGTCATAAATTGGTTTATTGGCTCACGACGAGAGATTACATAATATAAACCAGGTCACTTCATTTCTCCCAAAAAAAAAGAAAAAAAAGATTTAGAGTCTTAGCTAGTCGTGCCATATGTCAGACAGTAAACAATGCTCATCGGGTCACCAATCATTTCATGAAAAAAAATAGTGTTTTGGAAAAAGAAAATGATTTATTTACTTAGCCATTTATTTATTTATTTATCTATCAACAGTCTCTTGTTACCGTCTGTTCCTGACCTACAAAGACAGGAAGCGAGCAGGACGGAGCGGAGAGTAAGCCAAACCTCAGAGAGGAAGCTTTGAATGAATAATGGCCTGGTGGCTTACAGTGGGCTTAGGGTTTGGGGAGGAATGGGCAGCAGAGGGGTGTCCGGTTGCAAAAAACTCAAAAGCAGCCACACCTGATGCTGCGCTCTCTCGTCTAGCCGACTGATGAGCAGACCGGTCACCGGTTTCGGGGAAGTGGGCGGGATTTGGTTCGATGCGGCACGATGTCGACAAACGGTCGGAGTCTCCGCTGACAGCAGTACTTACCCTCCCTTCTTCTTTTCCTTCCTCACCTTTTTAACGCCTAATAATAATGAATCCCTTATTAGTCCCACAGTGGGGAAATGTATTCTCTGCATTTTAACCCATCCTTAGTAATTAGGGAGCAGTGGGGAGCAACTGGGGGTTCAGTGTCTTGCTCAAGGACACTTTGACATGCAAACTATGGGGAGACCAGGGATTGAACCAGCGACCTTGTGGATTGAGGACGACCACTCTCCCAATGAGCTACAGCTGCCCTATTCGCCACTTATTCACACATACAGTAACTAACAATCCCTGGTTGTCTGATATCAAAAGGGGCACTAGTGTGGTGACTTTTAACAAGCATACATTAAGTATTAAGTATTAATTAAGTATTAAGTCCCTGAGGGAGAGCTCTGGGCTACAAATAAACCAATGTCCCGTGCGCATTATCTCTTTGGATCTGGCGATCCATTTATTTGTAGTTTGACGTCAACATACATTATGTACAGAGCAGCATTGTCCTTATTCCATCTGCACAATCAGCAGAATCAGACGTAAGCATGCCAGTCACTTCAAATGTCGTCAGCTCAAGTGGTCAAAATGAAATCAGTAAATATCATTTCATTTGACCAAAACAACTCTCAAATCTGCTCTGCGTGAAAACACCCATCAGAACGTTTTCCACCGTGGCTCGAATTGAATCAGCGTTCCTGAGATAATGTCTGAAAAAGGGAGACGAGCATTTGCCGCCACCTGGTCACAGCTTTTTGGCAGCAGCGTTGAAATATCATTCACAGTCGAGAGGGTGAGAGGTGGATCGGGGACACGGCAGCCGTGGGCAGCCGTGAGCATCAATGCATGCTGCTGGCAAACTGCTCATCCTCTGCACCAAAACACACACTGGCAGGCTGGCGGACGCAGTTACCCTCAAATTGTATTTCTTATATACAGAGGGCGAAAAAAAGAAAGAGAGAAAAAAAAAAAAAGATCTGAAGATGTTGAAAGAAAAATCACCCTTATTTATAAACGGCACCGTTTCATTCATGTGGCCTCCTGCTGCTCAGGTCACGCTCCAGTTAATGTGCGTCCAAAGTGTGCTATTTGCAATGATTTGTGTTGCATTGCTGGGGTAACAAACATTTACACTTCCTGTAGTCGGCAGAGCAACACATTCTCACCCCGATTCATCAGATACTGCAGCTCCACGTTCCCTCTAGTGTCAGTTTCCACTCGCATCGCGTCTTCTCAAAATATTCTCCCGTCTTCACAAGAAGTTTAGGTTTAGGCAACAGAACTACTTAGGTTCAGGAAAAGAGCGTGGTCGTCCTTCACTACCAAGTCAAAGACAAAGGATACATATATACAGAGAACACGTTGGGCAGAGATCCACATGTCAGACATCACGATTTATATTAATTTGATTAATTTCCTCCGAGCGATGTAAAACATCAGAAGATGTAGTTTATACACACACACACACACACACACACACACACACACACACACACACACACACACACACACACACACACACACACACACACACACACACACACACACACAGCATTTGATAAACTGTAACATAAAAGCATCCCCCCGTCTTGTGTTTATTTGATTTACCCTTGTTGATATCAGGATAATGAATGCATGTTTAAAAGCGCAGGAGAAAGATTGGGGGAGAAAGTGTTTGCTGTAATCACCCAGTGGGAAGTCATATCATCCTGTGATTGATGTGTGTTGAGCTGGAGAAATTAATCCGGCACAGCGAACGCATTAAAGATGAATGAGGGAAGAGCAAGCTGGTAACGCCAAGATCTGAGCATCACTGACTCACTCGAGGCCTTATGAGGTCAATATGTGCCGCATTCATCAAATACTGCAAAAGACTACATCTGTGTGGAGCGGCGCTGCGGAGGCAGATACAGTTCAGGCCTGCAGTTACATCCTGGCATCGAGAAGCAGGGAAACTCGATAATGGTTTTGGAAACATCTGGATGCATCTTCACCTCCTCATTTGTCATGTTACACTAATCACCCTGTATAGAAACTACTAAGGCGCTGATGTAAGATGCTCTATTCAATACAGGCTGGCTCTACAGTACATTACATTATGCTATATATTAAGACAAACTAAAGGTAGCACTTTATAATAACTACACGCTATTTAGCATTAGTTAAGAACACTTAAAAACACTTAATACATCATTTATAAAGCATTGTTCCAACACTCATTAGTAGCTCATTAGTATGCAATTCATAAACATAGTCATAAATGTTTTATTCTTGATTAATAAGCTTGACTATTATGCGTTTCATTCATTGGGTTTTCATACTTAAATGATAGATGATGGATTCCCCATTTGTAAATGAAGTATTAAGGACTTATATTCATAAATATATTTATAAAGTGTTAGTAAATTATTAAAAAAGTGATTTAAATGTTATTTATTCATGCATTTATTTATACATATAATGATATAGATATGCACTAATGGTTAGGGACTATGTTATGTGCTTCATAAACGTGTTTTAATCCAGCTAGTAACTAGCCGTTAGTTAAGTATTAGTTAAGTATGTTCTGTGACCTCATCTAAAGACCTCATAGCGTGTAGTTATTATAAAGTGCTCCCAAACAAAACCACCCATCATGCTTTGCAGCAGAACAAATCACTCCTTAGAATAGATGTATCCTCTTTGATTACGGGTACAAAATTACAAAATAATTAAAGAAAATAGAGCATCTCTCACTAAACCACCCATGTGTACATCCTTAATTCCTTTCCTTAACTCCTTTCCTCTCCTCACCCCGTGTGATGAGATGCGAGCAAAGGAGGCGATGCAGAGACACAAGGAGAGAGGAGTCGAGGTAACATGTATTTAACAAAATGAGACATCAGCTCTTCGGAGCTGTCGTTTTATAGATATCTATTAAATATGATGTGAGGCACGATCTGTCCATCGCCGCGCTTCTTTTATACGTCACAGGGACCGAAGAGCACAGTGTCCTTTCAAAATAAACTTCTTCAACCTCTTCAAAATAAAGTTAGGTTTAGGAAAAGAGCGTGATGGACGTTAACTTGACTGACTGACGAGTTACGTGACAAAATGTCAACTTGTTTCGACAAGGACCCGACCATCATTTGCTCTGGCTGTCTCATAAGGATGCGGGTGGGTTTACTTAACTGAAAGTACGGTGCGTCGCAATCAGACGACCAACTGTCGGTATTTGACGAGTTGGGAGTGAGACCGGGTTGACGGAGTCGAGCCTATACTGTCTCCTCGCTCCTCTCTCCTCCAGATTGAGACATCCTTTGAAAAATGGCGCGCTGAGATTGATTTTCCAGGTATCAGGCAGGAGGTTAGAGGAGACTGGGGGCCACAAAATAGAGAAATAAGAAGAGTTGAATGAGGGAACTGGTGTGTCTTTAAATTGTGGCATCAAAGGTAAATAATATGGCTCATAAACCTTTTTTTTGATTTAAGAAATCATCACTTCTCTTCTTTCAATTCATGTGTCAACCATAGATGAAACATGCATTGATTAAATACATCAAAGTGTGATTGACCGCTGGAGAGAGGAAAAAAAAATATACAAGAAGTTAGTAAGACACTATATATAAATCATAGAGAGAACAACTTATTTTAGTGGTATTCTCTATATAAATAGGCTTCCATTTGGCCTACTTAGAGTTGGAAGATGGATTGGGTTTAGGCAGCAAAAAAGCCCTGGAAAGTAAATGGAACAAAAGGAGATTGGAGACGGGTCACATTTGTTCTCCTCTGCGCTTCACTCAGTGGAACATCCTCCCTGTTTACACTTCCCTTTCACAGCGTCATGAGTGTCAAGGCGAAGCCTCAGCTGTGACAGTGTTCAAACATACGAGCCGGAGCCTTTTCCATACTTCAACTTCAGGGCTGTCCGTCACGTGAAATCATTGAGATGAATCGTTGCTGACGGATACAAAAAAATAAAAAAAGATTCCAAAGTTTCCAGCAGGCCAGAAGAGCTCGTGCACAATAAAAACGCAGTTAGATGCAGTCACCTTGGAAAGGTCCACCTTGTTTGTTCTCCTTCACTATGTCCTCAAGTCCGGAACAATTAATACAGGCGCTGGGAGAGAACATGCGGGCGATATAAAACCAAATAGGGCGATATATAACCAATGGGTTGTTTCTGTAGCGCGTGATAAAACGGAGGAGATGAACAGCTTCATCAATAACTGGCTCAAGAGCATCTGTGCAGTAAATTCCTGACGATCAACCGGCAGTTTAAACATCAAACAAATAAATCACTCAGGCGTAATGGCCGGCGCTCCAGCTGGGTTAACCGGCTGTGCATTCAAAAGGTGTTGAGGTGCATGGATAATACATCATAATAACGCTTAGTTTAGCCGTCTAATGAAATGTACCTCCTGGCCTATAGGGCTGAGTAGGCCTTAGCCCCTCCTACTTCCTGGTTCCCAATTAGTTTGGGCCACCACCATATTTAAGCCACACCATGAGCTGCCTCTTTCTCTCTCTTTGACTCCCAGGCTTCAGCTAGGTGTGGACTTTAGTTAAGGCAGCTTTGCCGTGGGTTTCATCCTTTAGTCTTTTACTCTCGGTCCAGCTCCAGATTCCCACTTCCCCGGCGAGCTTTCTGGATGTAGGTTGTGCAGTGAGCAGGCTAAAGACGCTGACGGCCACTGCTGTTCTGTTTACGTCACTAATCTACTCTTATTTATGGTTTTGGTTTGCATTGTTTTGTGCTGCTTGGCTTTGTTTTGCATGGTTTTATGTTAGTTAGTTCATTTAGTTGTTTTTAATTGTGAATCTGTATCTCTAAGTATATTAGATATATACTTGTTTTAACCTTTTAGATGTGATGGACGTCCTGTATTTTAAGTGTTTCTTGTAATAAATGTTATAATATTGGGGTAATCCTTGGTCTCATTAAACCATCCTCTGCCACATGTATCCTTATAAACTGCGAGCTCTTTAGTGGGTTTGAGCTAGTATAATTTGAACCCCGATCAGGGCCTTGTCGCTGCCCGTGGTCACATTTGTTTTTCAACAGTGAATTATGAATAAATCACAAGCGCTTCCTCACACCACAGAAATAATGACTGGCCATTCAGAGTTCCTGTTTCAGTGTAGGTTTGGACCCATTGGAAGCTTTAGTTTGCAACAGAGGCCTCTTTTGAATTGTCTCTCCAACATTAGATATTCACAATTTGACAGGCAACAATCAAGAAGTTAGATAAAAACATAAGCAAACAACCCAAACACAGATTCGGATTCAAGTGATTCAACAATAAACATATTTTGCCAACTTTAAACCAAGGTCGCTTCAATAAAAGAACAATTCCTGAGGTCATATGGAACCATATCATTGGTGTACAACGAATGCAGTAAAATATGGTCTGCACCAGCTGATTCGTACCACTGCGGCGTCCGCAGGTCCGTCATAGAAGCCTACGTCAATGAGAGAATATATATTCTGCAATTATATTGTTATATATATTTTTTTTAATATTTTTTTTTTTATTATTGTATATATCTTTATCTTTCATCTTTCATCCTGCTGTTTTTATATATTTATCTTTGTTGTAAATTGCTGCTACCCCCGACACCAAATTTCCCCTCGGGGATTAATAAAGTATATATTCATTATTCATTCATTCATTCATTTATATTTAATAAAAGACCATATACAAATGCTGTCTGATTGAGAACTTCCATCGTATAGTCACCGTCATCCATCAGAGCGATCAGAAAACTGTTGTCAGGCCACGTGCGACCAAAGAGCCCCTATGAGCGGACACCCTGCCTTTAGTTATAGTTTTCAGCAACGTAACGTTCGTAGTTTGCCAGCAGGTTTAACATTATTGAAAGTATTTCCAAGTTATAATAACAGTTATTTACATGATCAGCGTTTCTCGGTCATGATCGTTTGTTTTCGTGAACGGCCGAATGATACGTCACTTTAAATGTTGCCGCCACAAGGAATTGTGGGTCGGCATTATCTCCTTTCCTTTCGCAAAGGCAGGTCCAGTGGTTCCCATGCTAAAGGAGCTAAGTTAGGAAGCATTGAAGCTCCTTTCCTTTGCGTTTGGACAATTCGACCGGCACTTATCATGGCGGCCACTTAGGTACCGTAAACGTCGGGTTACAAGCCGCTACTACCTTCGGTCAGCCCCCGCTGTAGCCATCTGGGGCTCCTGCTAGCGCTCCGTCACTTCCCCACTAACTTCCGCTAACTTCCGCTAGCTCCCCGAAAACCACCGAAGGTAGCGGGACCAGGCTCGACACCCGACTTGGGCAGAGGGGACGTGGGCAGTAGCAGCAGCAGCGGGCAGTAGCAGCAGCAGTGGCCGGTAGCAACAGAAGCGCTAGCTAGCATTGCTACTAGCTTGCTACAGCGGGGACACTGATCAGCCGTAGGAGCGGCTTGTAACCCGACGTTTACGGTACTTCTGGGTCATTTCACTCAGTTAGGAAGGTTCCTAACCAAAATGGACTATTCGACCGCAGCCTGGGCATGTCTCATACCCCATAGATCCCGTGGGGGAGGTCGTGTCTCAGCCTTCACTTAACAGCTTAGCTTGAAACCAGGAAGAGGAGCACAGACAAAAACCCAAATAGAAATGTCTGATGTGAGATAACTAAAACTATTCTCTTTTGCCTGGAGATCGTTTTAGAACAAAACAGAAAAGAAATCACAGCTGGAAAATACAATTGTGATTGACACGACAATCCACTGCTGTCAAGGAGGTCAAGAACGAACTGTCACGCTCAACGTTTAAGCCAGCGTGCATGAAGAACTCCAAGAGGTTTGAACATCTACGTGACAGCTGACTTATTCTGCTGACGACGGCCGCGTGATTCACTCAACAGCTTCAGAACAAACAAGTAAGTGGACTTTGAGTTAAAGCTCATATATTACTGAGTCCAAGGTTAAGATTAATGAACTGTGAAGCATAAAACAAGTGAAAACACTGTCATAATTACATAAATCATGTAAATACAAAGAAATTACTCTTTTTTTTCAAAAGTATATCTGTTCACGTCATACATGTTTGTTTGTAAATGCATCACTTAATTAAAAAAAAAACATATCTGCTGACTCACTCCGCACTCTATAGTAAATAAACAAAGACTTTGAAAAATATAGTCATGTAACTTTCCTCAATCTGGCCCATGACTTTATGAATTATAATGAGATCATTAGGATTTACTGAGGCGTTTCACAACTGGCAAAACACTTTATTTGAGATGAGTTTAACCTCCACCACATCCCTGATTGTGACACTGATTTATGAAGACTATAAAGCTTGACGGGCTGTTATATCCTCTGTATCAGTGTTAGCGATCGTATACAGGACGGGATGAAAAAAAAAAAAAAACACAGCAGGAATAGGAGGAGGGGCAGGCCGGGGTCCAGATGTGGAGGTCTGCCCTTCTCAAAGAGGTCTGGAGCCGAGCAGATGGTACTCTCTGCTATCACAGTGGCTGGGATTAGTTGATGTGAGAGGGGTCACGGAACGGAGGGGAGGGGGGCGTTGAAGGAAGTCCACATCTGTTTGGATTATCCAAGCACGGAGGAAGCTGAGAGGGCTGCATGGGAGGCCATGCGAAGAACCCCCCCCCAAAAGAAAAACCTACATCATTCACAGACAATGAACCGCAGCTAATATGGAAGAAAAGGTTAAAGATGATTTAGCGTGTGAGTCGACCACTGCTGAATTCAAAAGCCTGCAGATGCAGACTTGTTAACAAAAACACGAGAGCCCTGAGAATAAGGCTGCACACAAAGCCAAAGATAGCGAAACCTTCATGACTCACGCTGACTCATCCGCCCAAAAAAAAAAAAAAAGGGAAGATGTCAAACGTTTATCCCCCCCGAGGTTCACACTCTCTTCCCTTCAACCCTTTCATCCGATTCCAGCTCGGGGCGACTGCTCAGCTAATTGTGACCAGTTAACGCCAGACAGTGGATGCTCGTCCGGCGATCACTGCCAGTTATCCCAAAGAGGAGAGGACGCCTGTCCTCCAGGAGCAGACAGGTTGTCACTACCAACAAAGGCTTCTGTCCGCGACTGGCAATGAGAGTGGAAGCGACGTTTGTGCACACTTTCTGCTGTTGTAATCAGTAAATATTTCAAACACTCCCCCCCCCCCCCCCCCCCCGTCAAAAATGTTGAAAGCCACTGAGCGATTATGATTATTTTTCTCCTGTGAGAGTGATTATGTTGTAAATTTAAATGTTGTCCACTTAGAATGGAGCATATGGAAACGACGTGTCTCTTCATGCAACGCTCTAAGCCCCCCAAGTCTCTTTTGACATCGTTCTCCACCAACATTTCATTACCCGCCGTTCTCATGATGATGCAGCACATGCTTATTGCATCATTTATCGCCGTGTTGCGTGGTGTGCATGCATAAGGGCGGAGCACAGCCTCGGCCCTCGGCCTTGCTCGCCTTTAATCCCGACTCATCTCTACTAATTAGAGCATAAATCTGACTGTAAAAGCACGAGACGTGCTCACGATCATGATGGGGCGAGAGGGAATAATGGAAGTCAGTCATTAGTGTCAACTCAAATGGGATGAACATGTTCAAAACAAATTGCAAGAGTGAAGTAAAAGGTGAATCTGAACATTTTAAAGAAGTATAATTTCCCATGCCATGATATTTTCACCCTCATTTTATTGTGTGACTGTTACCGGGCTCCATAGTCGACTGTCAAACACGTTAAACAAGCACTGGAAATAATGGATCAAAGCAAACAACATGGCACCACTAAGTTTCCACAAGTTATGATAGTTTCATCACGTTTTCTTTTATCAAATAGCTATAGACTTTGTCTATATGTCACAAAGATACACAAGAGCGACAAGGGGTCAGCGCAATACTACTTTCGGTCAGCCATCTTTTGTTTCCAGTAAGAGGAATAAATTATTGGAAGGCCCGACCAACGGAAATATAAAAACCCACATTAAATGAAAAGGTGAAACAAAACAAAATCAAATCAGCGACTACTGATCTCTGATCACTTGTGCACTGTCAGAGAGAACGTATACACATTGATAAACATTGATGTATGCACACACACACACACACACCCATGTAATGAACATTACAGCTGTACCGCGGGGAATTAGCGAATATACCCACATGTACACAACATGTGATTATGATTTATGATGATGTATTATCTGTTTTTATTATATTAAAGCCCAACCAGGGACAAGGTCTGCAAACTGCTGGACTTTATCTAAACATTTAAGGTCACTGCCAAATAAATGAATAAATAAACATATTCCTTGTCAGCACTTTTTTATCAGAATGCAATAACAGTCACACACTGAATATGTTTCCTTCAGACAAAGAAGCACAGCGACAAAGTGCCCAAACATTCTGTCGAGATCCTCTCATGCAAATGCTCGTGGATCTTTAAAACAGGAGCTTGAATAATGAAGCAACGCTAAAAAAAAAAAGTCACCTGAGAGGACACGGACGATGAGAAGCTGATATGCACGCCGTGACAGAGAATCCTGCCGAGTTTCTCAGATTCGCCCGACTGATGAAATGCATATGCTTGACCTTGACAAACCAAACAAATCAAACAATGGAAGCTCAGTGAGGTAGCGCTGAGATTAATGTTGCGTCTGAGAGATTTTTTATTTTTTTTGGGGGGGGGGAGCAACGACTTCTGTGGAGCTCGACGGAAAGGGAGGACTCTTTGTCAGAAGTCGTTAACGCTAAAGCCCGTGTGGGGCTGCGCTGCGGCCAGCCACTGACTCAACTGAAGCGGTTGTCAAAACACATCATAATTATGATCCGACAAAACTGTAAAACCACATTCACAACCAGGGGCAGAACAAAAGGCAGTTTTTACGACTGCGGTTTATGTTTTTATACACGTGCAGTTTTACGAACAGTTACATCTAACGGCCTCTTCGACAAATCAACACCTTTTCTTTTCATCAACATTACAGCATCAATTATAGAAACAACTGCGCACAGCTCCAATGACTGCGGTGAATGCTGTGTTTAAAAGGTGAGTCATCTTCAACAAGACACCAGGATGTGTTGGAAACGGAGACATCCTTCACACAGAGCGTGCAGTAATGCTGCTCGTGATTTGGATCGATGTTTAGCTGAAAGGTTACAGGTCGGGTGTGTTCATCACATGTCCGATAACAGATTACGACCTTGGAAAGGTCGAGCTCGCTCATCCCTGCCAACCCCCGAACTGGGCTCGTATGATCCATCAGCTGTATATTAAAAAAACAGCAACTTGTGTTTAGCGACAGGTTGCCAGAGCATGTTCAAGACAGAGAGACGATTAAAACACCTGAATTAATCCTCACCTGTAGCAGCGCCATGACACATGTATGTGCCAGAATAAGGTGACACTGCACGTGAGCGTTGGTGGAATTGTAATGATTGCTTCTTCGTCTCCTGTGAGATAGTAGCATGAAGATGTACATGATTTCCTGGTAAATGTTTGACATTAATAGGTAAACAGGCCGGGTTTACATAACAAGGCCAGCGACTATCGTACAGAACACGATACATAATACAAATATAACTCATCACTTTACCGACAGGAAATATCGGAAACACCTGGTCCGTGCTTATTTTGGAGGGAAGGGTCGTCTGGTACTTTAGTTATTCATTCAAATATTGTAAATTCAAACTGGTTTCAGAAGCAATGCACGTAATACTGGGACTGTGTGACAGTGAACACGTTAGAAAGAGTCAGAATTAAAACATGATAAGTCAGAAAATGCATCATTTAGTGCATGATATAAGCAACATAAGTTCAAAGACAGTAACGCACCATTGTCTAAAGGGCTTTTATTCTGAAATTCCCCTTTTTAATCATGTTACATAATCTGAAATGTATCTGTTTTCAATGTGTCAACTATTCAGCCAGGAGAAAATTACACATGTACTTCCCTTGCACTGCATGGCATTAGAACAACTCATAATATTAGCTATCATTGCCACTCTGGTATCCCACAATGCATGAGGGTAATTGTTTGTTTAATAATAACATAAAAAAGGACAGGTAATTAACATTGTCCCACCATGATTGATGGAGTCAGTCAAAGATTGCCATCTAGTGATAGTCATGTGTCATTGCATCTGGCCTGCAATTTTAGCTCCTTGTTATTGTTCTTTGTATTGAACTCTGCACATCAGAGCAAAGGGAATTGAATATGTTAAAGCTATAACTATAAGGTGAGGTAATCCATTTGTCATTCTAATGAACATACAAAGGGAAATACTCCTTATCCCTGCAGGTCTCAAGAAGAATGTGTTCACCAGTAACGTCTGGATGGTTTAAACATATTCAGAGGTCTCCCATGAAGACATGTGCTTTTGTTGCCATCTTTAAAGATGGTGCATCTTTATTATACAGTATGTGTCTTGCTTTGAGTGGAAAATGTTAACAAAAAGCTTATTTTTAAACAACATTTTAAAAAGTGTAAAAAATAAAAAGGCAAGGCAAACCGCAAAGAATTGTAATGGTTAAATTAGGATTTTGTTGGACCTCTGCTCTGCTTAGCTATGGGAATATTATTTCTATGTTAATGTTTATGTAAGCCCTCTGGCTTACATAAACATTAACTGTTTATGTAACTGGAGAATACAGGCGACTGGAGAATTGTAACTTGACTTTATTTATTTGATGTGGACATCACAATGGCATTAGAATTTGTAGCACACATATATGCACAAAGAAAAAAAACGGATGCACTGTATATAGCGAATGCTAATTTCCAACATCTGTCCATAGGAGGCTTTTTTTTTTTTTAAATAGAATGAAATAGAATACAAAAGAGAATACATCCACAGTATAAGAGTGTAAGAGAAGATATTGCAAGTCCCACAGGTCACCAGCAGAGGTCAGCGATCACCAAAGCTCAAGACATCACAACTCGATGCGATCTGTGGTGACTCACATTCAGGGCCATGTGCTGAATTAAGTCGGCTTATTCAAAAGCAACATTTACCAAAACAAAAGCCTGAAATGAAATGTTGTATTTGGGACACAATACTCATATTTCTCATTTATCTCACAAGTATGTTTGAAACCAAAGAAGATGTTTTAAATCCTTTTTCTTTTGCATTGGAACCAGTAATAGTACAATTACTGGCTTAATGGATATACAAATATCAGTTGCACGTTTCCTTTGACAAAGCAATGAATGTCTACTATTCTAAGGTCTGTGTTTTTCTAGCATAACATTTCTTCTTTCTTTCAAAGCTAAATATTTCCCAATTCCTTTTTTTTTGGAAAAAGGATACAAATGGAGAGTGATATACTATACATCACCCAAAGTATACATTTGCATATATCTACTCTTCCCTGAGCAGGTTTTTTCTCTCTCTCTCTCTCTCTCTCTCTTGTGTGTTTCTCCCATCAGAACATCAACAGAGTCAGCTGTCAGAGAGGACCGTAATCCTTTTCTTTCTTCAATGTGCCCTTTAACTTTGCTGAGATCCAGCTGAGATTAAAGTATTATCCCTTTCCATCATCTCCCTTTAGATCTGCGGTTTAGCCTTCCTCATGCCAGCACAACCTTGTGGTAAGCAGATTTAGAAAGGTTACCCTCAGAGACAGGGCCGGCTCTAGCCCTTTGGTTGCCCTATTATTTTGGTTGCCCTATTATTTTAAATAATTTATTACACACTCAAAGTTAGGATTAAATTAACTCCATAAACTGTGCAAAACACTCTTTTTTGTTCAAATATGTTTATTGAACAAACCTATACTTGACTTTCTTTTCCTCTTCTTCCTTTTTTCGTTTTCGTCCCCGTGCTCCAGATGGTTTAGACCGCTTCATTTTTGCAAATGTCAGGGGCCAGTCAAAGTGGTCGCGCAATAGATTTTTCAGATCGCGCACATTTTTCAGACCGCACAAACGATTTATTTTTTTGGAGTGAGCCATCTTTGACATAGAAGATCTTTGATGTGACGTGTCGAGTCTTGGCCAATCAGCGTACCGTTCTCTCGACAAAAAATTCAGATTTTTGGCCGAGTTGTTGTCCTCTCCGTAATAGAACATCTTTGATGTGACGTGTCTTGGTCCCTGCTCGCGGGAGCCAGCGCCCGTGGTCGCGAATTGCTCACAGTGCTGAAATGTGCGCTGTGAGGGCGCCCCCAACCCATTTGTCGCCCTAGGCAGTCGCCTAGTTCGCCTATAGCAATCGCCGGCCCTGCTCAGAGATCAAAAGAGCACTCAGTCATTAAAATGTTGATTTTAATTTATGCACGCATGATTGGTGCAATTAATTGAACATTTATAGTCAGTGTAATGGAACATAAACAAAAACGGTCAGTAAAGTAAACGTTCCCTTCTCTGGAACGGACAAATATTACAGCAGGAACAATGACCTTCAGAGATATTTAAAGGGCAAGTGCAGTCATTCTTCTACTAAGACCAGGCAGGCCAGGGAATTAAAGTTGCCCTTCTTCAAATCTGTGTGAGCAGAAATACTTGACACAAGTGAACAAGCGGTTCTCAAACGTCACGAGTTTATGGCTCATATAAATGTTCAACAGATGAGTGAGATGAATGTACATATATCAAGGTTACAAATCAGTGTAAAAACAACTAAATGATATCCTCTGTAAATATCCACTAAAAGGAGCAGACCTATCCTTAAAGTAAAAATGCAAAGAAATACCTCGGAGCTCTTCTATAAAATTGGAAAGAATGTTATAAAACTATCTGTGAGAGCACGCAACTGGAGTAAAAGGGTTTTTAAAACCGCCTATCAGGATACATTTTCCTGGTCACTGGTGCGAACAATTGTAGAGTACAATTCATTTAGATATAAAAGCTCAAATATGCTGGGCATCCATAAAAACTGTCTCCCAGATATTGTTAATGGAGCGGTGCAATATTTCACATCCCGGTGACAGCTCAATCACAGGCGCGTGTCCTTCAGTTCTTTGGTGTCTGTTTTTGAATAAGAGTCGCCCTTCTTCACAAATGGAGTGGGTTTGAAACCAAAGTATGATGTATAATTAATTTTCAAACTGAATGATGCTTCTCTGTCATGACTCTATAAGAAGCTGCAGAGAGTCAAGTAAAGGCAATGTGGATTTTTCCCACAGGGCTTCACAAAACAACACTATTAAACAATAAATTAAAATCATCAACGTGAAATTATCAAAAAGAAAAGCTATAATGAAAACACATCAGATGGTCATGGTCCTGATTCGTCTCCAACAAAATGTGTAACAGCAGGGTTACACCACACGGGAGTGCAAAAGCATCATTTCTTCTTAAAGCAGTAGCCATTCCAGTGGTGTGCTCAGTGTGCAACAGCATGCTTTTCTCAGTCAGAAGCTTTTGTTTACTTCTCTGTGATCTGATCCTGTTAAACATAGGCTGATTTTCATTAATATTATCATATTATTGAATCCAAGATACAAGAGCACCCCCCCCCCCCCCCCCCCCCCCCCACACACACACACACACACACACACACACACCGCTTTCCTACATTTTCAAGTGGGAAAAAGAAAAGGCCCTGCCAATAAATGAGCTTTCCTTGTTAAAATTCCTTACCATAGCATTTAATAGAAATCCAATTTTCAAAGGGACATTTTAATACCTATAAATCCACTAGGCCCCCTCACCGGTATCATAAATGGTGCACAACTAAGGTGAGGATATTGAGTGTTATGGACTTTATTATGCAAAATTCATGGTGGAAGGCCTGCCAATGCCTCTGGAGCCCTGTCTGTCTTTAAGCCTTTAGAGTACCAGTGCAAATGTCTGGTTCTCTGCCAGCCGCTGTGCTCAGAGCTCACAGAGGCTCGGGCTGAGTGGAAAAGTCCACTGCTTTTAGTACCTAAGCAGCAGTGAAGAGTTCAGAGTCAGAAGCAGAGGGATTCATCTCGGTGACATTGACTCAAACTGGACGGCACATTGACTTGCAGTGTTTCGCTGAGCTCCTACAAATGGTAAAACAGAGAAGTAACATATCGTTAATCTTGTCTCCTGGTTCTTGTAAGGCTTTTTATTGAAAAACAAATTCCCTTTTGGAGGAAATTGAAAGTGGATTCTGCGGCTGTACACAAGTGCTGTAGCTTCATAGCATCAGTGATGAACTGCATTTGATATGACTAAAATGTTATCTCGCAGAAAAGATAGCCGTGGTCAGTTTCATTTATTGTAGTAAACATTGCAGTCTCTGCAACAGTCTGCTGATTATGTAACATTGGTGATCTGTGTTTTGCTATTCTGTTACATCATTTTAGAGTTGTCATGTTTTACCGCTCGCCACACATATGCAGAGACACGATAGTGAAGTATTCAGATTCTTTACACCCAGTGAAGAGTCTCACACCGCGATGTTAGAACACTCCATTACAAGCACAAGTCATGGATTTAAAATGTTGCCTCAAGCTGCACTATTCATTTTTATTCATACTATCAATGGATTCAATTATTATGTGTTATGTTAAAGGGAACCCATGACCCAACTTAGAATCACTGCATTCTTCATTTCCCCAAAGCACCACTGAGTGCATTCGCTTCTTTTGCCCACTAACTCTGCTGCCATCAATCTTTTTTTTTAGCAGTTGTTTTCAGCTGCTAGCTAGTGAACATACGCCTCATTCAAACACGACTCATTGAATCCTTTCATTGGCAACTAAGCAGAGGACTGCATAGTTAGGTGGTGTATTGCATACTGGATCGTTACTCACTTACTTAGTGTACATTGTAGTATAGTCTATGTTGTAGTGTATGTCTTAGGGCATAGCGCTGTGTTACATAGTGTACTGCGTAGTGTAACTTTACGTAGTGTATGGCATAGGATATCATTATGTAATGTATCGTTACCAACTGTAGCGTTATGTATTGTAGCGTTGCTTATTGTAGCATTACTTATTGTAGCATTACTTATTGTAGCATTACTTATTCTAGCATTACTTATTCTAGCGTTATGTATGATTACATATTGTAGCTTTGTTTATTGCAGCGTTGCTTATTGTAGAGTTATGCATTGTAGTGTTATGCATTGTTACTTATTGTAGCGTTGCTTATTGTAGCGTTACCTATTGTAGCGTTATGCATTGCTACTTATTGTAGCGCTGCTTATTGTAGCGTTATGCATTGTAGTGTTATGCATTGTTACTTATTGTAGCGTTGCTTATTGTAGCGTTACTCATTGTAGCGTTATGCATTGCTACTTATTGTAGCGTTGCTTATTGTAGCGTTACCTATTGTAGCGTTATGCATTGTTACTTATTGTAGCGTTGCTTATTGTAGCGTTACCTATTATAGCGTTATGCATTGCTACTTATTGTAGCGTTGCTTATTGTAGCGTTACCTATTGTAGTGTTATGCATTGTTACTTATTGTAGCGTTACCTATTGTAGCGTTACCTATTGTAGCGTTATGCATTGCTACTTATTGTAGCGTTGCTTATTGTAGCGTTACCTATTATAGCGTTATGCATTGTTACTTATTGTAGCGTTGCTTATTGTAGCGTTACCTATTATAGCGTTATGCATTGCTACTTATTGTAGCGTTGCTTATTGTAGCATTACCTATTGTAGCGTTATGCATTGTTACTTATTGTAGCGTTGCTTATTGTAGCGTTACCTATTGTAGCGTTATGCATTGTTACGTAGTGTATGGCAAAGGATATCATTATGTAATGTATCGTTACCTGCTGTAGCGTTATGTTTGTAGCGTTGCTTATTGTAGCATTACTTATTGTAGCATTACTTATTCTACCATTACTTATTGTAGCGTTATGTATGATTACATATTGTAGCTTTGTTTATTGTAGCATTACTCATTGTAGCTTTATGCATTGTTACTTATTGTAGCGTTGCTTATTGTAGCGTTACCTATTGTAGCGTTATGCATTGCTACTTATTGTAGCGTTGCTTATTGTAGCGTTACCTATTGTAGCGTTATGCATTGCTACTTATTGTAGCGTTACCTATTGTACCGTTATGCATTGTTACTTATTGTAGCATTACTTATTGTAGCGTTACGTAGTGTAGCGTTATGCATTGCTACTTATTGTAGCGTTACCTATTGTAGCGTTATGCATTGTTACTTATTGTAGCGTTGCTTTTTGTAGCGTTACCTATTGTAGCATTACTTATTGTAGCATTACTTATTGTAGTGTTACATAGTGTAGAGTTACGTAGTGTAGAGTTACGTAGTGTAATGTTCTGTAGTGACGTGTTACGAAGTGTACGAAGTTGTGTAATGGTACGTAGTGTGAAGTTACTTAGTGTCAGGCATCGTTTTGCAGGCTGCCATTTAAAAAAATCTGATTTGAGTGAATGAAAAAACATGATGATCCGCTCCGACCAATCAGTGGTTAGCTGTGTTTTAACTCCACCTTCTAATATCGTCTCAGCTTGCTTTGGACCTTGGCCAAGGTGCTACCAGAACTGGTACCCTAACTTTTGCTAATGAAAACCCCAAAAGAGAAGAGAGTGAGTTGAGTAGAGCCGGCACTCCGACCATACAGTGGAAACGCGGCAGTAGTGGAGCCACAAGCAGCTAACTCAGAAGTTAGTGCAAAAACAAATAAAAAGACTTACATTCGTCAGCTAGCCATCACATCCACCCTATGCTCAAGATGATGCTATGTTTGGTATGAAAAAAACAACCGCAAGGAAACTAGCAACTGTTGAATAGATGTGGTGGAATTTGCAGTGGAATACATACTTGTATGCTTACTGTGATAGACTGTCTCTGTCTCTTTCTTTCTTTGTTGCTCAAAGGAACACAAACACCTACATACATGATAAGAGCACAATAAACCCTCCACACTCCCAACACTTTAGGTTGGCAGGTGTAAAGAGGAGGAAGCATCTGAATGGGCTATAAACTTGAAAGGCCTTTCCTCTTCATGAGAGGAGTAAGAAAAGTTAACTAGGTGACTCTGTATGAGATGGGGGTGTATGAGGGGGGGGAGGAAGGAAAGCAGGAAGGGATGGGGGTGTTGGGGGGGAGTGATACTGCTCTGGAAAATGTATTGGTCTACTTGGAAAAACAGGTCAAAAAAAAAAAGAAAAAGAGAAGAGCAGGAACATTTAGGGGTGAGGGGAACCGGAGCTTTGGCCTGTGGATGAACCCATCGGGGACTTTGCTTTGTGGGGTCATTCCAAGTTCAGGTCTTTCCCTCGCTGACTCTGCGAGAGCGGAGGAGCTGTCCATGGCTGAAGGGGCCTGCTCTTGACGGCCCCCAGCCCCTGCTGTGAGCCCCCCAGGGGCCCTGTAACACAAACCCATTTCCAGCAGGAGTTCTGCGGGGTGTGCAGGGAACGAGGGCATGCCCTGGGTAAACTGAGGTCATTCCGGGGGTGGGAGGGTGAGGAGAGCCACCTTCACCAATAAATATTTCCCTGACAGTCAGAGGAAGGTTTGTTTTCGAAGCTCTCATCCCTGTGTGTCTTTGTAAAGGCTCGCGTTACTATTCTCCGCGGACACAGAAACAGCTCTGCAATGTGAAAACGAGACCGCGCGGCCACACAAAGAAAACACTCCCGACAGTGAAAGTGAAATCAAGTCATATAAAAGACATTTTGAAAGCAGTTTATTTTTCTAGTTCTGTACCCGCGAAGAGCTCCTTTTTTTTTGCTCGTTCAGTCCCTCGACAGAAAGGACACGAGTACCAGGTGGATGTGCCGACCGCACAGATGGAGCAGAGGCTTATAAAGGCTTTCGAAAAAGACAAATGAGAGACAATCTATCATTCGACACTCACAAGACCAAACAGCAAGTCAGGGGTGGCCAACTAATCAGGCAGTTTGCACAGGCAGCTCAGCATGGGTCCTTTGAGTGGATAAGTGGTCCCTCCCATAATGTCAAGAGTAAAGCCTGCAACAGGGGTTAGAGAGAGGTTGGAAGGGAGTTAATGAGATGACTGGTAACGAGGGGTTTTGAACAGCTATGACACAGCACATTGATAGAGACGGAATACTTTCTAGATTTATGAAGTGTTTGTTTATTGCCGATCGCGGCAGGTGGCCACGAGGACAAACGAGTCAGACTCGCAATCTGACAGAAGCGGTTGGCCTGCTTTCACTCCGTGCACTGGCATTTTATTTTGAAAATTGTTTTTCAACGACCAGATTATCTCCACTTTTCACTCCTCTCCTCCTTACCATTTACAGACTTCAAGCCTGGAATAGTATGTCAAAGGCCGGCATGTGCACAATACAAATACACACTGAATCATCCTATTTCCTTGGCTGCGTGACCAAAAATCTGTTGGAATTGCCCATGACGGAGGAAAGAACGCTGTAATGTCAACCAGAGCAGATCAAGGCAACATTAGGACTTCTGTTCTCTGCTTGGAGATGAATAACAACCACTGTGATTCACTCCCAATGACTAATGTTACGACGTCGGCTGTATGAAGTATTCTTTTAGATTTGTGCTGATGAGATTTAATGGGAACATCCTCACCAGGTAGTAATGCATAAATCAATCGTCATCCGATTAATAATGCATAATGCCACCAGGGTTTTTCTTTGTAATAGAACAAAAAAAGGGAGCTCAGGGAAGTTGTCATACCACCTCTTCAGTAGTCTGAATCTTGCATTACATTATGTCTGGCTATCTGGCCAACTCAGGAGAGGAGGAACATGTTTGCTTCAACGTGGTCATGTGATCCAACAGCATGAGGAGACTGGGTTTGAATAACAACTCAACTTTTTCTATACATGCAATGACATGGTATCTAAGGCATTTTTTTTTTAAATCTCTATATTCTTTATTTATATTATTTACTTAAGTAGTGATTTAAAAATGCATGTAAAAGTCCTGCATTCAAAATTTGAATTAGTTGAAAGTATTTCCAAGAACATTTACATTAAGTATCAAGACCAAAAGTGCATATTTGTGCAGATTGATCTGTTAGAGTTATAATATTTGATTATTTGATCAATATTTTTGCAGCCCTGTCTCCAAAAAAAAACATTCCCATACTATGCAGCTGCATTCCCTTTTCAAGGGAAGCGTCTTTTGTGTTTGACATTCCAAAAACAAGTTTCAAATGAATCAGTAAATGTAGGTTTGGTGAAAACAGAAACAGTCAAGTAAAGTTTTATTTTATTCTTTTAAATTCTCCAGATTGCATTAGAATTAATCGTGTTGTTCTGAAAACTGCCACTTCTGTGTAAAGGAACATTTTGTTACCCACAAAAAGGACCTCATTCCACCGGCCTGATAAGGATGTTTGGTATTTAAAGACACTTTGTCTCAATTGGCATGTCTGCGGGACCTGTCTCCCCAAGATGCCAGCAGACAGTTCCTGTCTTGCTGACAACACTGTGATAGAAATAGAGAGAGAAGGGAAAGCAGGAGGGGCTGTGAAAAAAAAAAAGAAAATAACACAGCATGAAGGGAGAGATTGAGAGAAGTTGAGAGGAGAGGGAGGGTAGAGTGGAGAGGTGAAGGAGGGTGCAGGGGGAACAGAGAGGGGACGGGGATGGGGGGGAGGGAGGGCGGCTGTGCGTGAGTAGAGGACCTCCCCGTGAACTGTGCAGTCGCGAGCCGGGTCATTGGGGCGAGGTTGTCAGAGCGTGCCTGAAACAGTACACCCAGGGGTTCAGCCAGAGTTCACACACTCAGTGTGCTGGATCCATGTCCCTCAGTCAGCGCCCGCCAGCCGTACACCGGCATGTACACGGCAACACGGAAGACGCTCACATGTGTCACACGCTGAGACCAGATGGAACGCAACAACAAACACACACACACAGATGCACTTGCGCAATGTACAGGATGTTTAAAAACACAATCGGTCTTCTCGGGCCGGGTGCTGAATGGGAGTTTTGCACAGATGATAACAGCGAGAGCCTCGAACGCCGTCTCCACTGTGACATGTTGTTTTCATGATCAGTGCAAGCAAAGTTCGTCTAGAGTAGACGTGATGCAAAATCACATAAACACAGGAAAAGTGGAAAAGGGGCGAGACAGAAAAAGTGAACCCACGGAGACGCGCAACCGATAGTGTCCATAGCCAGCAACAACACCAGCAACGGCACCGGCAACGTCGCAACACAGTGAGAACGATTTTCTTTAATTCCAGTCAGTGTGGTTTAAATAGGGGAGGCCACTAAGCCAGAATCCCCTCTGTGTGACTGAGCTCTTTGTGGGCAAGCTGTCTGCTTTACTCCCATTGAAGACGGGTTGGCCCATTGTCAAACCCAGAGCTTGACCTGGTGTTGAACCCAATTGTCAAACTTGCAGTGTAGTGTGGGACTTTTGTGGGGGAGGAGAGGCACCAGAGTGTGGTTTAGCTGACGGAGGCAAGTGTTTGTCATCTCTCGCTCCCAGAAAGAGTTCATCCTGATTTCATGTGCCTCGGCTAATGGAGAAAAAAGCTGTGAGAAAGTGGAATTTCCCGTCAAAGCCTTCCTTTCAGTATAATTAATGTGGTGATTTGGGCCTTAAATACACTACGCTCTCACGTTTCATCGAAGCCCCTCCAGTCTTTGCGGTGACCACCCCGGTCTCCCTCTCTCTCTCCCCAGATTCTCACGCTGGGGATAACTCAGCCTCGTGTGTCACATGAGGATTTGACAGACAGGCCCAGCTGTGGCAGTCAGGCGCCAGAGCACCACGCCCTCCGAGTCCAAAGGCAGACGAGGCCCAAACCCAGAACAATTCAGTCTTTGTGGATCTACTGGAAACCATCAACTGCATCCAAATGACCGTAAGCTGTAGATACAAGCCAGATGTTGGAATTCCTCGGCTCAGTTCAATCTCAGTCCAGTCTGGCTCATCCAAGCCCGGCAGCAGAGCAGTGGCAGGGAAAGGGGGAGTGTTGGGGGGGATGGGTAGTTCTGATCGCTCTGTTATATGAAACCCAGTCCGATTGAACGCGAGGCGTGCGTTCCAGCTTGTCCGTTTGCCACGTACGGTGGAGCTTGTCAGATTGACAAGCTTTGCTAGATTGCAGCTCTTTTTTTTTTTCGGGTCGGGGCTTTGTGGGGCAATTGAAAACAGGTCGCCATGTTGTTTTCATCATTGAGATCAAATGTTATGCAGTGTATCAAAACCCAGTCGTGTCTCACGAGGGCAGCTGTGCCGCACATTAGTCTACGTATGATTCCTCCTTTCAACCAAATCACCGCCAGATGCCCCCGTCCAGATTAGTTATACTTTATGGAACCAGTTAGGAGAGCATGATACCGATTTAAACTGCGTTGCCACTCAAAGCCGCCTGAGTAAACCGCTGCTTTTCTGTGTGATAACTTCTTATGCAAAACGAGCGCCCCCTGCGCTGCACTTCTTTTCCCAAGGTGTCTCCGCACGAGCAGCCTATCGCGTAATCAGGACCTCCGAGAAATCGCCCCCCCCCCCCGATAATATCTTGTAAGGTCCGAACGTGACACGCTCACAGCGATCTGATGGGAGACTCATTTGTCCTGTTGCAGGCTAATTACAGCAGCCTGTGCGACCCCCCCCACCCCCCGCATTCCCAGCCAACCTTTCACCTCTGAGGTGTTGAGCAGGCAATTACTCTTCTTGGCTTCTGTGTGAAGGGTACAAACACAAACTACTCCTCTCCCTCTCCATCCATCATTTCTCTCTCTTTCCCTGACCCACCCGAGGAGCACTTGGACCGCATACAAGTGCGAGACAAACACACAAGTCTATTGGTTCAGGAGCGCGTCACGCGTGGGAGGACGGGCTGCTGTGTTTTTTGCCTCCCACGATCCCTGCATCTTCTCTTTCACCTGAACCGTGTGCATGTTTCGGTTGAAGACGTCTCAAGCTCGATAATGCGAAGATATCATTTTTTTGCAACTCCCGTTTTTAGTTGGCAGCTTTTAGAGAAAATAACACACAATGATGTGATCACAAGGATTTTATTTCCATTTTGTATTCCTCTCACCTCTGTTTGATATGAGCCTTAGATGCAGATATGAAAGCTGTACGCATGAAAACACATGTAGCATAATGAGGGACTCATATGTTTTGTACCTCTGTGGCAAAAGTTCATGTTCCACCTTATTTAAGCTTCGAAGGAGGGCAATGCTCCTACGATGTGAGGTTTTCTGACTGTGATTTTTGCTCAGACATATAACTAATCCCCGTGCTGACTCGATCGTTTAGAAAAGTGCTTTTAAGCCCTCCTGCGCTGCTTGATAACCCACATCCTCTCCTCAAAACCCTCAGTAACAGCTCTCCAAAGGGATGCTTTCATCCTGACGCACACTATGTGTTTGGTCTGTTTCCATTTAGCTAAGTTCAGGTGTAGTTCACAGAGGCCGCCAACTCTGGTCATGTGACTTGTATGCAGGGCTGAGAACTTGGGAGGCCTTTTGTGTGTGTGTGTGCGTGTGTGCGTGTGTGTGTGTGTGTGTGTGTGTGTGTGTGTGTGTGTGTGTGTGTGTGTGTGTGTGTGTGTGTGTAATATAGCCCTGATAGGCCGAGGGCTTCTGTGCCAAGAGCGTCTTAACTGTCAGCTATTTTACATAAGCCAAGAAAATATGCCTGATATTTCATCTATTTTTATTCCCGTCAGTGTTATCGGTGTGTCTGTGGTTTGGTAAGAGGCCTGTGGATCTCATGTCTCCCCTTGTCATGATGAGAGCAAGGGCATGTTCATAAAAAGATCGTACAACCCCTTTGAAATGTGTTCTCTGGAGATGAGGGTGCTGAGAGGACGGCGGCCTCCATCTGACCCACATCTGATTCACCTTGAGCGAGGCCGGCTGCCGGCCAATGGACGGCGAGCCACAGAGTTCACTCGTGCTGCGACACTGTTGCGTAATCTATGAGGAAGCCGCTCTCTAACAAATAAATCTGGATGAGGCGGTCCATCTGGGAGCAACATTTTTCAGCCGAGCTATCCTGACGCGATGCCTAGTGGGCTTTATAAATATCCTGAGCCCATCCGCGCAATGTGAACTGTGTTTCACCCTCCCACACCCTTCCCCATGTGAGTGTTTGCCTTCTGCTCGCAGTGAAAAGCAGGCTTTACTTTGCTTTGTTTGTCCCTCAGCGCTTACCTCCCACTTTCTCCCTGTTAACTGTCAGTGTTCAAAAGCAGAACACTGGAAACCACATGTGAAACAGAACTCTCTTGGCTTCACAATGTAGGTGAATGACCCAGAGGGATTTTTGTTTATGTCATATGGGAGCTCGGGAAGATCAGAAGGTGAAGTCGCAATTTCTATCCTTTAGAAATCCGTCGCAGGCGCCATAACAGGAACTATGTAGGGCACTTTTCATTTCAAAATCGTAAAGTGCCACACAAAAGCAGACCATTATCTTCTCAAACAAATTACTGCTAGTGAGCCACTTGTGCCCCGTCGCTCTGATCTGGCGTTGTTTCTAATCATATCTGTTGGCATGATATGGTGTCCCAGAAACAAATCTTAATGAACAACCGGAGATAGCAAAGACAAAGTTTTCTGTGTAGCTCCAAAACCTTTTCCCCAAAGAGATCACCATATAGATATTCTGTGCTTCTCTGCACGCCGTGGAGAAAGGACTGTGTAGATATGGCTGGCAGCCAGTGATGAATAGAATTTATGGAGAGTTACACCCCAACTACCGAGTGTTTGACCTTGTGTTACAGCCCCATCCACCTAATGCATATTTATGGTGCATCTACCTGTAATGTCAGCATTCTTCAAATATTGAATATTTCATGGTATTAAACTAAGTTATTTGTTGCAAAATCATCTGTTCCATGTTTTATTTGAAGCAAAATCCCACCCCTTCCAGTGGGCCTTATTTTGGACCAAATGACGAGAGACATTGAATTGTGCCATTGAATTGTGCCATGAATATGATGTTTGTTAATTTAAAAGATAATTTCACAAGTCAAGAAAGTCTAATTTTGTGAGAAAACTGTAAAAGAACAAAATACCAAGATATATAGACTAAACAACCAAAAGCCGCGTATAAGTGAAGTCTCTTGTTGAAGCTACAACAAATTGTGTATTTTCTTACCGGGGTGTATTCACGCCAACAACGAGTCCTGCTTGTTCTTTCGCTGCTCGGCTTATCAAACACATCCGCTGGATGAAACACATCAGGTAAGATGAAGTCACATTTGTGCATAGCTACGTTATCTAGCTAGCTAGCTAGCTACACATCTACACCGCGTTCCACATTATTAGGCAAATTGTATTTAAGGGTCATAAACATTCATTTTTTGGTTTTTCAATGAAACTCATGGATGGTATTGTGTCTCAGGGCTATTTGGATGATTGAAATCATCCAAATAGTAATAATAATAATTAGTTTGCCAGGTGAGCCCAATCAAAGGAAAACTACTTAAGAAGGATGTTCCACATTATTAAGCAAGCTACATGTTTCAGGCAAAATGGGGAAGAAAAAGGAGCTCTCTGCTGCTGAAAAGCGGCAAATAGTGCAATACCTTGGTCAAGGTATCACAACATTGGATATTTCCAAAAGAATTGCGCGTGATCATCGGACGGTGAATAAATTTGTCACCGATTCACAGCACTAGCGGGTTCGTTCAGACAAAGGCAAAATAAGGAAGATTTCTGCCAAACAAATGCGTAGGGTTAAGAGAGCAGCCACTAAAATGCCATTGAATAGCAGCAAACAGGTGTTTGAAGCCGCTGGTGCCTCTTGAGTCTCGCGAACTTCAAGATGTAGGATGCTCAAGAGGTTTGCAAGTGTCCTTAAACCTGTTATTCGGCCACCCCTAAACCAAGCTCATAAGCAAAAAAGGTTGCAGTGGGCTCAGGACTACATGAAGACTAACTTTCAAACTGTTTTGTTTATGGATGAGTGCCGTGCAACCCTTGATGGTCCTGATGGATGGAGTAGTGGATCGTTGGTGAATGGCCACCATGTCCCAACAAGGCTGAGACGTCAACAAGGAGGTGGCGGAGTCATGTTTTGGGCCGGAATCATGGGAAGAGAGCTGGTAGGCCCCTTCAGGGTCCCTGACGGTGTGAAAATGACCTCGGCAAAGTATGTAGAGTTTCTGACTGACCACTTTCTTCTGTGGTACAAAAAGAAGAACCGTGCCTTCCGTAGCAAAATCATATTCATGCATGACAATGCACCATGTCATGCTGCAAAGAATACCTCTGGGGCATTGGCTGCTATGGGCATAAAAGGAGAGAAACTCATGGTGTGGCCCCCATCTTCCCCTGACCTTAACCCTATTGAGAACCTTTGGAGCATCATCAAGCAAAAGATCTATGTGGGTGGAAGGCAGTTCACATCCAAGCAGGTGCTCTGGGAGGCTATTATGGCATCCTGCAAAGACATTAAAGCAGAAACTATCAAAGAACTCACAAGTTCAATGGATGCAAGAATTGTGAAGTTGATATCAAAGAAGGGGTCCTATGTTAACATGTAACTTGACCTGTTAAGATGTTTTTGATTCAAACTTTTCTTGATTTCAGTAAATATGACCTCCTAATGCTGCAAATTCAACAAATGACAATTCTTTGTTCTTTACAACCTATAAAATATCTTGAAACTCTGAAATTCTGAAATTCTGCATAATAATTTGGAACACTGCATTTTGAGTTTTTTATTTTTGAAAAAAATACTGTTATCATTAGGAGGTTTGTTCAATAGAATTTGACTTATACTCTAACAGTTGATGACTTGAAAATGATACTGACTGACTGTGCATTACTATTTAGGAAAATCTGAGCAAAGTGTAATTTGCATAATAATGTGGAACGCGGTGTAGCTAGCTAGCAAGCCAAGGTAACAGCCATGTTGGACTTTGAGAAGCTGCAGTTTTTGGCACTTCTGTGTTAGCTTCATCTCTCAGCAGCCGAGAGTTTTGTGTTTTAGTTCACACAAAACAACAAAAATAAGGTCCCGTGTGGTGGACAACAAAAGGGGGAGGGACTTCGCCTCTCTGTAACTACCTGTATGAACATGACAAAAACGTAAAATAGTAATAATAATATTTGATACTTAATGTAGGGTGACCAGACGTCCTCTTTTTCCCGGACATGTCCTCTTTTCGAGACCTAAAAAAAGCGTCCGGCAGGGATTCCAAAAACGTCCGGGATTTTGCTACGTCGGGGAAAATAGTTATAGAAATGGTATCTCCCTCAGGTTCCACCTTCTTGCGCAAGCTCTGACTGTAGAGAGAACTGTCATTGGTCGACCGATCTCAACGTAAATGTAAGTTCACGGCATGCTACACACTACTGCTACCCCCCCCCCCCCCCCCCCCCCGAACGAAGTGTCCTCTTTTTTTCACAAACTCAAATCTGGTCACCCTACTTAATGTGTCCCTCTGAGTTTAATGTCACAAGCTGCTCACTAATTAATGGATTGCAGCTAATTTCCTACATTTATCTACATGTGTGTGTGTGTGTGTGTGTGTGTGTGTGTGTGTGTGTGTGTGTGTGTGTGTTTAAGGGACTGACACCCTCTAAGCTTGCTGCTCCCTCTGACCTTTAACACCACAGAGTACAATAACTCTTGCAGTTTGACAGGTCAACTGAGGCGTCACGGCTGGCCCCTTGCTGTGGGTTAGGGCTGAGCCTTTTTATCATACTACCCACCCTGTGATGGATGAACGCTGCAACAACCCGGCGAGAGGGCTACCAGCGTTGCTCAGAGAAAGCGGGTAAGGCGTAACAAATAATACCTCGCTGAACCCCACTCCTCTACCTTCTCCCCGGTTTCAGGCTCATTCAGCTATTCGCATCAGGCAGCGTTTGCTGGTCCACAAAGCACACCGGCTTATGGGGGTTTAGTAGCCCATTGCTCACATAGTTTCTGATGGCAATTGTCTTCAGTGTGTTAGTGCCGAGTCAGGGGATATCTATAAGGGGCTTTAGTGCAAATGTGACAAATATTGCTCCTGTAAAATTGACAGAAAGAATGGTATTTTTTAGAAGGGATAGTATTGGGTAAACATGTTCTGGATTTTACAGATATCAAATGAACGTGAAGGGAAAATGGCTATGACGTTTTTTGGAAACACATTTATCATTATGCAGCAGAGCCACATTAAGCTCCGAAGTCACAGTGAACCAGTTGCCAGGAAATTGGGAGTCACAGGATCTGTAAGTGTATGTGATGCGAATAACGACAGAATCCTGCGCCGGCTGGGGCTTTACATGCGTTCAGCATCGCTGCACAACAAGCCAAATGGACTCCAGATCCGGGCGTCTATAATATATTTAATGGACCATTGGAGGCCGACTTTCCAAGCCCCTGTGTTGAGATTACAAATGCTCGGAAAAATAGACTCAGGTTTGTCTCTCCTCTTCAAAGTAAAGAGGAGGGAAATTCAGGGGCATTCAATGACTAAGGTGCAGTCAGTGGAAACGATGACCAATAAACATTTAAGATAAACTTGCAGTCACGTATTTCTGGTCGGTATCAATGGAGATGATTCAATTCACTGCAGTCTTTTTTATTTTTTAATAAACCACACTGAAAGAAAACTGGCTTTCTAACCACATGTTTTGAGACCACGGTGCAGACCTAAATACAACTGAAATGTCCAGCAGAGACACCTGGGAATGTGGTCACAGCTGAGACGGCCCCATGTGACCAAACCTTGAGTCCTGTGCTTCCACCTGCGCCTGGTCAGTCACCCTGGAGCTGAGCGCCTTCAGCAGGGGACGGGCTTTCCAAGCCCCCTTTGATTTATTCTGTATTTGGCTAACCTTGCTCTGAACCTTCCCCATGAGATTTCCCAACCATTCTAGCCCTCCTCCTCCTCCTCCTCCTCCTCCTCCTCCTCCTCCTCCAGCACACGTGAACTACATGCCTCCTTGATCTAGTTCCATCCCAACATGCTTCCCCTCTGCTTTCGCAACAGCTCGCTCTCAGAGAATAAGAAACAGGCCCTCGGAGGAGGCCCCCCCCCCCCCCTTGTCCCCGTCTGTCCCCCTCCCCAGTGCGGGTCACCTACTGATCACAATGTGCGGCCCTATCGTGAGTGCACAGGAGGGCATTTATGGTTCGCCCGGGATTCAAATGAATGTTTATGAGCCTTGTCTGGCAGCCAAAGGGCAGACGCTATCCCAGCTTTTACAGCCACTCTCATGGGTTCGCCTTTGGTGGTGTGTTCTTGCTTTGATTTGTGCTCAGATACTCAGATACCGGGTGTATCTCTCTCTCTCTCAGTCTCTGTGTGTGTGTGTGTGTGTGTGTGTGTGTGTGTGTGTGTGTGTGTGTGTGTGTGTGTGTGTGTGTGTGTGTGTGTGTGTCTGGATCTGTGAGCTGCACATCCCCTCATGTGTATATTACTCAGAGTTGAAGTGTTACTGTCAAGGCAGCAAGGGGAGCGTTCTTTGTGGACGTGCTCAGTGTGCGCTTGATTTGCAGAGCCCTCGGACCACATGGCGTTCACTCGTCTTTCGACTTTACTGTCACGTTTTACTTACGTCCCTTCACTGTGGGCTGATTTCATAATCTCCACTATTTAGCAGAGAATCTGTATTTATTACCACGCTGCTTATTCTCCTCTGGCTTCATGATTAACCTCACAGCGAGGAGGGAAACTGCACGGCCCACAGATAAGCACACATTTGCGCTTCGTTGCGTTTCCACTGACCATTGCTCTTTGCTCTGATCTAAATATACGACCTACAGTCTCAGGAGAAGCAATCAGAGCATCCCAGTGAGCAAACAGAAGGGATGAAACACTATTGTCTGGTGGTAAGAAGAAGGGGCTTTAATGTGTAAAATGCTTTTTTTTTGTCAAATACAATTAACTGCTATTTTATTTGATGTAATATACATGAGCATGTTATCAAATGTAATATTATACAGAGCAGTGTTATTATAGGCTGTGGTAATTCTAAATGGTGCATTCAGATTGTTCCACCATCCAAGTCCTGCCAATTTATTTGTATTTCTCTCATTTTCCTGGACAGCCTTGACATAATAAAGAGGTTTAGCTTGCTTAAAAAAAAGCCCAACACCGTAACGCCCCATGACGTTAAGAAAAGTGCGGTATCTACTTTTGTACCACAGCACATTCTTTCACTGCGGTAAACCTCAATGTGGTCAGATGTGAGCCTCATCTCATTAAACATGAATGAGTTCTGATTCACTGTTTACCATCTGTGAGGGGGAAACGAGCACAACCCCCCCTCCCTTAACCTTATTACTTATTTCATTGCGGCTCACGATCCCTAATGGTCTAGTGTTCATGTGGAGCAGTATAACCTGAACTTTTCTTTTTGGTTGGTCTCATCTTCGCTTGTCAGAATATATAACCTTTATATACGACATTCATGCACTGGTCGGTGACTCTCACAATTACAGTTGTCACATAACAGCAAGGACAAGAGCGTATTATAGGAATTGTCTTGTCTTGTAGCTATAGACATTTGGAGAAAACTAGGTGGCAAACACATTGATCTTACAGTTGCTTAATTGGTCTTGAGTAACTGAGGTTGCACTGGAGGTCTCAGGTTTGTCCGGGATTGCACAAACTTGAATCTAAATCCAAGCAGTCCTTGCCAAACATGCACAAACCACACTATTTCACTTGCTAGTTTTTAGGGCTAGATGCTAAGTACATGCTAAAATGCTCATGGCTCATTATTGGATGTTGTGATCAAAATGGTATTCCTTTTACAGGTTGGTGTCTCTAATGTCTCTAAATACAATCTCAGTCAACATGTCTAAAGTGGAAAAGGTTCATTTGGTTAGCCATTTGTATTTAGTCTGAGCTTTAGTCCTGTGTATCATGTTTAGTCATCCTGTTTTTTTAGTCAAGTCGTATTTGACTAAAATTCTGGAGATCTTAGTCTTATCCTAGTCAAAGGAATCCCAAACTATTGTATGTATCGTCTTAGTTCATGGAAACTGTCTGCATTTTTGTCTTTTTTAGTCATCGAATTATATTGAACATTTTCGTCGATAGTCTCACCCTGTTGTTGTCAAGTCAGTTACTCAGAGTTTCCCGATTGTGTTTATTGTATCTGTGTAGTCCCAATATGGCATGTAGATAGGATTTATTTTCATTTCCCCATAATCAGTTTCTCCTCTTTGGTTGATGGTGCTCGTTAGCTACTGTTCCCCATACTGGAGGTAACTGATGAGCTGACCTTTGCTTAAATCCAGTTCCGAGCTGTCCACAACTTTTTTTGGGAAACCTTTAGTAATTCCGCTATAAGCTGAGCTCTTCCCAATTTGAAAAAGCTTTCTTTTTTTTTTTGTTCTTAACTAATATCCTCAATCAAAAGGTAATTGTGAGAATCTGGCTTTGATACATTTCCTCTGTTGTGAAATCACATGGCTCCCTCCCTCTGTTTTGAACTAAAGTCTTGGAAGATGTTCAGATTCATACGCAATGAAGTGAAAGAGGCTCCATATTGTCTCTTTTTATTCTGGAATATTAGCCTCATGGGTTTTTGCTAATGCAAGTCACATTTGTATGATCTACTTTCAGATCTACCGCGTGTAGCAGTTGCAGACAATATTGCATGAGAGTGAGCCGAGCTAACCAAACCACATTTGATATATTGCCATCTTCATAGCAGACAATGAAATAGCTCACTTTTCTTTCTTTTTTGATGACTGCTGTCATCTCTGGGCTCAATACTTGTTGTAATTGAATGTAGTTTATAGCACTGTGCACGTATGAGGAGGTAGTCCTGATCAACTTGATTTTGAGTTCATAATGTTCATAATGGAGAACCATCCCCCTTCACCGTTGTCTGGCAGCGGAGAAAAGACAAGAATACGCATGCCCCCCTCGGAGCATATGTTTTATGTTTTGACAACATTGTCTGTCACAGTCACTGATCTTATGCTTGGAATAAATCAAAGGTGCTGTCAGACTGCCATGGGAGTCAAATCCCAGACACAAAACAACGTGTACCTCCCAAGTGTTCAGTGTTTTCTTGTCTTGTTTTTGTCACGCACAAAGAAACACAGTGCGTCTTCTAAAACTCCATTTTATTATCTTGTTTTGATTCAAAGACACATTAAAAAGGAGAATAGAAAAAGTAGTGTAAAAACAGGCTAAAACAAGTGTCACAGAAAAACTCCCAGAATAACTACATGTACAGACCTATTCATGGCTTCTGTTCAAAGTAAGAATGGCATTCAGTCCTTCATACTATACACACACACACACACACGCACACACGCGCACACGCACGCACACACACACATGCACGACCAGATCGTATCCTGCAGTTTATCAATTAATTCTACCTGCAAGAGCAACCGCCTTGCATGTCCCCTAAGTATTTGTCTTTTCACCATCACAGGGCCTCCTCCACTTCCAGATGTCTTAAGGTCCATATTCCCTTCATAACAACCCAGAGCTGCTTCGGTCTCTCTCTCACATTGAGTGCAATCCAGGTTCATGTCCTCCCTTTGAACGTGTTCATGCAGGTGTAACACCCAGAAAACCTGTGGATTTCTTCAAGTGCAACTTGTGGCATGAAGCTAAAAGAAAGTGCAAAAAAAAAAGACCAGGGATGGAGTGTCAGACATGAGACGATTATGGGGATAAAAACAAGACAAAACAAAGTGTTACATGAGAACTTTTTTTTACCTTTTTAAAATGACAAGGGCATGCATAGTCCAGGGTAGGTAGAGGAAAGCCTTGTCAGCTCTGACTGCATCCACGGTGCTCTGGGCCACTATCTCAGGTTTGAGAGGTGGAAAGAGCTGCGGGAACCTTCAAAAGAAAAAAAAAGTAGTCTTGAGACAAAGTGATGATCTTTCTGATAAAATCAAGAAAGCATTAATGCTAAAAGAATTGATGGCAACAAAGCATTAGCGTTGTACATTCAATATTTTTTATATTTCCAATTAACAAAACAATGTTGGGGTAATCGTACACCAGTACAAGAACATTCATTCACTTTTAGAAACTTCAAATCATCCAAGGCCTCAACACAGAACCATGGGAACCATGATAGCAAGGGACGCTAATAATTAGCGGTTTTACCGTTAACCGGCAATACGAATTTTGACCGAATAATGTTGTCATTTTGACAGTAAAAATGAAAAAATAACGCAGAGGAGCGGCTAGTCACTAAAGTGAGAATAGCTGGTCCATCTCAAAAAGGTCAGCCCACCTTAAGTGGAACTGTGCCGAAGTTGTCGCTAACCTCGGTGATAACCCCCTTCATGGGTTAGCATGTGGCGAGCAAGACACGAGAACTTGGCTTGTGGCTTCAGGCGCTTAATTCACTGACAAAAGAAACGGTACAACCGCTGCACTGCTACCTTCACAGCTAAAACGTTGCTGCTAACTTCACAAATTAATCGACACAGGGGAGACTTACTGGGAAGCCGGCTGCATGTGTCCCCGATCGCGCACGCAACATCGTGGCAGCTAACTCTCCCCGACAGGTGAACTGGCGACTCAGTCGCCTGATTTTTCCATCTGTAAGCTTTCACATCCTATTAATGCACGTTAGAGACCTGGCTGCTTCTTCCAAGGCTTTGTGCCCACTCGCCTCGCAGGTTTTTAACGGATCGGGGTCACACCTGGATCGCGATTGCGCCTGCAGCCGTGGCCCTGCTTGACGCTATAGGAAATAAATTGAAATTGTTTCGTGCTCACAGTGCAGCTGGCAATGAAAGATGGATTTAACCTGCTTGTGAATGGTTTATTGCAGTTTCACAGCTTGTAGGGCACTTCAACCACAGCAACCTTGCATGTGATCGTCTAACGAAGGTCTGCTATTGGTCAGAAAATAAAATCAAAGTTAGCATTCCACCCCCGCTAGTGTGGCTAAAAATAAAGAAAACCTAGGAGACCACCTCCAATTTGGATTACTTATCGCCGCGATCTACCTCTAATTTCTGGCGCCCTTGCTTGTACCGCAGCCATCTTCAAACTCAGCATTCATTTTGAGCTCAACTAAACACCTGTCAAGTTTCTCGACTGCTTCTTGCCCCGTTGCGACGCGACCACGGTGACAACATGCGTGTCTGTCCACAGACAGACACAAACATAAACACCTGGCAAATCTCTCAAAACCACTTCTGTTGTAGTTCCCGCGACAGTAGGTGTCTCCAGGACCACAAGGTGAAAGCAATACCGCTGTTGCTGCGGCTGGTAATTACACATAGCATCTTTAAATACCTGACTCTCATGCCCTGGAACATCTCTGTATTGGTGTGGAAGGGAAGAACGGTGGTGCAGCCAACGCCGGGACAGTCCAGCAGCCCCAGCGTCAGACTCTCCATGAAGGCCAGCGACGAGGCCTTGGAGGTGCAGTAGTCTATGGCCCCAGGGATGGGAGACTGGGACAGAATGGAGTTTATGCACACGACGTGGCCGTGCTGCAGCTCCAGCATCCGCGGCAGGAAGGCTTTTGTAGTCTGTGATGGGGAAAGAAAAGGAAAAAAAGGGAGAATGAAGACAAGGTGGAAGGAAGCGTGGTAATAGGAGGTGAAATATATTCAGTGGAGTAAAAAAGAAGAACAGACAGGAGAAACATGCCGACAGTGTAACCAGATTAAATTTCCATTTCCATTTAGTTGATAATTGCATTTCTGTCTGCATACGGCATCGTCTTTTGATCTCCATTCAAAATAAAAATTCCACGAGTTTCAAAATCCGTCTGATGTTTCAGGGGCTGAGAGGCAGTTTGGAAATACCCCACTTAACCCGCCATAATAGCGGTCGTGATTGACAAGTCTGGGGGATACCTTCTGTATATAATGCCGTGTTATAATCGAACAAATTACAAGGGAAATGTGCTCTGAGGAATCCCCCTTATTTCTGCGTGCAAACGGCCTCCGCAAGTCTTACCCAGAACTGTCCCATGGTGTTGATGTGCTGGGATTTCAGAAGGGCGTCGTCGTCGCTGTCCATCAGACTTTTGCCGTGAACTACGGCGGCGTTGTTCACCAACATGGTGACATCTCCCACCTTCGATTGAAAGAGCACAACGCGATTAAAAGAGCACCGTCGCGGGTCTTATATAGTCATATATTTTCCGTCTGCTTTCAGGAGATGAGTTGTGCTGCGCCAGAGCTGTCAGCAATATCCCCCACTCTCATTCAGATATTACAGTTGAAGTGTAATCTATACACCAGATGGGAGACCGAGCAGCTCAGAGCCAATACACATACAGAGGAGGCAGAGAGAAATATTCCATGATGTGTTTCACCGTGTGCAAACGACATTTCAAGTAGAAATATCTTCATAAATACTAAGCGGGCGTACCTTTTCTCTGACAACCTTGGCTTGCTTGTATACTTCCTCCCGATTGGCCACATCACACAGGAAGTAGTGGCACTCTGTTCCTGAGAGGGATATCTCTTCTGCTGTTTCTTTGAGGCACTTTTCTGTTCGGCCCCATAGGATCACCTAGCAAATAAAATAGAATGGTTGAAGGTTAAGGGATGTTTCTATAGCCACTGATCAACAAGACATTACGTACGTTTTGCACAATTTTTTTGGGCATGGAGACCTAGAGGAACTATGGCGGATCTTTGAGCAGCAATGCTCCTTTTCATTTAGAGAACAGAGAGGTCATTTTCACTCTGACAAATAGTTTCCGAAGCAAGATTAAAAGCCTGGGGGTAACTGTGGGAATGAATTGTCTCTTCATCCACCCGGGTAAATGAAGGCCGGTCATTTGAGCAGGGAACACGGGGTTGGACGGAGGTGGGGGACTAGTGATTGGGCAATTAGATCTGTCAGTCTTCGGGGTCAGGGAAAGGTAATGAAATCAGGGGGTGAGCCCTCCTCATCTCTCAAACACAAATTCTCAAAGAGATTACACGGCCTGTTGGGCAGATGAGCCCCGTCATTTCTGGTCAGGGAGCCTGAAAACAATGCGTGTGTGAAGTGCTGAGGACGCCAGTGTGGGATTTGGCTGGTCGCCCGTGACCAAGGTTAATATTTGAGCAAAAAGTCTTCTGGAAAGTGATCTTGTGTATGTGAACGACTGCACACACACACACACACACACACACACACACACACACACACACACACACACACACACACACACACACACAGAAGAGAATATGCAACTTGCAAGGGTTCATTGTAGATGATTTTGCAGGACATTTTAAGATCTTTTTTTTTCCCTCGCTCTGACATTATGTTAATTTGAACATCAACTCCCCTTAAATAATTCACCAAATTCCTGTTGCTATTTCTGTAAAGTTCTCGGGGAAATCAAAGATCACACACTAAAATGTGTTCTTTATTCCTTTATCAGATCCGAAGCAATGCGGGTTTGGCTCCCTCTGCGAGCGCCCTTGTTTGAGTTACTTTTGATTGCTTTTTTTCTCTTCTGTTTGCTTCATTTGCAAGCCCATTTGAGTAATCAGTGAAGGCAGACAGGTCTTGATAAATAACTGAAAGCTTTTAATGGGATTTGAGCCTTACAAACAAAGCTGACAGCTCTCATTAAAAGCCAGCACTCAAACTGTGCTCTCCTGTTTAAAATGTTATTTAATTAATTAGGTTTATCACCCGTCACAACACACATGGCCCTCAGAACAAACAAGCGTTGGCCAAATTGTGATTTAGATAGAAACGGTAAGAAAACAAGTTGTTTTTTTGTATTGACCTTGCCGAAGCCCCCCTTCACTCTCAGTGATAAACGAGTGACAGTTCTGACTGGGAATGCCTGAACAGGACTTAACGTCAACACGCGCTGCAAGTAAAAGTGCTCTAATCGACACATTAATAAGCTTGAAATAAGACCTTGAGAGAGAGAGAGAGTGCAGATGCCACTCACTGCTGGCCGTGGTGCACGTCTCCGTGTCCCCAGTAGCTCCAGCTGGATTACAGTGATACTCTATCTCTCGGGTCTGAATGTATGGGTGGGTATGAACCCTCCTTTTCACACCCATTGTATGGGCCAGCGGAGAGGCAGCCCACAGAGGGGGCAGCAGGAGTTCAGGAGGCAGTCGCCTGCCGTTGTCTAATTACTGCGGAGACAGCAAGGTCAGTTGCGGGGCAATACCCAGCTGGGAGCGGTGTGCTTCCCGCCTCCAGCACAACACCACCCCCCCCATCCCCTCAACACACAAACCTGTCGCCAGTGCCACGGTTCGGTTCATTCTACTCGCAGTGATCTCTTCATGTGGCGTTTGCGACCACATAAAAATCAATGTTTTTCAGAAAAAAAGAAATACAAATGAAAACCTTTCTTCTGCAGTTGTTGTCTTGGTACTTAAAAAAAAATACTTAGAAATGGAGCTTTGAAGAAATACGCCGTTGAAGACGTCAGCTATTTACTGGCATTGTTCTGAAAGGCCTCTCGCGGCGCTCTGAACTTGGATGGCGTGCTTGAAAATGCTTTGGTCTGGTTTATTGTTTCAGAGCTGCGTTCTGCAACGCTTCCCCGCTAACAGCACAAAGGACGACCTGGCTCCCCTCCCGAGTCCCCGGCTCTCCATCTCGCCAGAATGTTTCCTCAACGCTGTAGTTGGTCTTCCTCGCACCGTGAAAACACCAAAGCCAGAACAGAGGGGAAAGGAAATTCCGGCTGCCAATCACAAAGGGCCTCAAACTGGGGTGAGCGCGAGTTCGCAGAGGTTAGCCCTATTCATAATTACCCTCTTATTTCCTTTTAGCATCTCTTTAGGCCCGGGAGTAATTGTCATACACATTACCACAGGTGTTGTTTTCAATGCCTTCACACCTAGATAATACCCAACAATGGGGTGCTGAAAAGCGTGGTGACATCCTTTGTTGTGCAGCTGCAAAGTAAAGCTTTTAAAACCCACCGGTTTCTCCTTGCTCGTCCCCCAAGGAGACGGCATTGAAAGACGAAGAGAGGCAGTTAGTGTTTCATTGAGCTTTTAGCAATGTTTTCAAGCTGCTTAAATTGCGCCTTGAGAGAACGTCGGAGGTGTGAAGCTTGTGTCACACATGTACGGATAATTACTACCCGCAGCTTTCAGCCGGGGCGGGTCAATGCTTTCTGTACCGGGGAAATTACCGCCACGTTCTCCAATGTGTAATGACTCTCGCTATCTGGAGGTGATCAGAAATAGAGCCACTCTGTATTACCACATTACCGCGAAAGGGACACCAGCGGCTCGTCAGGCACTCAGCTGTGTAATGCTCACCCACTGGATTGGTAGACTGGAAATGACGATGGGAACAGAGGCTGACCCGCAGTGATGGGGAACCGTCTACGTAGCCATTGGAGCGTTTCGGGCCCAATGGACGGCTCCTTGTTAGGGGGGTGAGGGATGGGGAGGAGATGGGAGGGTGCAAGTCGGGGGGATTCTCTCCAATTGGCAGGACCGATTAAATTACATTCAAACTGAATTCCAGTAGGAATATTGATCAGAATCGTGGAGGTTTGCAAACACGGCCTCCAATGAATCAGTGTAACTCAGCAGTGTAACCTGATAACGTGGTTGGACGCGGTCGAGTATCGAACGCCGTACTTTTAAGGATACTAACCGGATTACGTGCGTACAATTGAATGCCGATTCACATGGAATCGATCGGTGCCAAAAGCGTATCTGGTAGAGAGATTATGAGCTGGAGCTCACTGTGGAAACTCTTTTCCAAAATTCGATGCGGACAGTGCTTGCTGTGATATCGGAAAATGGGTATCGGTCCACATGTTAAGGGTACCCAATATTTTTGGTTCCTTTAACTTTGAAATCCGTAGACCGCCTCAGACTGGAATTTCATCGTTAGGCAACAGTTTGAATCCATGTTTACTTCTTGTCAAGTTTTTGTCATACACAAGTTATGTCATACACAAGAGCAGGAAATACATTGGGTCACATGTTTACCTTTACAACCATGAAACTGTTGATTCTATTCTACTTAAGGAGTAATGGAAACACGGGTAAGAGCACGCTCAATTCACCTTCACATCCAGCTGGGGGAAAAAAAAATTATGAATCATAACTTCAGTCTCAGTTATGGTCATCATATGTCTGACCACTTACCTCTGTTATTTGATGACAGTTACTGCACAAGACCTTTTAGACTGATCCAAGATAACGTAATCTATTCCTCTCTAACCCTTTTTGTCAGGTTGTCTTCACTCATTTAGTTTTGCAATGCACTTCACAAAAAGGCAAATCGTGTCCTCACGCTATGCTTGAAAACAAAACTTAATCTGGGTTTTATTAGAAGCATTATGGGGCCTTTTTTGGTGTTGTGATATGTTGCCAAATTTTACGACAAAAAAAAAGAAAGCAAGAAGCTGTAACAGGGTCAAAGCAGGGCTGTTATTACGTGTAAGACTTTGAAGCAGTTTCAGTGAGACTTTGTGCAAGCGCACACACACACACACACACACACACACACACACACACACACACACACAGTCAAAAGTCAAGTCAAAGCATTTAACGCAGCCTACATCTTTATATAATACACTTCTAGACATGTAAGTCAACCCAGGATCACAGAGTCCTTTAGCGGGATGCTTATTGCCCTCCGCTGCACTTGATCACGTCACTCAGTCATAAACTGCCCGGACCTGCCCTCTGGTTGACCCAAGCTGTTGCGCAATACTAGAACCAAAACTGAGGGCATGTGTCTCCCGGTCTCACCGGGACCAACTTGGCTACTTAGAGGTTATGATCCCCGCGTCCACGGGACAGTGGAACAACAATGCACGTGGGACAGGAGGAGAGGAGGAGGAGGAGGAGGAGGGGGCGTTCATGCTGCGGGATTTTGACAGAAAATGAAGGTCCAGCAGAAGCGTGCCTTACCAAAACAAAACGTGCGTGCAAAAAAAAAAATTAAATAGTTCACGCGTGCATTTTCGTAGTGGAAGGAGCAATGTGGGGTGCAACAAGTTGCCTCTCAAGTTACCTTTCTGGCCCCCTGCTTGGCAAACTCTTTCGCCAGGTGACGCCCGATGCCTCGTCCCCCGCCGGTGATCAACACCACCTCCCGGGTCAGGTCCTTCCTCCTGCCGGGCAACAGCGAACACAAGCTGGCCCGAACCACGTAGTAGAGCATTTGCACCGGGAAGAGGCACATACGACACGCGCTCTTCAAATCCATGTCGGAGAAAAGTAGTGCTCGCAGCCGAACAGCGGGGGCTGTGATGTTTACGCTGCGTGTGCACGAACCGATACCCTCACCGACGGCGACTCTGCTGCAAGTTTATCCGCATGCAAACCCGATCTCGTCCGCAGCCTCAGCCGCTTGTTGCGGGAGTAATCCTCGGTGTCAGGGAGAAGCACTTAGAAAAAGCACAAGTGTGTGACTTCGAGGAGCTCTGACATGACAGTCGACGCGCATCACGCTCTCGATATGAGTGAGCGATCAGTCATTGCGCCTGTCAGCCACTGGTAGAGGCGCAGCAGCGCACGTCCAAGCGACGCGCCGCCGTGCGCGCTACTGAACCCGCTGGGCTGTGGTGGTGCGTTCCAGTCCCGTCCTGTTCTGCCCCTCTAGATATGTATATCTATATATATATATCTCTCTCTCTCTCTCTCTCTCTCTCTCTATATATATATATATATATATATATATATATATATATATATATATATATATATATATATATATATATATATACTATATATATATATATGTATGTATGACAGCCTCTGCCCTGGCTCCGGTACTGCCACTACTTATTGAAAGGACACTGGCTGAACCTAAAGGGGAGGCTTGCATTCATCTTGATTGACATGTTAAGTGGGGATGAATATATTTTTTTTTTGTGGTTGTGTTCTTGCTTCTTCCCCACCCCCTCCACGTGCCCTACAGAGTTGGTGCTCAATCTGCCCCCCTTACCGCTGCGTCCCAGATGGGTGTCCCGAGCAATCTTGTTTGGGAAAGTTTTCAACTGTATTAACTTAACCTCGTGGCGAATAACAATGATGCTTTCAATCACAGGCTGCACTGGCAGTTAGAAGTCAACAGCAGCAAGACCAACAACAACCAAACCATTCTTATGCAAGAGAGAAGTATTTGGTCAAGGGCTTCATATTGAAAAGCTATTAATTAAGTGATACACATCAGCAAACAAACAGTTAATCAGCTAAGCACTAAACAAACACAAACAGAAACCCTTACAAATAAGATAGATAGATAGATAGATAGATAGATAGATAGATAGATAGATAGATAGATAGATAGATAGATAGATAGAATAACATGTTTGATTTGAACCTTTACTGGGCTCAAATCCCATAATGACAATAGGCCTATAGCATCTGTCGATGTGCCCTTGAGCCAGTCACTGATCTCTGCTCTCAGCCTTAATATTCTGATCAGAGAGGTCCCAATACCATTCATTCCTTCCCCATAGACATTTTGATACTCAGACTATCACATATCTGCCTATGCTGAGTGCCGAACTGATAACAATGAGATAAAAAACTGAATCAAAATATTTCCAGTGTGAGATGATTGCTATCATTGTTGTATGACCTGGCTCGGGCTCATTTATCAGCTCATTCACGCTGAACAGGAACAACAACAGCACATGTCACTCGCTCAGCGTGTCGACTTCTACCCGACGCAGCATTCGAGGCCGTATCCGAGGCGTTTCCGGAACAAGTGTAATTCTGATGCTGACAAACTAATTTGTAGCCTCATAAAACACGTGAACGTGGAGTCGAGGGGATTCACTGAATCAAGCGCTCACATTATGAATGACAACATTCCGCATATGCCATGCTATCCATTCAGCATGGCAGGGTTTATCTCAGACTGAGGCAACGCGTTCATTTTAATTGGACGGTGCACAAGATTCACTGAGTCCCGACATTTGTAGCGGCCTCCTTTTGTGCAAAGCCACATCGGTGAACCCAATTTGTTGTGGTTGGTATTTTTTTGAAGCGAACTATATTTTTCTGTGTGTGACAGTGCAATTTGGTAAAAAAATAGGTCAGCCGAGTCTCAGAAGCTTGGCGGGGTGACAGACGGAAAACTGCATGAATACCTCCTAAACTAATCATATGAATTCACGAGCCCCAGACAAGATTCCAGTCTGTGATTTTTGGCCCCGGCACTGTGATTTTTTTACTGGGTATCGCTGAATGCAGGGCTTTTTTCAGCAACCGGGATGGGTTTTAAGAGCGGCCTCACAATGGTTGCTTTGTGCTGGGCTCAGCTACTTCGGGAAGGCAAGGGAGGCTCTCTGGGGCTGCTAAAAACACTCCAAGACAACACCACTCCAGATGCCGTCTTCCTTTCGGAAATTTTTCTGCAGATTTACCAAAAACGTGAACCCAAAGTCAAGTTGCAGTGGAAGCTCAAAGGCATAAAAGTATTCTCAGCTGGAATTTAATGTAAGTGTGTGGATTTGCAAAAACAGGAATACAAATCTAAAGATATGCATCACAGTGGATGTCAAATAAATTTAGGTTGCTCGCAGAATGCAAAAAAAACCTAATGTAAATAGTGTATATTTCAGAAGGGACTGATTATTTATACTCATGCTATCACTGCCATCTACAGATCAGCTGGGAAAGTTCAGATAAGGGTGTTCTCTCATTCAGCCCTCACTGAGAGCATCTCTGAAAATCTTCTTGCCTTCGATGTCAGACAATGAAAATGCCACTCTTTGCCAAGTGCAGCTGTAAGCAGCGGAGCTCTCCTCAACACCGGGGGGCAGAAAGAAAAAAAGATATCTGAAAAAAAAACCTTGCCATGGATTGGAAGGCAACTTAACGGGTACTATGGAAATATAAGCACTTACAAAAGTGCTTTAAAATGCTATGTGAAATATTCCATATTGAGGCAACCCAGTGTATTTGTGCAACATGTAATTACTTTGACTACACAGCCATAACAATATGAAGAATATAATAATTTTTCCCTGGGTAACAGCCAGCCAAACGTCATTAAGTGAAACCAAGGTCAAAATGCGCTGCACGCGGATGTGGGAGGAGTGGAAAGAAGGCTGAACGCAGGTAGATAACACATTTACTCCTAATGACTTACCTTCAGCGGAGCAGAGCAGCAACACCATGGACATCGGCACGGCAATTTTAATAATTGGCTTCGCCGCTCTCGTTGCAGCCTTCCTCCTTCTCGTAATTGGCGTTGTGTACTCGGAACTGATGAATTCAGAGATTCCTCGTGGGGTTGCAAATAGTGGGAAACTGCACATGGTTCATGGCTTGTTTGTTGGCATAGCAATTGGGGTGAGTATCTCGCAAGCATCTATGTTTGTGCTTATTATTGTATGCCCCCTTCATGTTCTGTGTGTGTTCTAATTAACTTTTTATTATTATTAAATTCACTCATTCCTTAGTGTACTGTAACGGGGTAATGCATCTGCTTGTGCAAGAGAAAAGAAGAAAAAAAAGACTCTTTAAGGCCCATGTCAAAGACGGTTGTCCTTTCTTTGTCCTCCAGCAACTGATAAAGTGTAGATCAGAGACATTTTAAGATAAGAAATCAAGCTGTACAAAGGTGTAAAAGAGGCAAGGTCATGTGTTTCCCTTCTTTGATGTTGTCATAGTAAATATGGTCTCGCAGACAGAATAACTTTCCCTTTGACTTTACCGATCAAGAACACTTTTTTTTTTTTTTTTGTCTGAAACATTGTCTCCCACTTGTGGTAAGTCTGTGGTTTCTCTCCTCAAAGGGCCGGATCCTTCATCGCCTGAATATCTGTCATCAGGTCAGCTTCATCCGGTGGTTTGTGGCCTGCTTTCTGACTCGCTTAAATCCAGTTCCAGCCGGCCTAAGAGTGAAGAACCTGAAGTTCTCTGATGTCCCAGTGCGACTCTATGAACCCACCACTGTGCGTGAGGGCCTGAGAAGAGGGCTAGTGTATTTCCATGGAGGAGGATGGGTGTTGGGCCATATAGGTAGGCTGTACAAAGATCCCATCATTTACTTAAGTAATACTCTTTTGGGTGCATTTGAAACTACAATAAGTATTATTTGATCATATAGACAGATTCATATATTCACATGATTGTTTATGTATGTGTTGGTCAACCGATAGAGGCCGGTTTATAGTTCTAAACCTGCTGGTTAGCATGCTAATGCTAATCTGTCCTGCACCACATTACATACACGTCTTGACATGACGTCAACACTGCAACCTCTTCACATGCAGTTGATAATGCATTAAAAAAATATAATAATCTAAAACTAAAATGTTACACTTTGCACCTTTTTTAAATTAACTAGGAAAAGTGTTTTCCATCAGCCACGTCGTAATGTGCTCTCTGAATACTCAAACGGAGATGAGTGGAGGTGGAGGGAGAGAAAACAGAGGTTGTCATGTTCTGTCTGCCGTGCTTGGTTGCTTCTCATGAAAAACCCCAACACATCTTCTGCTAACTGTGATGCTCTGCTCATCCCGCACAGATTCTGTTGATGAAGTCTGCCGGCACATCGCCAAGGAGTCAGACACCACTGTGCTTTCCGTCGGGTAATTCGACTTTTGAATGCACACAAATATCCCCAAAACGTGTTTTGTCTGCCAAAAGAGCCAGAATTTGACATCTTTGACTCCGTCTTCCCTCGCAGGTACCGATTAGCCCCCGAGCACAGGTACCCTGCTCAGCTGGACGACTGCGAGACGGCGCTGTGTCACTTCCTGTCTGTGGCCGAGGCAGAGTTTAGCGTGGACTCTGACAGAGTGGCAGTCGGAGGGGACGGCACCGGGGCCAACCTGGCAGCCGCGTTGTGCCAAAGGCTGGCGAGGACAAAGGTCGGACATCTGCCATCCCCCTGCGCTCAGGTCCTCATCTACCCAGCCCTGCAGATGGCGGATTTCAACCTGCCCTCATACCAGCAGAATCATGCCGTGCCCATATTGTTTCGTGGCCGTATGGCGTTCTACTTCCTGCAGTACCTCAGTGGGGACACGTCTTTGTGCCAGGACTTGTTGGAGGGAATCCATGTCCCCACTGAGCTCAAGCCACGCTATAAGGAGTGGCTCTCCCCTTCCAACCTTTCCTCAGAGTTCCTTGCGCGGGCTTACAGTGAGCACCCGACCGCACAGTATAACGCGGAGGTGTATCACGCTATCAAAGCCGGGTTGGAACACGAGGTCTCACCTTTACTGGCGGAGGATGCCGTCCTTCGGAAAACACCCCCCAGCTTCATCCTCACCTGCGAGTACGACGTCCTGAGGGACGACGGGGTTCTTTACAGGAAGCGGCTGCTGGACCTGGGAAAGGACGTCACCTGGCGCCACGTGTCGGACGGTTTTCACGGCATGATTAACTTTTTCAACCAGGGCTGGCTCACCATCCGCTCGGCGGCGCAGGTTGTGGAGAGCGTCGTCGACTACATGAACACTCTGTGAAGATCGCGATCGTGCCACGTACTTTGTTCTGCTTTTACATTTTTTTTCTTCTTTTTTTTCCCATTTTAATAAAGGAAATGTGCCTCAAGTGAGAGAGTTTCATCCATCATTAAAAGTATACAGTGCCTCCTCTCCTCCCCCTCACACACACACACAAATCAATAAGCAAAAACAAAAATAAAAAGTAGCCTGCAGACACAAGAGTCTGGAAAGCATTTCTGGCAACATTTTAACAATGTAGAGTATACTGCTAAAAGGTAAATGTCACGCCCCAGCCTTAAAGACCGTATCTCTTTCTAGCACAGATGTAAGACAGCTCCCATTTGCTTGCAGGATACTCTGCTGCCCTTCCCTTGCAGTGTTTGCTGTATCCATAGCAACAGAGCTCTTATATTTCCCCTCCACCGCCTTCGCCATGATGGGACCCGGTGAAAGCAACCTAGTTACATGCTGTCTGTTTAACTAGCTAACCATACTTCATATTTCCCCCGGTGCGGTGCAGTAGACAAAGCAAAGCATGAACCACACAGGGAAGGCGAAGGATAAATGGGCCCAACCCGGCTGGAGGACAGAGCAGAAGTATTCAAACAAAGTGCTGTTAGGAAACTGGGCCGAAGAAAGACTTCAGGTAGGCATTTTTCTTATTGCCTGTTTCGCTTTAATGCGAGTGTCAAAATAAGATGTTGTGATTTAAGCATACATCTTCAATCGAATGTGAGAACATTATCTATCCGAGCCTTTTCTCTTTTCAGTGGCAGCCCGCCAAGGGTTTTGTAGCACCTCGGTTGGTAGTCAAATCTATAGCAACGTGATTAGGCAGCGCCTCAGTTCAGCTACCTCAGCACAGCCTCCTGCTGGGAGAGGCTCAAGCCGGAGACTAATTGCATCGACGTGAGGTTCGGCCACGGGCGGCCAGTTCGGGATCCGAGAGGAGAAATGACTTTAGAAACACTGTACAGCGGTGCCGATCGATTGTGAAGTGTGGGCTTTGCTGATCATCGCACCGGGATCATTGCTCAAGTCCCCGTATACCCTCCCACCTTCCTCACTCCTCTTTGTGACGTGTTATTTATTACGTCCGACGTAGTTCACTCGGGAGCCGCGGACCGCCAGCGGCACCAGTCGCGTGGACCGCCGGCCCTACTGGGACGTCCAGCCAGACGTCTCTGAGAGAAGAGCTGCCCTGCTGAGAGCTGAGGTCAGCCTTTAAACTGCTCGTTCGGGGCATTAACATCAATCGAATGCCTGTCACGAGCCATGCGAGTCAGGGCTTTCTTCTCCAGATCGCGGCCACTGCTGCATAATATTGACGGCCGAGATAAAGGCTTGTGATAAAACTCTTTATGAAAGCAGGTTTCTGGTCGGACTCAGCAGTCGTGCAAAATGTGTAAAATCATCAGTCCTTCCAGCCACTTAAAGGCTAGTTAGAGCAATTTGCCGCTGTCACATGTTGAGCCCCTTGAAGATTAACGTAAAAGAGCAGGTCATGCCCTTTATATCTTAATCCAGTGAAGGCCAATGCATGCATGCCATGCTGAGACGACTGTGCATTGTCTCCCAGGGGCTTCCATCCAAGCTGCTCTTCGCCCACAATGTTCCACCATCCTCTCGTTACTTGGTCACGCACTACGAGGAGAGCTACGCCCGGCCCTGGCATCCAAGCAGCTCGACATGGCAGCTCGGAAGGTCCGAACGTCCAATTTCTGGTAATTATCATATGTTATTATTATACACGGCGAATTACTTATCAAAGCATCGCGGCAGCACCAGCGCAGAGCAAAACAGACTTCAGCGTATTTCATTCTGCATGGTACACAACACATCAGCAGTTGTGCTCATGAATAATTAAATGTGGGGTGGCCCCCCAGATGCCTTTTTATTGTTCCAAATCAGTCACCAGTGTAATTAATGGTTGCAGTAACACGGCCGTTAAACTTTCTCTTCTGTGTGCCGTAACAGCTCTTCCGACCAGCTCTGGCCCGCTGCAGTCCACGAAGCGTTTGCAGCCGCTCCTCCCGTCGCTGACCGCGTACAGGTCGGCGTACCAGAGGCACCCGCTCAGCGGCTTCTGCCAGAGCCGCTTCGCCAGGGCTCCACGCGCGCTCTCCAGTCACCTGCACGCGGCCAATCACACCAACAAGGACCTGGATCTGAGGAGCCGCCCGCTGCTACAAGTCCCAGATCATTGTTTGAGTCAACTGCCACACTCGCAACAGGCCTAGAGACAACAAGGTGGCTCATGAATGGCCTCACATGCTGCTTGGTAATTTCTCTGTCATTTTCTTTTCCTGCTCAAAGTGGTGCTGCTGCGTGTGGTTCCTCTTTTGTATTAGTCGGCGACATGAAAGAGGAAAAAATAAATCCCCCCCCCAAAAAAAGAAAAAAGACTGCTCTGAATTTACTGTGTATTTATTGTGTGGTATTTTTTTTTTTTTTTTGCACAATTCAAACAATAAAACAAAAAAAATCATAACAGAAAAAAATATGAATATCACAGTGCAGGAAGAGACAAAAAGCCAACTGGGCTTATTTGAAGCCTCCACCTATATAATATTTAAAATTTTACAAAATTACAAACATAAATTGAAATATGCATAAGAAAGACAACAGAAGAAAGAAAGAAGAGAAAGAAAAATAATGTAATCATGTCAAGTCTGTGTGTGCGTGTGTGTATGCATGTGTGCATGTGTGACCGTGAAAGTCAGCATGGCTTGAGTTTGTTCAGGGATATTGGATTAAACCTCTGTGGCAATTTCTAAGCAATGGTAACTAAAAATGTCGAAATAACAGCTAAAACAAGAAAGAAAAAAAAGAAGAAAAAAAAGTTGCAGTGTTTACGTGTATGGATACACATGTGCGTCTGTTTGCGAGACACAGAATGGAAGGGGGCTATGAATTACGTCCGCCCTTTCCAGAGGATAATTACATGCAGATTGTCCCCCTCTCTGCACACTTGATGTCTGAAACGCAGAATGAGCTGTTTGCATTACCCTCTGAGAGAAATAAACAAATAAATCAAACAAGTGTCGATGCCACAACTGACCTGGATATGGAGGCAAACCAGAGGGCGTGAGTCATCCCAGGCGACATCTGAAGTGTCTTATCTCCTGTTCCATTTGGTGTTTTGTTACAGGGGATCAAAGTGTTTAATTAGGGGAAATCAAAGATGCTCATGTTTGATGGTCAACCATCTGCGCCTCCCCCGCCCGCCTGCTGCCTTCCCCTGCAGCTGAAGGCCTCTGTCTCACCCACTGTTCGGCTAGCTAGTCACTCCACTGATGTGACTCGCAGGCTGCTGATGCCTCCGCGTCACATGACACCTCGGTGCTGCAGGAAGTCGAGAGCTTAACGTGTCGCACCCTGTTGAGTTTGCCGTGAGAGCCACATGATGGCGCTACAGCAGCATGTCACTCCCTTCAACCTGTCAGTGTCATTAAAGTCCTCAGCGTTACAGTGAAACACTTGATGAGTGATGAACTTAGAAATAATTACCCAGTATCATTTTTATGCATATTTCATTCCTAATGTAATTGCTCGACACAAAATAAACTAAAAGTGTTATTGTGTTATTTTCTACCGTTGGTTATAGGTCACACAAATACTGGAATATACATTTGGTTTAATATGCGGTTCATTAATTATGGATTAATATGCAATGAAGGACATCCATTTATTGCGTTGACTTTCATAAAACAGCAGATAACAAAACAAATATATCACTGAACAAAGACTCAAGATTACAACAAATGCATTTCTTTCTGACTAAAATCCCCCAAAAATAACAGCAAGTATTCGCCTTGGAAGAGTTTCAAAAGTAGTGACAAATGTTTTAGAAGCCCGCCTATTCATATTGCATGACAAAACCATTTACATCTTGTCATATTTAAAGAGCAACTATAGATAATTGCATTGTATCCAGGCCGCTGTGTAAGTTATATGTGTGCCCTACAAAGTGGAACACAGTGATAGATTACCACTATTTTGCTCAATCTCTGTAATGTGTTAGAGTTGAATGAGCTCATTTACTCTGAGACTTATTTATGAATTATCTAAAGAGGTTAAGCATCTGGGATGATATAAAACTAACTTAATGGCAGGAGGGAGTGGCAAATCAAAGAAGCAAACAACTTACATGGCAGCTCATCCGTAAATCTAAGCAAACAGTATTTTGGCTCCCATTAGTAGTCTAACACTTTGCATCTCCTGCCAGGGGTCGAGGCAAAACCAACACACATTTCTTTATGCAACACCAAAATCGAAGTATTTAAGGAGGAAATAGAAGCTTTGTGGCTTTGTGGAAATAAAAACACAGCGATTAGAGTTTTGCAGTAACATTTGGGGCTGGGTCGAGCACACAGCAAAACCCACTCAGTCAACAAGAAACTTGACGTAAAGCATGCTCGTGTAGGGATACTCCATCACCGCCTAATCTTATCATTAATGGGAAGCTGAACCCTCCTCACACACTGGTCTGTCGAGGCTTCTTATCAGGGAGTGAAAGGACGAAAGGGAAAAGTTTGCCCTTCGCTGCAGAGAGGACACTCATATTCTCATCTTTGAAACCTGGGGAGATCTCATCAGCCTGGAACCTCAGGGTGAACTGCCGGCTGACACAATAGATCGTGCCGTCCAACATGACACACTGGAAGGCGGGGCAGTGGTGGAGCCGCTTAGAGCTGCACACGTACCACAGCCGAGCCACCGTGTGGTAGCGGTACACGCTGACGCCCAGCAGTGGGTTCACGTCGAACCGATACAGAAATCTCCCCACGGCGACCATATCTGCGGTTCTGTCCTTGCTGCCGACCAACAGACTCGGCCTCCAGCTGTTGGTTTGGGGGCTGTAGCGCAGCAGCATATATCTAAGCGTGCCCCCGGAGACAAAAAGCTCTCCGCTGCTTACTGTGACGTGATGTGCCACAGCGAACGTATCGTTAGGCAGCGGTGCCACAAATGTCCATCTGTCCAATCGCGGGTCGTAGCGCTCCACTGAGGAGAGGCACTCCCCTCCGATGGCGTAGATGTAGCCCTGCAGTGCTGCGAGTTTGCAGCGGGGCCTGGCTTCATTCATGGGACTGATCTCCTTCCAAATGGATGTCAAAGGATTGTAGCAAAACACTCGCTTTGAGGGTGTCATTTCTCTCTCTGTGCCTTGGCAGCCCACTGCCACGAACAAGTAGTTATCCATCGTGCACATGGCACAGGCTTTAGAGATGACCTCCTGTGGGATCGGGCAGAGTCTATGCCAGGCGTCTTTGTAGTCGTCATAACAGTACACCGCACTGGACGTCCTCCTCTGCTCCGTCGCTGCTGTCTGCTCTCCTGTGATCCTCGCCCAGTCTTGAGGGTCCATGTCTGCCACCATGACAAACCGCCTGCCTCTCATCCTCTGCTTCTGGATCTGCTCCCGCTCACCAGCCATTAGCCGCCCATAAAGGTTGGGGTCCCGGAGCACCTGGAGGTAGTTGTCCGACATGACTCCCAGGGCCGCTTCCTGCACAGAGGTCTGGCCGTGTTTCTTGGCCAGACACAGCGTCTCCACACAGTTACCCAGATCGAGTTTACTATTGAAGCTTTCCAAATCTGTGCCGTCGAGAGTTTTTGCTGGAGGGTGTAAAAATGCTTCTTCAGTCTCTACATCTTCCCCCTCACTCATATTAAAGCCTTTGCTGTCTGTCGAGTGAGAGATGGACTCATTGCTGGTTGGGGCCACAGAGTGAGTCTTTGGAGTTGAGACTTGTGTGTTTAGAGAGGCGATGGAAAGCTCAGACTGCTCTGCTGCAGACAGATAGCTCTCTTTGCGTAGGAGTACAGGCCTTCCAGGGTGCCTCAGTTTGAGGCTTCTCTGCAAAGAGGGATCCTCAACACTGCTTTGGGGTAAAACCAGATCACGCATGATGATGGGGCTCAGAGTGGATGGGGATTCTTTGAGGCCGCTGCCACGACTTCCAGGCTCCACGGACTGCGACTCAGAGTTCCTCAGAACGGTGTTGGAGTCTGTAACAGAGTGAGAGGAAGACTCAACATAGTAATCATATATCTTTCCACGTACAATCTGGTCTCCCTTTCCTTCCAGCACAACGTTCGCATCCTCCACTTTGATCTCTGCCTTGGAGAGGAAGCTGGAGTAGGCCCCCTGGCGCTCCAAGTCCTGCCTTAACTCCCTGCCCACACCCACACTGCCCTCCAGCTTCTGAAAAAAGCAAGGGGAGCGGCGCCCCGTTGCACTGGCCATCCCACTCCCAGTTGGATAAGGAAAGTTCAAAGCCGATCCAAATGAAATATTACTTGTGTGAACCTGTGCCTGCTTCTGACAAGAGAGTTTCTCTCCTTTCATGCTGATATCCCGGGTTATATATGACATTCTTAATGCATCTGTGTTCTTTTCAGCTGGGCGTGGAAGATCCTCCGCTGGTGTTTCTTTGGTGTCGGCAGACGTCAGGTCATCAGTCGCTGGATCTGTGTCCGAGGGTCCAGGTCGCTTGCCCCCATCATCGGCGTCACATTTTGGTGAGCTTCGTAGCGTCGTCTTGCAGTTTTGGCAGGTTGCATTTTCTGGCTCTTTGTCGTCTTCGACGCAGAGCAGAATTTTCTGCTCCTCCCTGGAGCTGTAGAACCTGTACGCCCATGAAACCAGCAGCACCGCGGCCACAGAGAGACTCAGTTTCAACAGCAGCTGCATGTCGAATTGGACTCCCAAAAGCTCTGCAATTGGCATAGCTGCAGCAATGACGGCGGTGACGATTGGTTGACTGATCCTATTGAACGTTATTGTCAATGCGTCTCAGTTGACAGGGGCATGCTGTCTGGTTTTCTTTGTAAAGGAGCTGCTGTGATCTGATGACTGTGCCTCTTTGCCAAAGGATCAAGTGTAAAATGATACCTGGAGAGGTACTATTTGCATCCCTGGCTTTGCAGAGGCGGGGCACTTGTGGCAAGTCAGATGCCGATTCAATAACCAGACACAACATTATGTAAATACCCCATGGATTAATATTTGGTTATGCTGTTTGCTAACTCACCCACGCTTTTCCCATAACTATCCAAACATCATCTAAGAACTCTGGATACGCGCACATTTGTCCTGATTAGAGCCATGTTGTTGTCGACGGATCTTTTGCTCTGTTTTTAAGCAAACAGGAGTGGCTCAGGTCATACTTTATGACATGAATTTTGTAAAGTCTGTAAAGTCATGATGACAGATATGATATCCTTAACTGGCTGCAACACACGGATATGATCTACATGAGGAAGACATTGTTTGAATAAGGGGTGGGGAGTTATGATAGGTGACATTTATCAAATACTTAATAACCAGGATACATCTGTTTGCACAGCCATGCCACAGATCAAAGGTCCTTTTCTGCGCCAGCGCAGATGCTTGAATGAATCTCTCTGAAGATAAGCCGAAGCTCGCTGTCAAACAACAAAATGGCAGTCACTTGGTATTATAAACACATAGGACCGTAAATAACACAAATAACCGTCTGCGCCAGATTGAAAAAGTGTCTACAGAAGAACCTGACAGCGCCATTCATTTCCACATGCTATACCGAGATGCAAACATACATCTCTGTCACATGGGAGCCGCGTCTCTCCGTCGCCTCTGTCAGCCTGTCATTTGTTGCTGATAACACACTTGAGCGAGTCTGCGGTCAACAGCAGAATAGTGTTTATTTTAACAGCACTCAGAGGGCGTGTCAGGTGTCCGCGCTGACGCGGGCATTGTTTGGACATCCGATAGCCGAGCCTGCAGACGGCATGAAGGGAACCGGATTCCGCAGGCATGGTTGAGTCCTGAATAATTCACAGGCGGGCCAAAGAGACGGCTTCTTATATACCGTACATTTCGGGTTACAAGCCGCTCCTACGGCTGATCAGTGTCCCCGCTGTAGCAAGCTAGTAGCAATGCTATGAATCTATTCATAAGGAACTTGAAATAAAGGACAAGCGCTGCTAGCTAGCGCTTCTGCTGCTACCGGCCACTGCTGCTGCTACTGCCCAAGTCGGGTGTCGAGCCTGGTCCCGCTACCTTCGGTGGTTTTCAGGGAGCTAGTGGAAGTTAGCGGGGAAGTGACGGAGCGCTAGCAGGAGCCCCAGCTGGCTACAGCGGGGAGCTAACAGGGACACTGACCGAAGGTAGTAGCGGCTTGTAACCCGAAATTTACGGTACTCGCCATTGCGCCCAGCTCAGGTGAACTATACCGAACACTGCTGTGAAAAACTTCAAATAAACATGACAGTCAGTCATGTGCATTGCTGTGTGGCGCTTTCACCTCTTCCTGCTTGTGCCATCCATGATAGGCGTGCAACATGTGACTGAACAAGAAAAGGAACTTATATATATATATATTTTTTTTTTATCCCTGTAAAACTAGATTAGTGTTGCAGTAAAAAAATAAAGCTTAGTATTTTGTGACCCATTTCTTGGGTCATCAATTTGTTATGGAAATAAAACAATTTCATAAAAGTGAAATTGCTAAAACTTTACCTGTAAGGTTCATCCAACACAAGCAGCGTTGATTTGTGATGGAACAGAACAACTCTTGTTTTCACATTGACGTGCCTATAATTAAAGACAATTACGACCAAGGGGAATCATTAAATGCTTCACCATGCATGGTTCGAATATGAAGTGGAAGAATATGGAAGGGCATATATTTAAAAGGGTCATATTTATTAATAGTTGGATCTTTCTGTTCCCGGAAAGCTTTGAACATTTTTATTTTAAGATACAATAATTGTTACATACTATTAACTTGCGGACATTTGTAACACACACACACACACACACACACACACACACAATGACCTTTTTCTGTTGGCATGATGAAGACAATTTGCACACTCTCTAATGCATTCAGAAATGGCGATGGAGAATTTGTCCTATTTTGAATGCAAAACAAGTGAAACAAAGTGGGGAAAAAAAGCACAGAAGTACCTCTTGAATCAAAATTAAAAAGACAGCTGAGTTATAATGCTATCATGTAGGTAGGACACGGATTTGCGCCTTTTGCTTCCCTTGCTGGAAAAGACTATAATAATTCAAAGCGCATATGACCGACTCTTAATAATGTTTGAGCTATGCAGCTCTCATCTCCAGAATGCAGGAATATGGATTGTACTTTGCCAAGGTGAGGCGATATCCCAAACTGAAAGGTCTACCCTTTCTGTTCCACTAAGCTTTAGAAATCTCCCCTCTTACCTCCCTCCTGGTTTAAAGATTAATCCCTTAATACACGTTGTGTCCTTAGAATGGCTTAAAATGCAATTCTTGGGAGGTCCAAAAAATGCAGGATTATTCCGCATTAAGCCAACCTTCACTTTGTGAGAGAGTACACGCTGGAAAGGGTTAACAGCAATGAGCCAGAATCTCCTTTAAAAGCCATGTTGTGTCGGAACAATGAGAAATATCTGAAACAAAGTCATCTTTGGAGCTTGCCGGTCTGTCTCCAGGCAGACTGCCCTTCAAATTTCCCGTCATATGTTGAGATTATCATCAAATGAGATTGTAAACAATCCCTGCAATAATCTAGATATGCAGCCGTGAGCAATATTAGATACTGTATATTATACCTGCAACAGGAGTCAAAGACGCCTACTACTGAACATGTGGAACACAGCGGGGTAAGTAAAGTCAAGGCTGGTAAGTTTTATCATCTCTCCATTTTAATACAGGTGAAATGAAACAAATGCAACAACCCTGTTTACACACGCGGCCTCGAGTAAGCACCTCCCTGGAATGGCGGCTAAAATGATCCTACTAGTACTGTAGATGTCTGGGTAAGAGTTACGCATTATACACAATGTAGGTCACTTAAGATAGTATGTCACAAGTGAATAACTGGATTACAGGCCAGTGACAATGAGTTGCAGTGCTGTCAATTGCAACACACCAAAAGGAGAAATAATCTTCAAACGTCACATGCACCACAACCCCAAAACAGCAGACAAATGTTCAATTTTTCTTTCTTTTTTTTTTTTTGCTCTGTCCTTGGAGACCTGCTAGATATAAAAAGCCCAAATGAGAAACAGAAAAGCTTTTAATGTTTCTGTCCTTTCAGCCGAGAATGATCAGAGAACTGTGTTGAATGAAGTACAAACAAAAGGTGGAGAAGTGTGAACTCCAACTATATCAGCAACCATCCCTCACCATCACCCATATAACCTCTTTAATTATTTTCAATATTTACACTGATGTACACAAAATACACTCAAAAAGGAGATTTTTTTTTTGTTTCGTTTGTTTCTTAATGCATTTAAATCCTCTTGTACATTCCGCGCCATCAGAAAAACAAAATTGAATACTTTTATATCAATAAAAAAAGAATGTTCTCTTGGAGCATCTGTGTTTGTTCCCCCGTGGTTTATCAGCTTGTTGCTAATCAGGTGCATCCCAGGACATGGAACAGATGGGTGTGGTTGATATGGTGGCGCATATCCAGCCAGTTTCACTTTTCACATTTCAGTCAACACCAATGACATTTTGACTCAACGAAAATAAAATCCAAATGCTTTTTTTTTCTTTTTCCATTTCAACTCATCAGATTTTATTGATCAACAGGCAGACGTGGGACAAGAAACAAAAAGGGTGTAAATGGGCAGGGCTATATAGGGAGGGAGGGGGAGGGAGCGGGGGGGTTATTGTCATGTTCATCATGTTGTTCTTTTGATATCATTATCTTGGTTATTATTTCATTACAAAAAAATAAAACAAAAGAACAGTGGAGCGCCACCCCGAGATGGCGCTGTTTCCTGATCGACTGACGCATGGAGAGCCTGTTGATGACTGGAGAAGGCTTGCAGGGTTTGTGGAAAGTGTGTGCGTATGTGTGTTTTTGTATGTGTTTCTGTGTGCGTGTGTTTTTGTATGTGTTTCTGTGTGCGTGTGTGTGTGCATGTGTGGATGCAGTGTAAGAAGGGCAAGTATGTGTGTGCACGTGTCAGCGTGAGAGTGTCTCCAATGAGAGGTTTCACGTCAGTTCCACTGTCACTGTGAGGACGAGTGCCATCCACGTTAGTCCGAGCAGGTCCACGACGCGTGAAGCTCCATCTACAAAGCAAAGAAACAGTCAATGAGACAGAGACACTCAGCAAATCATATTTCCAATACAGTGTTTTAATACATTAATCCTAATTTTCACGAGTAACCCTGTTCAAATGCAATGACAATGTAGTATTGTGAGTGACTTTAGATGTAAACCTGGTGTTTTTCATATATATTTTTCGTTCTCTCTACTGGCCAGCAGGGGGCGACTCCTCCAGTTGCAAATATAAGTCTGATTGTATAGAAGTCTATGAAAAAATTCCCCTACTTTTCACTTCTTTTACTACCTCAGTAAACATTGTAAATATGAGTGTATGGTCTCAATAGATAGTTTCACGTCTTCTTGAATATAGCATGATGTACATTCCGTATATATTATGGTCCAATTTAGAGTAAAGTAGACGATAAAGCAGGATATGCTTTAGGGATTTGCTTTCAAGCCTACTTTGTGATTGACAGGGTGCTGCCAGAGCCATACACGGCTTCTCTACCACGGTGTCAATCCTCCGCGGAACAAATGTGGTCAGTTTTTGTTAACCAAGATGGCGACGGCCAAAATGTCAAACTCTTCCAAACCCCAGTCCACAAACCAATGGGTGACATCACGATCAACATGTCCACTTCTTATACACTTCTTTTTTACAATGAAATAACACTTTTGGGACATATACATTTGTTTGAAGGTTGTTTCTAAAGCCACAGAAACACTCTGATACAATCAAATCAAAATCACATGTATATGCCCGTCATACAATTGATCTCCAGTAGCTGTCACAGACAGATCTCAGCTTGTCACTTGAAGTTCAACTGGTTTCGTGGACTTGATGAAAGGGATGTCTGAGAGGATAATGATACCAATACAACCTTTCTTTGTATGCAGTGCCTATTGGACATGTTTTCTCTTTGGGGTTCTTTGAAGTACACAATAATAAGAAATCCTGTCAATGCCCTATATCACAAATTGCCTCAAAGGACTTTATAAAATGTAAAGGAAAAATGGCTCCAAAAATAAAATACATACAGTAAGATCCCTCTACCAAAATGAAAAGACACGCAATAGATGTACAGAATAAACCAACATAGTAAAATGATGGACAATCAGTATGACAGAAATATAGATATGGATCTGGGAGAATGTTGACGTCTATAGGGCCATCGCCACATCAAGATATCCCCACGTGGCCTTTGGTGCAGTTTCGACAAACACAAAGAAGCCTTTTATTACCCAATATTTGAAGAATCCTTAGATAAAAATGGACAGATGTTTTTAATGCTTTGGAGTTGTTGTTCTAATGCCCACAGCAGGGATACTAGATTATAGAGGAGAACAGACAGCAGCTTTATGCTGCTATTGTTTTCTGCAACTCCCTCGTGGACAACTTACATAGAGGACTGTGAAACTGGAGCTGCTGTGGGAGAAAGTTGTGACTGACTGTGGGTGTGACTCTGCTGATATAACCAACAGTTTGTTCAGATTGTGCCAAGACAAGACACAATGTGGGCCTGACTCAGTGAAGTCTGACTCAGTAGAGTCAAATTTAAACCTGGTAATTCAGTAAGTAAAACATTGTTCCCTTATTGAATTATTAATTGGATCATGAAACAACCGGATCTCATCCTTACTGGCCATATTTTGCTGCTTTGGCAGAAGCCCCCAGCGTCTTTTTTCCGCAGTATCTTGGAGAAGAAGTTGTGTGCGTAGTAAAGGTTGTAACATGTGGTTAAGGTTAGGTTAAGGCAAGAAAACTCTTTGGTTAGTGTTAGAAAAAACATGGTTAGGCTTAAAATACGTATGATTCAATGTCACGGGACACGAACGCCGGTCTGCTGAGTGAAAGTCCTGTCTTTGTTTGACCCACTCACCACCATTCCCTCACAGTCTATATATCAATGTGCGTCTCACACAGGCGCTAAAGGGTCGTATCGAGACACCGAGGGACGCCGCTGGAGCGTGTCTGTATTTGACGCCCTCGGGGGTGAGACCAGGCTGCGTAAACAAATTGGATCGTATGTTTGTCGGGATTGTTTAAATCAATTCTTGATGACTCCGTAATAAACGCAAGTCTCCACAGAACTCCATATAATCTCAAATGTCATACACAGCATATTCCACACAGGTCTTACAAAACAAGAAAATAACAACTGGATCTTCTCAATAAGTACTTCATCTCATTCTGTAATGCGTTCATCCAACCATAAGATCATCGTCTGAGGTCCCCTTCCAGTTTACAATCATAGATACAACTCGCCCAGCCATCTGCTTGCCTTCAGCTTTTGGCTCAGACCTCAGTGCGTTTCTGCCAACCGGAATTTGAACTGGGACTGATTTCAGAGGCAACTTGCTCTTTTTAACAAAAGGCTGTCTCTACCTCTGTCGCTGGACCTAGAACGCCGGCCGAAAACACAACGCTTTCTTCTTGCATGTGAAAAGGTAGGAACTCCTACCAGTCTGGTCCCCGTCTCTGATCTGACCTCTGGTCCATAAGAGGATTTGGCACCATTGAAAATGACAGATGTGGATCACTTGATTATCGCTCCTAGCTTGTTTTGTACTGGCCTTTCTACATTGAGACTTTGTTTGTCATCACCAATTTCTCTTTGCGATTGCACGACCAGGTCTCACCGTGCCCGCAATAACGCGACACCCCCAAACTCCTGATACTTCCACCAGCCTCGGCTGACAGGCACATTACTATGCGGCAGAAAACATGTCACATTTTAGTCCTCAATTTCACTCAAGTCTTATATTCAGTTCCTTGCCATAAAGTGCGACATGACAAGTTGTCTGGGAGAGTGGAATTCTTGACAAAGATGAATGAATACATCCCCCTATGGGAGGCGTAGTTTTCTCGTCCGCTGCAGCCCTTCCCGCTCACACCAGCCGAGAAGTTGGCTATTCAGCCATCATGCGATCAGGCACGTGTGGGAGGGGGTGTGACCTCTCGGGGCCATGTTGTACACCAATTTGACTTGCATGCAAGGCATGTCTGCGCGTCCATGCTGACCTGATTCTGTCCTTGCTGTGACACACCTGCTCCCGCGCTTAGCATAGCATTTGCATTTTCAGATTTGCATCCCAACGATATGACTTGCAGGCAAGGTGCGGGTGGAAGTGAGAGGAGGAAAAACAAGCAGCAGAAGGAAGAGGGACAGATAACTCGAGCGTGGGGGAGGACGAGAGACGCACGATAAGATGTTTTTTGGAGTAGGAAGCAGGAACAAGCGATAAAGAGAGTGAAGCCAATGTCAGACTACAAGACTGTTCATATCTCCTCTGACTGGGGCGGTGCAGGCTTAAAGACAGCTCGCATGCCATCTGCTTGGGAAGCTGTTCACACTGTACATTGGGACAAACATGGGCGTCACACACATGCACAAGGGATTATGCTCCGCGAAATTATACCATTCAAATTCATTTTCCAGTTCATCAACAACAGCTCAAAAACTATTACAATACTGGTGTTTAATTGCTTCATGCTGCATGACACATAAGTAACAATCTGAATTCAGTGCACATCACTGATCCATTTGATAAAACAACATTTTAGGAGTCTTTCTTTAATAATGAATAAATGCATACGTATGTGGACTGACCTAGACATGCTACTATTGTATATATAAACTCATACATGAGCTGTTAAAGAGTCTCCTCTTATGGTTCATTCAGTTTTTCTCACACCATCTAAACTCTGAATGCTTTTTCTGTAGAGTCACCACTCATTTCAGTCTTTGTTACTAGAATCGGGTCTTTTTTTACAGCATAATCTGTACTGTCCATAAGGCCTGTGTGCCTGCATCAAAATCAGAGATCATAAGCTAGGCTGAAGAGGAAAAGTAAGAATCATAAATATGATTGAAGGCAAAGAGACATGAGGGAGAGGGAAATAAGGGTGGTGGAGAAGAGGAAAGAGCAAGCAGAAATGGATGAAAAGGGAAGAGAGGTTTGCATCGGGAGACAAAAAGTGAGTGTGAATGTCAGAGTGGAGGAGACGAGAGGCAGACGGAGAGACGGAAGTAGAAAGGGAGAGGGAGTGGCAGAAAAAAGGGGAGAGATGGAAAGGTTGTTGTCACAGCCCTGAGGCTTCTCCTGACAATCCCTCATCTTTACATATGATAATCTCAGAAGCCGCAAATGAGCCACTGCTGCACATATGAAACACCAATAATCTCACACTCAACCAAAAGTGACAGGCTCGGTTAGTCACCGGGAGAGGCTCGACGCATCGGCGAAGATTAATCCTGACTGAATCACTCTCTCGCAGTCTATATCTGGGAAGAGGCGTTCAGGACGGAATGAGAATCAACATCCACCTTTCAATACTTTGAATGTGGAAACCACAGTGTCAGAGAGAATTTGCTTCTCTGATCAGGACCACATTCCTGCACACATTTTCTCTCCGAGTGAACCGACTGCAGGCGTCACTTTTTGTTCTCGCACTACAAACACGTCAAGCGATGCAGCGCGAAGAATCACGAGGCTCACGAAAACACACACACAGTCAAAGATGTAGTCATGGAATACTCACTGTTCTGATTCTGTGTGTTTTTCATCATGCTTGGATTTTCTGTTGGAAAGAAAGAGAAAAAGAGAACCTGTTGAGAGACTGAGTGCTTCAGTGAATGAAGGGGTTCTGTAGCTTTCCAGAAAGGTGCGCTAATCGTGTGTAGCATCAAGCTAGCAATATGAAAATTGACATTTCCATAACTTGGGGAGCTCTCTTGAGTCACTTTCGAGTCCTCTAAAGTCATACTTATGGTTCATGTTAATATGTATGGTTGAATTGTATTTTAAACATGTAAAATGGACTTGTATGCTCTTGTAAGGCCAGGCTGCTGTCCTGTTTTTTTTTGCTATGTCACATCAGTGGCTCTGGTATCGATTCATGGGACTGAGGATTAGAACTAGATGGGGGAGTGACGAAGACCTTCTGATGAAGAATTAAGCCCCCGAAACTGGGGGCGCTGGGGTTCAACAGGTCTTAATAAGAGTAAGAGAGAGAGAAAAAAAAATCATAGTGGCTTTCTAATGATGCTGAAGTCCAGAGTTTCTGAAGCACGCGTTAAACGGAAACGTCCCCAGCGAGAACCCCCGGGCCCGTTAATGGAACTGGGAGCACAGAGCACTGCACCACAACAACCAGGACACTTTTAGTAGCAGCGAGACCAGGCAACTGCAGCTGGGGCCAGACAGTCTGGGAGAGAGGTTTGGAGAAATTGACTCCACCTTTAATAAACAGCGCCGTCGTCTACCCGGCACAATACACTCCGACGGTGTGTTTCCAGCTCTCGGAGGGATAAAGTAATTGCAAAAGGAAGAAGCAGGAGGGTTTGCGGAGTATTAGCAACACGCCTAAATTCCACTTTGTGAGCTATTCTTTGACTTCACATATGAGTGGGCGGACGCTAACATATAAAAGCACAGTGTGAAACTCTTCTGGTCTCACGGCAACCGCATTAAAACAGCAGCTCCTCCGAGAGGCACGGGGAAATTAGTGTGTGCCGTCTGCGAGTGCACACGTGTTTGCTTGGCCCCTTGCGAGTTTGCATAGGCCGACATATCTGCGTGTTTCTGCATGTGTGTGCAGTTTGGTTGACTGCCCGTGAGTGTGTGTGTCACTGCCCGGCTCCTCAGTGCTGACTCACTTCACAGTAATCTCAGACGGTATTATCACCGAGGGTGGCTAAAGACGTACATCAAGACGTGAGTGCTGCTTGTCGTCAGCGGAGTCTCTATACCAAGCCGTCATTATACTCTATTATTCCTGATGATTTATATTGAACGCTTTGCCAAGCGAGCGTAGCCCCCAAATACTTCTTTGTCGTCGCCCCCGGCAGAGAGAGAGAAGTGTCTCATCTCAAGGCCACAGGGGACGGTGCCAAGGTCACTTAATCACCATTTACTTCCCCTAAGCGTGAGTGGAAGCAATCTACAAGGAGCAGGCAGACAGATGGGCCGTACTAGGCACGTAGCCGGTGACACCTGAGGGTGCATCAGGGTGTTAAATAGACATTAGTGCTCTTCCTAGCAAAACGCCTCCCAAGGTAACGCCTCCCTAAAGTGGCACTTTCCCCTCAAAGTGGGTTCTTATTAGGCCCGCCCAGTAATTTGTACATTTGTGACATACTTTAAAACCTGTTCACAGGAGTGTTTCAGGTGAAAGACAAAAAAATAAGATGGATACAATATTCTTTGTATCAGACTCGAAGTGCGAAATATGGTTTCGACCCGATTTACGCTAATCGGGCACTTCAGGGCTGAAGTGCATGCAAGTCACATTTCTTCATAATGAAAAAGAATGTTTCCCTGATGAGACTTGGCTTCTATAAGGTACAAGTGTCAAAAGCACTTTTCAGCTATGGAATGTGGAACATTGCTGTCGTTATCTATATATAGTCATGTCTTCTGGGCCTTCAGACACATGTCTCGGTTACATAAATGTTTGGTAATGGCTCTGCTCCGATACGACAGAGCCCTTCTGGATAGAGCTGCAACGCCAGCCCGACATTTTGCATCTGGTATCCATCGGGGAGAACGGAGGAAAATAATGACATCAAGAAGGAAGTGATGTCAGTTCTTCAACGGGCTGCATCAGTGAGGGATTGTATAACTTATTTTGGAGTTGAAGCCTTAATTAACTATAATTTTGAATGCAAGGGATGCTCATCCCTGTTTTTCATGATCATTTCTCTTCAATATTATGTTCCATTAGCTAGAATGAAAAAAAAACACAAAAACATCATCACAATTTGTGTCTAAAAACCCCTTAAGCTAAAGTATATAACTTATTTGATTAAAACCCCCTACATTGATAACGCTTTCTGACGCTTTCAGTGCTTCAGTGTTCAGAGTAAATAGATCCACAGGAGCGCGACACACGTATATAATAGAGCATGTGCAGCTCCCACATCATCACTTCCAGCTTCCAATGAACAGGTTATATCGGTTTGGTCATTGAACAAAGTGTGTCTCTAACACCGTCATCAACAAAGGTCCTTTGATTGCATCACGGGCCTTTGGGTGTTCATGTTTAAGTGAAAGCAGTACAACACATGCTATCGACGGAATAGTGACTGAATCCCTTGCCAGAGAATAGTTATCCTCACTAAGTGCAGCCTGCAAAAGAATGTGTTGTTGAGCCAATTAGGAATACAATCTCTTATTAATCACACACTTAGCTGCATTAATGATTCATACCTAAAAGTGGTCACATAAATCTTTTCCAAAGATACTGTACATTAAAAGGAATTTTGTAGAATCGTGTAATCTTCGGTGACATTTAACTGTGTATGAGTGTTCCAGATAATTCTTGTGGACCCAAGTTGTGTAGTCACCAAAAAAAAAAGAAGAAGAAGAAGAAATCCTTCATATTCATCGTCTTCTAAATAATTAATCAAACTTAAATGTGATTTCAGTTTAACCGCGAGTGTAGTAGCCACTCCAGAAGGGGACCGAATTGAGCGTACGTACCAAAGACTATGAGGCGCGTGTGCGTATCCGTGGAGCCCAAAGGATTCTGGGCCGTGCAGCGATACATGGAGCCGTTGAGCTCGGCCGGCACCCTCTCCAGAATCAGCTCCTTCCCGTCGTGCTCGGTGCTGCCGTCGAGCAGGCGGCCCCCCACTCGCGTCCAGGTGAAGAGAGGCTCGGGGAACACCTCGTTCTATCAACACCCGGCAGCCACATGGGATGGAGAGAGAAAGAGATGGAGGGAGAGCGAGGGAAGGGTTGTGCAGAGAAAGTCTGTGAGTGTCAGCCAAGAGATTAAGAGCACAGGATACATGAATAATACAAGCTCCAATTTTCCACTAATGCAATGGCAAGTTAACAACATGCATTAATAATCAACACTTCCCTTTACAACGGTTTTCTTTTTCCTCCTCACATTTTTTAGCTCCCCCCCATTTTAAAATATAACTCTTCATTGAGCAGTATTTCATTCATATCAGTGGGTTGACATTTTCATCGATAAAAAGAGGACACAGGAAGTGGGTTAATCTCTTGTACGATTCCACCTCCTAGGTGGAGGGTTTTGCTTTTTCTTCTTCCTTGTTTACACCACAATCCATCCCTGACGTACACACAAACACACACATACAAACACACACTTTTACAATACCCACCGTGGACTATCATCCAACAATGACCAAGTGTGGAACACTATTTCAGGTCATTTTATGAATTAAAAAAGACCCACAATATTTAAGCCAGTGCTTTATAATGAAAGTGCTAAATATATTTTAATAATATTGGAACTGACTGGTGAACAAAGACTGAAGAAAGTTCAATTTCTTGGAGCCGATTTGTTAACAATATCAGCAAAAACAAGTAGCAAAATATTGATTTGGTTTAAAGGCCATATTACAAATGAGCATTATCATTTTGCCCAGTAGAAATATGAATACAATCCTGTGCTTGTGAAAACAGGTCAAGGGAATTTATTTGGGACTGAAACATTTTGAATGTCAAGTAATAGTCTGATATGAAATATGAATTTAAGCATGCATGAAGAAACAACTGAACACAAAACAATCTGCTCAGACTGTAGTTTGCCCTTCCAGCACAACCGCTTAATATCACATGTCAACACCGCTCTCCATTGACTCATAAAGTGCCCATTTTGGAATCCTATCCTGAAGCAAGCAGTGTCAATATTCTTTTGTGTGAGCATACACTCAAGCTCAAATGACATCATCTCTCACGTGCCTTCACAAACTAAACACGTCAGAGTCCAGATAAACCGCTCTAATCACGCTTGGTGTAAAAGTGCCCTTGACGGCTGGCCGTGACCTACTAAAGGAGTTGTGAATTGTCTAACCTTTCAAAAGAAAAGCTAATAAAACAGTTCTCCGGGGGCTGTGTTTAAATCATACAAGGGGGTTAAATGAGTTAGTAGATTGAGTCCGGCTCTTAGGAAAAGGTCACATAAAAAAATTAAAAATAAACAAACACTAAAAGAGTTGAAGTGAAACTTTCCTGTCACATAACTTCCAGAGTCCAAATAACGATGTCTGTGCACTGTGCTGCTGAAACCTTCACTGTCCTATTTAATCTCACACATAATATGAGGAGGGAAGTTAAAGTAAAAGCCATGCTGTGGGATGATCATCCATAATATATTTCTAAAACAATAAACCAGAGGGGAAACTGGCATCTTATTTTATCAGAAAGGCGGGAGGGGGGCAAAATTATCAGTCTTGCCACACAATCTTATCTACTTGTGAAACCCTAAAGCTGATAGTTCCAGTGAAGGATAAGGGGAATTTGCTTTCTGATCAGTTTGCATGCGCTGATGCCGATGCTGCCAAAGAGCCCCGGCTGGCTGTGTGCCACAGTCAAGCCTGTTTATAATAACCAATCTTAACACTGTTCAAAGAAAACCACTTGAAAAAGAACCCAGAGGTCATCGGGCAGACACACACACACACACACACGTGTACAAATCTGTGCATTCAGTAGTGTGGCGCGCTAAACCGAAGCAATACATTCATTTTAAATGGAAACGTCTCCGAAGAGGGAATTAAAGTCAAACAACAAATCTGATTTATGATTCTTAGAGAAGTCGTGATCAAGAAGAGGCAAAGACAATGTGTGCTTTGGCCCATGAGCAGGTCCTGTATCAGGATGATATCCCTAGCATGGCTTCAATGTGTCACTCCTGTCAAAGAGATCAGGATGGTCCACTTTCACTCTGGGGACATGGGTCTTCTGAGGCAGAGGATGACAGTGACACAAAACAATCTCTTTGCTGGAACCTTGAGCTCTTTCTTTGGGATTATGGAGCAAGAAGTCTGAGAGCAGCGACAATTACACCGAATAGACTGATGGACATGGACATCAGATAGACTTCAGTCATTCATAAAGAGATTCATCTATTTTAGCTATTCATTTGAACAATTGTGTCGTTATCTTTGGCTTAAAAGGCACAAAAATACAATACGGCCTTAAACAAATGTAATATTTAGTATTCTACAGCCTGTACACTCAGAACAAAATGTGCAAATGTCAGTCCAAAATGTGAAAGGAAATTGATATTTTGAATGCATATATGAAAAGACGGAAGGGAAATATGTCCATACCCAACAGAGTGGTTACTCCACAATGAAGCGAAACAGGCTTAACTCACATGCACGAGTCACAACATTCATTTTCTTGAAGCCCCATCATGCACTTACCCCAGGCGATCCTACCTGGAATCCTTGCACAGTGATGCGCACCGTGTCCCCTACTTTTGCTCTGGTAGGGGACATGAAGAGTTTAGGGCCCTTGGGAGCAGCTGAAAAGAGAGAAAAAAAGAGACGAAGAAGAAGGTCATTGTACTGAGCACGGGAGAGCAAATCCTGCCGGACACCTGTTTTGTCACAGAGGGAGGGAGGCAAATACAATTTCCTGTCAATTAAGGTCACGGGGCGGGAGGCAAGGGACCTGCGGGTGTTTCATCCAAAGGACTGTGCTGGATTTATTCCCCCCTTGGAGAGAAAAAGGACTAAATTGGGTAGATACTCATTACTAGAGGAGAATGGCAGTGCAGCGGGTGGAGTGTGGAGGCAGTGAGATAAGGGACACTCAGGGAGCTAATTCCCTTGCCTTGGTGTGGACAGTAGCCCCCAGATGGCTTTCATTTGGACCATCTAAAACAATGGGGCGCGAGCAGGAGGGGGAGCAGGCGTATTCAAATCTTCGGAGGTTGTGAGGGGCCAGTGATTGTCCTGCGAATGTAGCGTCCAGATAAAATGAGTGATTTGCATGGTGTTATAAAAAAGGTACGTTATTTCATTACGGCTAAACTGCACAGATAACTGCCCGTATAAGCAGGTTCTGCACGATTTGGGATGATTAACAATCCCGCTAAAGCTACCGGCTCCCATATGTTCGACAAAAGAGATGAGCAGCACATGCAATGAGACTCAAGCTACGGCCATCCCATCAATAAGCCCCGTACAAGTCCACCCCGGGACTTCTTTAATTAATTTGAACTCTCGATATAAATCACACTTGGTGCTTGTTTTCTTTGATGAGTTAAACTAAAGGATAAATAAATAAACAGACAAATGACCTCAGTATTTGGCTATTAATCTGGCAACAAAGTGTCCACTGTGGCTAATGAAGCGCAGCCTTTAGGCTGCCATTGACTACAAGCCTGCTTAAGACTAATGGATCAGGAGTTACACTGTCATGTCTGTAAATAGGATGGAGCGCGTCGCATTGGCCAAGCAGTGTTTATCACAATCCCTTTTCTTAAAACAGAAACAAAACCCTTTTCAATTGCATGAAATAGAAATAGGACAACTTGTTATCCTGCGTTAGACTCCTGTGTGTCCATTTGTCCAGAACACTTTTGCACAGAAGTCCAACCTGGGTCAACGTTTGAGAAGAAATCAATGGAATCAGCAGCTTATTTTTGAAGATCACACGTTTATGTCTACTGGCAACCAAACCGCCGGCATCATGCGAGCAGTTTGACATGGCTAAGTATTCCGTCTCATGCTGAAGACGGACGCCATTTCACAGGCTGCATTTGGCACGGCGGTGTGAAGCACTATCTTTCCACTGCCCACACACTAACGGAAGGGTATTTTTAAATACTGGTGTCATGGCGTCACACAGAGCTTCGCCAGGGCATATGGCCGGGGAGAAGATGATGGCGGATTTCTGGGATTGGCTCCAATGGTGACAGTTGGCATCCTACGTCACCACCTTTTGATGAGGGCAGCATGCAGCGTGATGGACATAACACAGCCGCTCTCTGAGGGCCGAGGGTCTCGCGCGGGAAGCGAGCCACGGCCCCGTGGGACCGGCGCCTAAGCACCCGGCTTCTTCAGTTCGCAAGGAGGAAGTGTTGTCACTGCAGGACGGTGCCAGAGGATAAAGAATCAAACAAAACCCAGCAGGAAAAAACAAACAAAAAAAAACTGTGCACCGTGCATCAGGTGTGCTTTAATACCAAGCCACGACATCAACAGGTCTGGCCAGCTGCACAACAGACTGAAGCAGAAGAAAAAGCTGGAGAGGCATGCGGCCGAATAAAAAAAAAAGGTCTGACTGACGGCTGGATCGCTCCATCGTGGCGAAGTCGACGCTTTGTAATGTCTTTCACAGTTAGAGGAGGTGACCCAGAGCGGAGAGCTGATGAATGTGGACGCCGACAACATACTAGGAACAGATAATACATATTCACATGCGGGCAAACAGACAAAGACACACACCGATCACTCACACACACACACACAGATCACAGACGCCTTCCTGAAACCGAGCATCTGCTCTTTGATTATCTCGGTCTGGCAAAGCAGTGACTGGGAGATGTGAGGAAGCCTGGATGCCTCCTCGCTGCTGTACAGTGCGTGAAATGAGAGAAATTAATTCCACGACTTGTCTAACGTTGAATAATAAACACCTTAGCTCATCTAAATCCAAAAGCTGAGGAGGACTTTTAATTATTGAGATGCACTGTGTTCATGAATACAATCTAGTCTCATGATTTCATAGAGAAGAAGCTTCTTTCTTTTTCTTTTTTTTTTAACCCCCGAGGCCCGGCGCCAGCTTCAGGTCCATTTGTATGGCGAGCACGGAGCCGCTCATGAATATTCATGAAGTGCAATCCAACATTGGTGGATTTTCAGACTGTCGCTCCGTCTCATGTGGCAATATTAAATCTCTGAAAGATTTATTACTTACGGGCACTGCAAAGACCTCGTTTTCATTTCCTGACCAAACACACGTACACCACCTGTGTACTGCGTACAGTGAGATATAGACAGATATAAACATGGGAATCATTCGGGGAGCCGTGTGCCATTTTGTCTAAGACATGAGCCAAATCAAAATTCCATTGTGCGTAACCTCCGACCTGAATTACAACCCTATTACTTTTTTTATATACTGTTACACTCCGAGATGGATCCGGCCCAAAAGCAGGTCTGCGAGTGCTCTGAATTTCAAGTGTGCTCTAATTAGAATCAACAAAGGTACATTTGTTGTTGTCTTCTCTGCACGCGTTACCCTCCATCTCTGTAAAAAAGAACAAAGGTAATGATAAATTAATGCCTTCAAACACAGCAGAGACAGCGGCTTGTCAAAATATTAGCGTCTTTGACATTTAGCAAGAGTTTCAGGGGGGCCCCCTTCCCCTCAGGGTGTGTCATCTGTTTTATCATCAACATGTGAGAGAGGCAAAGAGGCTGTTGGAATATTCCCCGCGATACTTTGTCTGGAGCAGACAGCTCATGCCGCTATACCTTCGACTGATGCGGCTGTCTCTATCTGGCATGTGATGTGCTATATTTCAATCTACTTGGGAAACGCCGGCGACAGTTATTACATTTTGAAAGACAATCTTCTGCTACGAGATATTCCCATTGGGAAAAAAGTGAAAGCGATTTGAGAGTTTTTTTTTTTTTTTTGTCGACAATGGATTCTCTCCTGAGTTTAGCTGTGATGGAGTGGTTTAAAGGATAAGACAGGCAATCTTTTGTTTTAGACTTTATAAAAGGCTAAAACCAACACTATATTGATCATGCTAGCAGAGAGTGTGTAAAACCAGTAAAAACACATCAACGGGTCACACTGTTGCAATGGGTAAGATGCTCCTTTATTACTTTCTCTCAACATCCTGCGAACATTAATTCTCACTAATGCTCCAATTGTGTATTATTATTCATATAGCCGAAAATACTCAAACAAATACACTATTTGTCTTTTTCTGAAAAATACCGGATCTTTCTTAAGATTTAACTAATATATATATATATATATATATATATATATATATATATAGTCAAAACCATATATATATATATATATATATATATATATATATATATATATATATATATATATATATATATATGGTTTTGATGTTTTCATGGGGTTTGTTGACTATAAGAAACATATAGCGTACTGCCAGCCAAGTCCTTTGAGCTGTTCTGCACTAGATTTCTCTCCTAAAACGTTCACTCCTCCTGTCAGTCTGAACTGAAAACTGATTAAAAAAGGTACAACAGAAAGGAGTGTCCCTTCCTCACTAATTGAGACCCTGTAGATTCACCCTATTTACCCAGATATGTAAATGCTTTCTGGCAGAAAAACTTCTTGGCACACAAAAAGGAGAAGAACTTAAAGTTAACCCAAAAATCTGAAACTTTTTCTTCTTCTTCCAAGCAGCAATATGTGAGTGTATGAAAAGACAGCTGGACGAATGGAGAGTTCAACCTGCTGCAACGAGATTATCTGCCATCATCCACATTCAGATTCAAGGCATTTACATGCAGACTAATATTCCACTTTTATTCAGAATGTGACAATATTTCAGATTTGATTCAGGTCACTTTGTCCGATTCAGACATCTGGGATATTCTGGTATTCAGCTTTTTATGATCATCCTTTGGACATGAATAAATATGCTCAATAAGGGTTTTTATTACAGTTTGCGACACATGTCTATTGTACACAAACCAACTAGCGTACACTTTGCAAGTACACCTACTTTTACACATTATGGAAGTCTTGGATATCAACAGGTTTTTAGATATGAGCAAATATCACTGGCCTTTAGAGAAGGTGGTGGAAGGAATATGAAAGAGGGAGAGCAGTCCAACGGTTACATTAATCGGAGAATGAACAGCTGCACGTAGACGGGAATATTTGTGGAAAATGTATTTTCATTAGCCATGTTAACAGCTCAGGAGGATTATCTTCTTCAGAATATGGGCATAAAAACGGAATGTAAACATAGTCATGAGAATGTTTTTTTTTTTTTTTTTCTCAAAACCTCCCCTATGGTATCCTATGAAATTATGAGATAGAAAGTCGAAATTATGAGATAGAACGTTGAAATTACGAGCGCCACTGAAGCGCATGTGCACTTACTATCTCATAATTTTGCTGCAATCTCCCAGAAACAACGTGGCGGAAATGGGCTTCCATATTAAACTGCTTCTTGGAACAAACAAGTTGAGTGGCTTTTACCGTGTAGTATTGACTTACATCAATCAAATGCACTGATTGTGCTTCGGACCATTTCTGTCAAGTCTTCTATTTATAACAACGGAAACCCAAGATGTGGCGAGCCTTGTTTGCTGGAGATTTCAAACCCCTACTTGACATTTCCAAAACCCATTAAAGACTTTCCACTCTGAGACGATAATGACAGTTCCTATACGTCGGCTCAGAGTGACCGCAGCTGCTCACCAGCATAGCAAGAGGGGTACTTTTAATTAGATGAAAGGTGGTGATGTGAGATAAAACACCGACAGCGATGCACGGGGCGGCAAGCAAATATGTGCCAGCCGCAGTCTCCTCGTTCAGACTCCCCCTCTGCCTTTGACCGGCGCTAGCATCTCCTGGAAGATAATGTCTCTGTTTATCATCATGTCAGGATTGTGTGGCTTGTCTCCAGGAGGACCATGCCAACGTACTGCCTTTGAAGTGTTAATTGGATGCGCTGGAAGCCATCTTTGTTTTTAGATTACAAAAAAGAATGATTGTGTGCGTGTGTGTGTTACTCTCGGATCACACACTATCAAAACATAATGCTCACTTTTACCTTAAAGTATGACTCCTGTTTTCAGAATGCGGCGCCTGCATCGCTGCGTCTTCTTGCTTTGATAGTTTTGCAGATGGACTAAAAAAATAATCCCTCTGCTGTAGTGTTTCTGTCCCTGAATTAAAGTGATGAAACTAAGAGGCTCAAAAAATAAAATGCGCTGAAGAGCTTAAGGGGAGGTGCTCGCCGAAGAAGGACAGCGTCTCCGAGATCGTCTTTCTAACAATATAACATTGGTCAGTGTGTCGAGATTCTCATTGACTTCTCTAATTCAGGCCGACTTTTTCAATAATGGCACTGAGTTAACTCAATCAGGCAACAGACAGCTCGATGAATTGCCCTGTCAGTCACTTGGAGTTTTGCATTCGCAGCTAAACTCGCAATCTGCTCAGCTGTAACACAATTAAGCGCCGTCGAATGAAAATCAGTGTTGTTCTGAGAACATTTGCAAGGGGACACGTAAAGGGGGGCCCGGCCGGGGATCCAAGGAGACAGTAGGAGATTAAAAAGGGAGAGAGAATGAGAAAAGGGTGGAGGAATAGAGGACAAATGGAATTAGCATAGCATGCAAAAAACACGTTAGCCGCTCTGGCTCCTACCCACCTAGGGTGACCTCTGTCTGCATGGGCATGGAGAGGGCCGGGTGCTTGACCTCGCAGCTGAACAGGGCGTCGTTATCCAGCTGAGGATTGAGGGTCCAGGTGAGTCGGGCCTGCACCACCACAGAGCCGTCGCTCTGGGGGATGTTAGTGTGGCTGAAGTAGTAGAGCGGGTCCGTGCTGTGCACCCAGCGGGGGAACTCCCGGCTCACCACCGTCTCCGGGATGACCTCTGTCGCAGGGCTGGGCTCGTGGGACTGCTGGCCCTGGGTGTGGACGCGCTGGGGGCTCTCCGTGTACAGCCGGGGCACCCGCCCCTCGGGGTCCAGCAGGGAGAGGGAGCGCTGCAGTTTGGTGTCATCCAGGTCCCGGCTGATGAGCGGCCGGGCTCCTCTCACGCCCGCCGAGCCGCCGCCCTGCTCACCGGAGGATTGAGTGTAGGAGATCACCTCTATCAGCTCGCCGTCACGCTTGAAGTACACCTAAGACCGAGCAAGGAGGATTGAATTAGAGTGAGGAGTAGACGGAGACAGTTTCCTATTTGCACATCCAGCAGACAAAGAGAAACATTAGCATTCACTTGAAGTCTGGTTTCTGGACACCTAAGTTATAAATTGACATAATCAGCATCTGATTTCTTGAAGAATATAGCCCAAAACGTGTATTTTGTGAGCTAGCAGTGACCTTTGACCACCAAGATCTAATAAATTCAACCTTGAGTCAAAATTAGTTCAAGGCTTTCCCCATATTTCATGAGAATGGGACAGACGTGAGGTCTCAGTGACCTTGACTTTTGCCCTCCAAAATGATCAGTTCATACTTGAGTCCAGGTGGACGTTTGAGCCTAATTTGAATGCAATTTGCTCAATGTGTTCCTGGATTATAGGCAAGAAAATGGATCAAACATAAAGTCACGTCGGCAAAATCATAATCCATTCCTGCTTGAGTACAGGTGGACGTTCATGTCACATTTGAAGACATTTCCAAATGGACCGGGCAGTCGAAGTGACGAAAAAAAACAAAAAAACATGACGCCTCTGACCACAGCTGTAGTTGACGCATAACAATGAGCATGAAACACACAAAACATGCTCCGTAATCTGCACAATGGGATGATATTCTTGGTCAGTTTCGTCTCCACGAGGGACATCTTTCACGTTACACATTTTCTTCCCCCCCATTCGGATTTAAAAGTGCTGATTAGTGCAGCCTTAAAGAATTGGTTTTAGAATTGTCTCATCTGCTGTGTTGAGCCTGTAGCAGCATGTGTTTGTGCTGCGTTTCCTCACCATGTCATTTACATCTCTGGGCACCTAATCCCCCGACAGGAAATGCATACTTCCATTTCAGCACATAACCTCTAGACATTTGCATTGAAATAAGGTTGCGTAGTCACCGCCCGACGTGTTGCTGTTTTGCAAACAGATTTCTGTCGTCGTTGAAGAAGAGAAGGTTTAATCTGCAGCTCTTTTGAAGGACCTTTGGTCTTTTTGAATTCAATTTGCCAAAGATCAAAGCGTTATTATTGTGCACTCTGCATTCCACTGCATTGTTTGAGGTTCTTTGTGAAGAGATGGTTGAAGCATTAATATGGTGCCACCTCTAGGGCCGATGCCTCGAGTGAGCAAACAGCAGTAATGAGTGTAAACAAGTGAGGATAAAACCAAGCTCCTGAGGAATAACTCCAAATTATATTCTCACATTCAAAGAAATCAGAGAATACGTAATCCTTGGACTGCAAAACACACTGTACTATATGTGGCTCTTTCAATGAAAAATATCTTTCGAGTGGCAAATAAATATGTTTTTCCTCGTCAAATTCAATTCCGATGCTGAATTTAAGGTATTTAAGGAATCTCAGTATTTTAAAATTGCACCGCAATAAATTCATCATTTATGAACAAATGAAGAGTTTTATTTAAAATGAACAAGGCCTGGTTAATACCATGAAAGTATTTTAAGTTGTATTCAGTGTAACCTTTATTTTAGCAAGTATTTTTGAAAGTACTGATGAATAGGGACTGTCTGTGCCCCCCGCTCGTTGCTGAGGTTATCTCCACAAAGACAGATGCCACATCATTATATTACAAGCTGTGTAGTGCTGCCGGGTTGTATCATAGTATTTATAGCCAACTCTAAAAAACTTTCTAATGCTTGCCATCAGAGCAGGCTGGTACACATCCACAATGGGCGCAGTGACCTTGCTCAATAGCGTTCTGCAGTACTGCTGGTTGTCAGTAACATGGATAAAAAAGTAAAAGAAATGTAACTACTCGTCTTGCAACAACCTGCTGCTGCGGCCAATGAGCCATGCATTTGCTCAATGGCCCCATCTACCTGCACGGCACTTTCAATACAAAGGTTCAAACAAGGTAACTTTAAAAGGTAACTCTAAAACAATTAGTCAGTTAACTGTGACTGCACAGCAATTCTTAATCATTTCAATAGATGTTCATTCATTTTAATTAGTAATTTAATTAGAGAAAAAACAACATTTGAGTACTTTAAATGGATTGTTTTCCTTTTTCCATCTAAAGTCTGATAATAAATAGAAAATCAGGAATCTCACATCAATGCAATCTATTGTTAAAGATGACTAATGACTACACCTACAAGTGCAACGCTAGTTTTTAATCAGAACACACAATATCTTGTTATAAGGACAAAAATAAATAAAAAGCTTCTCGAAAGGGTAAGTGTTACTAAGATTTACCACACACACACACAAATACAAGTTATTACTCTCCGCTCCTCATAAATGTTCATTTCAAAGTAGCTAAGGGGCACAAACGGTGCAGGTTGTATTCTTATTTGCTTCCACTTCGAGAAACATGCCCATCGGTAAGAAAATTTAATTTGAGCTCACACTTTACGTCTTTTCCATCAAGAAGCCAATGACTTGACATATTAATGTTCTCCACAGACGACATTGGTTTTCTGCATCTTCGGCACATATTCGTGAACCTTTGGTGGCAAACAGTCCCCTAAATGTGTGAATCAATGCGAGTGTGTCGATTGTAGCCCAGCATAGCATATAAAGCCAATTTACGCATGAAGTTCTACAGATTATCCTCTGTTTAATTTATCAACTGTGGGAGCATTTAATACCCACCACCCTTTATCTGCGTTTACCAAAGGTGCTCCGTAGAGTCAGGGCTTGAAATCCAATAGCGCAATGGGAAGTGGATGCATCCACCTCAGATCCACAATGACCCCATTGCGTCTGCTGCTAACTCCTGCAGCTATCGACAACTCGCAAAGAGAAGAAGCCTTTTCACTGCGTATTAAAACAGCTCATTAATTATCACAGCAGGTGGAGGGAGCGTAACGTGGATTAGAACGCTCCGTGCACCTGCTCTCTTGCTTTTGTCGGACAAAATGGTGTGGGTACACAATAACACCTGGCTGGCTGTAGATTGGTATAATAAAGAATTCAATCTGTAAACCCAGATAAATGATTTGTTTCTATAAACATTGACAGAGAAGTTAATTTATACGAATAAAAGGAATGTGGTACAGCTCCTCAACAACAGGAGAAGTACCTTTGTTGAGGCGTTACCTCGAGCAAAATATCAAGCATCAGTTTACCTATTCATCCCGCCATGAATAAATATATTTCTTTGTCACCTGTCTGCTTGAGGTACAAGAAAGGGAATCAATTAATGTTTCATCAGCGACATGAATGAATGGGATAACAGAGATGTCGCTGCAGGGAGAGCAGTGCTATTTCTGTGTCAGTGTCTTGCGGTTCTGTTCCTTTGTCGTCTCACCTTATATTACGAGGAAGACCATCACATATGGAAATACAAAAACAGAGATGAATAGACGTATAAAGAAGTTAGAGTGGTTGAGTGACTATTTGCAATATTGTTCAGTGAATATCCTTTCAAGCGTCTTCCAGTCTGCATTAATTATGATTTATGACCACTCTCGCACTTTGTCAAGACATTTTTTTCAGTGTTAAACATGTTTTTTCCCTTTTCCCTTTATACATTGCATATTTTTTTCACTCTTTGTAGGCCGCAACTACTGTAAGACACAAGTGAATCGTGTTCAATTTAAAGCCAATAAGCAGAATGTGTTGGCCTTTTAAGGTCTACTGTGTTGGTTTTGGCGACATCTAGTGGTGAGGATGCGGATTGCAACCAACTGAAACTTCTCCTGGACACCAAGCGTGTATGACAACTACTGTAGCAGGCGTAACCAATATCATCTCTGCCAACCTACAACTGAACAAACCATCATCATCTTCAAACTATTTGTTGTTTTGTGACTCGTTGATGTTGTAACCACATTTCAGCCGGTTGAAAAGACGGCGTGAATAGGTCTTAGACGTTCAGAATGTGAGCACTTTTACTGTACTATATCAGACGCAAAAATACCAACTTGTGAGAAGTCATTCAATGAACGCCCGAAAGCATCCTGAATGCAGCTCTCCGAGGCCAAGATTTGGCGGTTCAAATGAGTTTCAAGTGTTTCTAAATGTAATGAACAGCTTACAGCAGCCAGATGAGACAGAAGAGAGAGAGAGACGTGTGACAAAAGGTCTCTCGTCCTTGGCCGGACGACATGCAATTTGCCCGAACAGATTGAGCCACCAGGACCCTGCATCTTTGCAAATATTAACGTGAATCAATCCACAATTCATCCTCAAGTCTAAGTACAATTAAGGAGACATCTGTCATCGCCGTAAACTTAAGTCTGTGTTGCTAAAATCTCATTTCCTCCTTTGACAGGCAGAGATAACAGAGAATGGGTCACTTCTTTCAGGGCCATTCAAATGGGAGAGCAAACACTGATTAATTTCCCACAAGTTATTATAAAACTGCCAAAATAAGATCGAGGATGTCCCTCACAAAAAGTGGTAACATTTGTTGGGCTCTGCTTTAGGAGAGTTACATTTTATGTGGTTATCCGGCATCTATTGTGTGTTAACATGTTTTTATGTTGTACGATAAAGTAAAGATGTCATTGAACACAACACTTTTTTACCTTTAAAGATGGTTTGGAATACATTTGAATCTTGAAATTTCCCAACATGTCCTCTCAAGTGTACTGTAGAATGTGCAAAATGCCTTCATCGTCTTAAATAAACACATGTTCTTGTTAGTTAATACATGTTACTGCTGTGGGACTTGGAAAGAAGAGCCTGTCTCATGTAAAAGTGGATTTTTAAACGTTTTTGGCATTGCTGTTGTATTGTTCTCTTAAAGACAGTCTCACCGCACGGAATAAAGTGATTATCAATCATGCCTCTGTTATAAATCCCCAAATACTTCATAGTCTAATATGTGAAGACAATGAAACCAGACACAAACCACTTACTTCATTCTGGATTGAATTTGAGAAAAAGCAAGATGTAATTCTAAGCACTATCCCATACACAATGCCACAGCAGTGGTGAAATTAAGCCGGAATGGCATGAGAAGGGTTTTGCGTTTTTCTTTTTTTCTTCTGTGAATAGGCAGTGATGAAAGCACCTGCACTCTGCACACTGCCAAGCCGCCCCCAACTCATCAACATCTCAAATCCGAACCCCATTGAAAATTGAACAATCATGCATCGGTCCATATACACCTTTATGTTGCTGCGATTAATCACGGCGTTGTCAAAAAAGGACGAGGCGGTTATGATTCAACGAGAGCGCAGAAAGCAAGAGAACGAGTGAGAGAAAGAGGAGAGAGAAGGATCCTGGCCATGACATAATCAACTTCTTGTTATTAACTGTCATTATCTTCTTCTTTTCAATCAGTGCTTGCTTGTGCGCCGAGGATGTTCTAATGAGTGGCACTGGGAAGCTATTATCGATATGTCACCAGCTCGCTTCAGTGGCGACAGATCTTGAAAAATAATAGCAGACACTCTTACCACATGCAGTCCATTATATTCAGCTGTCTCAAATCGGCACGATTGAGCCAAAAGAAGGTAAAGTGGGAGCCTTCTAAAACTGCATTTAATATTAGTGGCGTGCAGCAGTAGCAGTGTTGGTGGAACTTAATAACCTTTTGAAACCAAAGCTCTTTTTTTCATATACCCATACTAAAAACTGGGTTAACTCCTCAACCACAAGGGCTATTTGAATAATTTAAAGTGATATAATACCAATGATATCACTTTAAATGATATCATTTAAAGTTAAAGAGGGGCAAGGGGTGTAAAAAGCGTTTTAAACACTACTATTTAGATAGAGACCTCATTTACAATATAGCAGAGTAAAAACAAACAAAAGATCCTAGGCACAGCGAAAAACACCAATACAAGGCTATAATAATAAATAAAGTCATTAAAATTTAAGGAAAATAAATCAGCTCAGACACGAACAACTGGAAGAGAAATAAGGTATAATTAAAAATTTAAATTGCCCTTTTAAGTGAGGTAAGCTTTAGATTGTTATTCCATGTTGCAGGTGCACGAAGAGATAAACTGGATTCTCTAAGCTCAGTAAAAACCAGCCGGCACCTGGAACATTATCCAGTCATTTGAACGTGTTCGATAGAGGCCCACATTAAAAGACAACAAAGCAGTAATGCAAGCGGGTAAATAAACACAACAGTCAGGGCCTCATGAATAAATAAAACCCAGTGTTTATCACACCTAAAGTTCCTTTACGTCTCCCATGTCTGGGCCAAAACGTTGCATTTGAACACACCGCAAAGACTACAGCCAACTACGTGCGTGAGAGGAGGAAAAAGCACTCCCTACCAGCAGGGGGCAGCACTCTGCATTTGTCATTAAAAAAGGGAAACTGGGAGATCTAGGACTGCCAATAAACAAGCCGTTGTTATGATACATACATGAAACAAAACAATGTTTGCCAACCATTTTCACACCACTCGCCACTTAGCGTCGTTCCAGATGGCCATGTCGTTGTGAACATATTTGTGTATTTGAATGATCAGATAGGCTGACCAGATTTGAGTTTGTGAAAAAGAGGACGCTTCGTATCAGGGGGGGGGGGGGGGGTAGCAGTAGTGTGTAGCATGCCGTGAACTTACATTTACGTTGAGATCGGTCGACCAATGACAGTGAGGGAGATACCATTTCCAAAACTTGTAAGGGGGTAATAACTATTTTCCCGGACGTACCATTTCCAAAACTTGTAAGGGGGTAATAACTATTTTCGCCGACGTAGCAAAATCCCGGCCGTTTTTGGAATCCCTGCCGGACGCTTTTTTTAGGTCTCGAAAAGAGGACATGTCCGGGAAAAAGAGGACGTCTGGTCACCCTAGATCAGATGAGAGGAAGATAAAAAACGAAAATGGCCGACCTTTACACACACACACACACACACACACACACACACACACACACAGAGAGAGAGAGAGAGAGAGCGAGAGAGAGCGACCTCAGCACACAGCTCACAATGATGAGTATTATAATTGTCTGCAGTAATAAATCCTAGTGCAGAATGATAAACAGCATCCTAGGGGTCAGAGTCGCAGCTGAAACGTTGCCTGTATAAAATGTCTCCATAATCCAGGCCTGATAAGAACGTTGCCTGGATAAGCGTCCTTTTACAAATAGGGAATATAGTTTTTCTTTATGATGGGCTCAAGCTAATTTATCAAAACAAAGCTGATGTTTTTTTAGGTTGAAAGAAAGTGTTGCATTCAAAGTAGTAAAAAGCATTTGAGGTTCTTATTGTCTCTCTTTTGATACCTCCCCATGCCCACACACACACACACACACACACACACACACACACACACACACACACACCCTGTCTTTCTGTATTTGTGAGGACCCTCCCCTTGATCTGACCTCAGCCTTTAACAAAATACCTAATTCCAACTCTTACCCGATAACCCTAAATCTGACTTGAATTTAAAAACCCAGTTTTAACTCAAACAGGCTTTTGAAGGTGAGAATGTCCTCACTCTGTTAGGTAAACACTTGTTTGGGTCCTCATTATGTAGCAAGAACATGAACACATACACACACAATTTTGATGTTGCTCTTTTTTTGTGATAAATCTGTTAATTCATCAGTATCTTTTCATGAAAAATCAAAGTACGACAGATAAAAATAAATATCATTATGTGAAAACCTGAAGGTAAAAATAACATTTGCTTCACAAACACGGAGCAGCTTCACCACTTGTTTTGTTTTAATTACATGAAGGGATTCTTGCTGATCTGCAGTATAATCAGCTGCTTTTGTCCTCCTCCTTACCCATTTCTCTCCTCACCTTATAATAACAGAAGCCATTTCTTTTAACAGTGCTTGCAATGAGAGGACCCCGTTTTGCCGTATTCTTGCAGCAGGAAATAGAACATCTTTTTAAATTCCTGGGAATGAAAGATGTGGGTAAACTTATATTAAAATTACCAAATCCACAAATCTTGAAAAATAAATTAGTATCCAACTAAAAAACCCTGGGCAGTGTTGCCAACTCATTTCCAATGAGAGTAGCTAGCTAGCAGCTCCAAAAGTCGATACATCTAGTGGTGTTTTTTTAACTTTTGCGTCACCAAGTCTGCATCACCAACATCCCTTCTCTTCAGACCTTGCTGAGTTTAAGCTCATTGTTGTTTTCAGCTCCAAAACACAAACACTGTGTTCAGCACCAAGCGTCAGACAGTGTCACCGCACGGAATAAAGCGATTATCAATCATGCCTCTGTTAAAAATCCCCAAACACTTCCAACTCGTCACATACGGATGCTGGTCAGTGGCCCTCTGCGTTTCATACCAACACACAGAGGTAACCTTTAGCGCCTGTGTGCAAATCACCGGGCTTTAACTCCAACGTAAAACTGACGACGCGTAAAGAACAAGAAAGTACGCAAAGACCACAGTTTGAGGCCCGTGTGAAACCAAGTCAACATTGACTTATTTAACATTACTTCTGTTGGTAATTTTTTGTTTTTAAAGTTTATCGTGAAAAAGATACTGTGCATGTAAAGAGCGGGAATTGACACACAGCGTTCCTGACATCCAAAACTGATGCTAGAGGGGGACTAGCTGTGTCAAGGTGTTTGACCATTTGGATGTGAGAATGTGTTCCATTTAAAAGGTGATATGCCAATGCTGTGTTTACAACTTGTCTTTGCTGCCCGGAAATGGCCCGGAAATGGCCCAAAAAGCTATTGCAGTTAATGCAGGTTAAAAAAAAAATAATCTGTTTCCCGTTCAATCAGTATTTCTTGTAAATCGTGATATGCCACACACATACAAGCTGTCGGGTTAAAGATACAGCAGGTACATCATTTGTTGATACCAAATCCATGTTCACATGCCACATGAAGGACACTCTTTATATTCAGTGCATTAAGGAATTGATTCATTGTTTTCTCTCAAAAACTAGACAGAAATGTACTTAAGATTCTTTTAAAATATAAAGTAACGCTACAGATTGTTCCTATTGAGCTGGCTCATTAAATAAGGCCAACTTATGTTATTATAAGTTGTGAGCCACTACTGAGACCGGGCTTGCAACGCTATGACATTGAAAATAGAGCTGACAACAGCTCATTTTGCTACGAGCCGCGGGGCAGCGGCACCGACAAAGACTAAATGAGTTTCATCAAAAAGCAGAAGGGAGCCGTTTGAAGTTGCAGTCACACAACTGGGACAAAGCAGCAACATCCAAGCAAATGCTTACAAACCTCGTAATGAGGTTTTGTTATGCTGCACGGCCGTGGACAACAGCATGCACGGAACAAATGGCCACAGTTTAAATGTGATATTTCTGCTCGTTCTAACAACGTAATGGGGATCATGTCAATTGCAATACGTTATGATTAACAATAACTCCACATTACATCGTAATTGCCCTTTTTGAAACCCATTATTAACTTTGACAGTAGCTATGAGCGTAGCTTTGATTATTTCATAACTACTATGATTTGACAAATCCTTTGGCAATATTTAACAACAGTTTGCTCCAGAGCTAACCCCCTATGATCATATAACAGTCACATTTTAGATAACCAAGTATAGAGCATATACCAAACATAAATATGAAAGCGAGCTCCACTTCTCAAAAGGACTCAACACTTTTCCCATACAAATTAATATTTCCTTTTGCTATTGCTACTGACTAAGGACCACAGTATGAGATCTCAACGGAGATTAAAGAGGAGAAAAGTTTGTAGAGCCTATTGAGACTGTACTTCTGAAATCTCTATCCATGAAAAATGTCCGAGTTTTTTTTGCTGGGTTTTGGTTTTAAACCAACATAACAAGGCAACTTTGACGGGCCGTGATCAACTCCCCACAGGAGCAACGCAACGGTCAGTGTTTTATTTCTTAATTTTCCTGGTCTCGTGCAGACTTCTCTTAATACATTGCATCATTCCAGTGTTTCAAACACTTTGTCTGTTAGCCTATAGCAGTGGTCTCAACCTTCTTTCAGTGAAGTACAAAGCATTTTTGGTTGAAAAAATATGTAACACACAGCACTGTGCCGTCAGTGTCTGATTTAATATAGAATATATACAATCCAGTTAATTAACTTATTAAATAGCAATTTGAAAGGATTTTTTAATGGCTGCTCATTTTAAAACAAATCTCAAGTACCCCCTTGGAGTGCCTTCACGTACCCCCAGGGCACACCCCCATTTCAGAACCACTGGCCTATAGGATACAGTATAATAAGGCTAATTTGTGAACTTGAAATACATTTTCATCCAGGCTCCTGTAGTTTTCTGGCTCATATGATGAATAAATGTAAGCAAATCACGTCCATACTGTGAGAGCACTAGGAACTTACATTCGCCAATAGTGTTTTCACTTATTCCATGTTGTTAACATGTTTCTCTTGTGAGGGAGTGTACAAACTAACATCTGATACCCGTTAGTTTTGTTTCATCTGCCAGAGTTGAGCAACTTTGGTGACTTTTGCCCGACTTAATTCAGTTACCGAATAACTGAATAACCTGCGGTGATGTTTCCGTTTCTCTGGTAAAATAGTTTTTTTTTTCCAAAAAGGTCAAGCAAAAATAAAAAAGAGCCAATCTGAAGATGTAAGACACATGTCTTGTTTTTAGGATGATATTGGATCCCTTTAGATTACTGTCCAGGAGCTCCAATGAAACCATTTAGTTTTAAAATGGTTTTGTCTGGCTGCTGGACTGAATTATTTAGAGGCATAAAGGTTCAACATATGAGTTTCTTATGTGTCTGACCCAATGGCAACCCATAAAGCTAATTATTTTTAATTAATTCCATGCTTTTTGTCCATTACTGTCTCTTTTACTGACTCTGCAAGCTGTGTGTCAACAATCATTCACGCTTAACGGCCTCAGATTGATATGCATATGTTAAGATACAGCATATCACGTTATAATACTAAAATGTATTGAGTTATATTTAGTACTTACTATAGTACTTAAAGGCCTAATCCATTTCCCACATCCTGCTCCATTACAAAACAATTATCACTTTAAACTCCAGTTTCAAGTTGGATCCAGTAAGTTAAGAGCAGACTCAACCCAATTGAGTTTCATGATCCAGCTGCCAAATATTTATTAAACTCCACTTAGTTTTGTTTTAAACTTGGATTTACTAAACAGAGTAAAGTTCTGCTTAATCTTGACTCTGAATTTACTCTTTTCAAACCTAGTTCTGTAAATTATCATTGAACTAACGTCAGATCAAAGTATTCTCATACTTCAAAGCTCAAACTTCCCCACATCTGTAATATGTGCATTGTCTTGGAAGAATGAGAGTAAATGTTGATTCATTAAATTATTTTAATTATGGTTTGGTTCATGAAACGGATTGCTCTTTTCGATTGTATTGATACGTAACATTTAGTAATACGACTGCTGGATTTAATACCATGAAATGTCTTTGCAGCACAAAGCTTCTTTGCATTTTTAGTCAATATCAAAACCTTTCAATATGTCTCACAATTTTTTTTTCTTTTCTGCAATCTGCAAACAGTGGTGAATGTAGATAAAAAAAAAAAATCTCAACTCAGTAGCTTGGATCATTTGCTTGCCGAGTAATTGCCTGCTATGTGACATAGCCGCTGACACGGAGGCGGTCCGGGCTTACTGACCAGCTGAAAACCTTTCAGGGTCTCTGTTTCTCCATTAAGCGCTGGAAAGAGGATCCGGCGATGCTGAGGTTTAATGGCTTAAGGCTCCCTCTGAAATCACAACGGGGGGAGAACTTCGCTCATCACACCATCAGCCAGGAAGTACCTGAGAGGCGGAAATCATATTCACCTTGTGTTCACCTCTCACCGGGCTCATAATTGCAGGAGATGGGTATGCTCAGGGTCTGGAGTCCATTACCATACACCCATGGACGATGATTAATGACCCGGTGGGAACAAACAGCGAGCGACCCGCTCTCAAACAGCGTCCGTAAGCTCATATGCCACCAAACACACGAGCACACTGTGTGCTTTTTTTTTTGCAAGACCTTGTTTTGCACTTCAAAAAAGTTGAGAAAAAAAGTGCAAGCGTGACTCGCTTGCACTTTGTGTTCGCTTTGCATGTGCACATTGGTGTGTTTCTGCATGTACACCTAAGAGGGTGGGTGTATGGCGGCAGTCATTACCATCATGTCACTCTGATTAGATTCATTACCCTGAGTGCGACCATCAATAACACTAATGTGTCTGTTTCCTCAATCTGATACCTTTCTTTAATGACTACATTGCACCACTGAATTAGCGCTGGTGATCAATATGTAATGAATGCAACCGCAGCATTGTGACAGCAGGAATACGCTATGTGTGTTTATGCAGCCAGGGCTTTGCGGTGTATGAATGATATGACAATGTGGAAGTCATTTAGCTCGCAATAACAACGGAGTTCTTGATTTGTGTGTGTCTTTTTACGCCATGTAGTCCGGACTAATTGCAAAGTAAATGAATATGTGTGAATACTCTACAATCAAAACGAGTGACAAAGTAATTTCTCATGTTACTTTTGGTGGGTAGGTCAAACGAACACAAAACTTGTGTTGTTGAGTTAATGTGAAGTTCAATTTGTTTTCCATCCTTTTATTATGCTGTTTGCTTTTTAATTCGTTAAGTACTTATTTTATGCCCATTATGTTTTTGGGCTACCCAGTGACAGACCAAGTGTGACAAGTTGGGATGAGAAATGATGCTGATGAATCACCCAGAGTTCACTTTAAAAAGGTGGAAACGTTAGTGTCCTGTCAAATGGACGTAGGTGACACAGTATCAGCAAAGGTTCTTCTTTTTTTTTTGGTCAAAAGTGTATGTATGCTAACGCTGCGTTCACACCACTCGCGTGAGTTTACTCGCTCGACTATATGTAGTTAATTTGCGTCATTTGCTTCATTCGCGCCGGAAAGGGGGCGTGGCTTATCTCCGTAAAAACAGTTACTATTTACGCCAGCCACCATTGAAACAACCACGAGTTCTGCTTTATACTTGTAAAATTCAACTCAATTCAACTTGCGTGAATGAGGCGCCATTTGTGCCATTCACACTGAATTCTGTTTGATCATTTCTATTTAATTAAATGGATTCCATTTCAAGCTCAATGGACAGAACTAAATTGGCAAACAAATAGGTTTGATAATACGTGTAATTTATACGTCAGTGATATACTCATGTAATGTTCACGGTTCCTTAGTTTATGTTCTTATTTCAACCATGATGTTTTTACAAAACTTAACCAACTGCGGCCTTTTCAAAGTAACAACGCAGCGTTTAGTAACACGCAAAAAAAGCCTAAAATGCATTATGATGACACGCAGAATGTTCTTCAAATGTGCAAATACGCCTTCTCGTGAAATCCGGTCTGTATGTGTGGCGTGATCCACGAAGAGCTCGTATCCACTTTAATCTTCTAGCAAATGCCACTGGATGACTGTGGGAAGCCTCAAGATCAAGGATTGTGCTGCTGGTGTGCAACTTTTTTAATTCCTGTTTACAGAGCATTTTCACTGCAATGCTAAAAACATTATAATTCCGAGTGGTTTGTGTGCTGATATATCTAAAAAGGAACCCCAAAACACCCCTGTCAGCAACATGCAACACTGTTTCTCTCCCTCTGTAAACAACAGGGATGTGTGTGTGCTGTGAAGGCAGGTCCCTCGTGGACGAGCACCAGGCGTCTCATCCACAGCTACTCACCGACGGGGCCGGTTTCCCTCCTTTTGCAGTGCACACCAGAGTGAAATTCTGCGCTTGGTATCGACTGAATGGGGCCGGAGTGTTCTCTGCCACCACTGATATGTTGTTTGGAGGCGCTGTGGAGGACAGGAAGAAAGCTTTGTGAATCAATATGACAAAACATCCGATTGACAAAAAAAAAAAAAATGCAATGGATATTCTTAAACCGTTAGAAAACATTCCACTCTCGCTTGCTCGGTATCCAGGAGTAGTTTTGTGATGAAATGGCGTAGCCTTGAACATGTGTTCCTTGTTCTTGTCCTATTCTGTGCCGTTAAAAGGGTCAAATAATAACTCTGGGGGCGCTGATTCCATTTCCATCATTTCGTGGATTTATTTTCACTTTCCTCGAACTTAACAGTCTAACTTGAGTTCTAACATGAGGTCAAAGACTGTGCCGATGTCCCGTTCTACATAAAGGAAATACAACCTGAGATTCGGTCCCGCCCCTTCCGCTTTTCCCAGCTGATCCTCATCAGATTAATATAAATAACTCCTGAAAAAATGCATTATTTCGAATATGAATATAACATCCATTCATATGGCAAAGGAATGTCTTTAGATCATACAAATAAATGATATGACATTATTTGTAATCAAAACAAAATATATGGCTCCAACAATGTGGGTGGCAACACTGACCGCCGAGAAAGAGAGAGCAAAGTGTCTTAAACTTAAATTACACACATACATGACATTTGCTCTCTGCATTTAACCATCCATAGCAATTTAGGAGCAGTGGGCTGCTGAGAAGCCCAAGGACGACATGCGAACCATGGGCAGACTGGGGATCGAACCGGCTACCTTGTGATTGCAGGACAACGACTCATCCCCATGAGCTACAGCCGTCCAGATGTTAAATGTGAAGCGGACTTAAAAACAAATCTGCAGACCTGCTGAGAGAATCTCCGCTTGAAATGGAAACTGAATGGGTGGGGACAATATATTCAGAACTCCCCGGGGCTCATGTGAGTCGGATGAGGCCGATAAGGTAGAAAATCTCATACATATCATATCGCTAACCCTCCATCGGGATGTCGCTTGGGATTCCAGCTAGTGTGCCATGGCAGTGTAAAGGGAAAAAAAACATGCGAGCAAGACTTCACAGCATCACAGAGGAGCACCGGGAGGAGGAGGAGGTAATGAATGGAAATCTCTCACATCCCCCGGAAAATCAGCTGTTCAACATGCAGTCCTACCAGAGTCCTTGCATGGCGGCTTATGCATGAATACTCCACAGACCATATTGTGGCTGTTTCTTGGGAAATATCAACAAGCGCGCTCTTAAGTGACGACACTGCAGCAGATGATGGCCAGCTGCACGAGGATCTCTTGAATTTTGATGAGGACCACCGAGTATCGAAAGGCACTTCTTCACAAGCCGAAGAGGCTTTGAGATGCAGAGCTGTTCGTGTTTTCTGTGCATCGACATGCCTTCCCTTTGTGCGGCCTTTCACGCAGCATCATGCGTAGGCATATTTTTTTTTTACAATACTTTTTTACAATTGGCCCATGCTCTATTTTAGAACGAGGCTTTTGTGAAATCTGTCGAGGACCGCGCCAGTTGAGAGACGAGTCTCTTCCGGGGTTACAAGTCGTGCTTTGAGGCGAACACGGTGAGGCAACAAGAAAAAGGTCACGCGGGGGGAGCAGTGTCTTTTTTGCATGCGTCACTTAAATCTATCAAGCGCTGTTAAACAGACATGCGGCGGGAAATTAATTGATTTAAGGTGGGGGCCGGTGGGGATTTAGCTGCTTTGCTGGTCGGGGTGCCTCCGTGTTTCCACATCACTTAATTGCTTATTGATGGGATTCATATGGTAGTAAATTAACCTCCGAACACTCCATTAGCGCACTGACAAGCCTGCCTCAACCTGGCATATGATAAGCTGTCAGAGGTGTCCGTTCCTGACCAATCATTCCCGAGTAGCCGACACAGAAGCAGTGTCAAGTGGCGAAGTGCTCTCCAGCGCAGTGAAGTTGCTCCAGTATGCAGAGCGTATAATCAGGCCCAAAACAATCCAACTTTATATATTTATGATATTGATCGCTCGCTTCCATAAAACAGCATCCTACTCCAGAGTGCGATGCTGTTTTATGGAATAGAGCTTGCTGCAGTCCAGTAAATATATTGCTCGCACCGTCGTGAATGTTGGGTCTTTCAAAGTGCTCCGAGTGCTGCGATACGATGTAGTTAAAAAATGATGATTCATTTTCACAACATCAGCGGCCGTAAACGCAACGAGATCGGGAGAGTCTTTTGCAGCAATCTGCGGGGAGTTTTAAACACACTAAACCACCACGCACATTTAATTCAGACAAAGATAATCTGATGGAATTCAATTTTATTAGATTAAAAACAATGATCGTCAATTTACAAGTTTCCACTTGACTGATAAGACATTGTTAATCCCCCGACTAGTACTTCGTCAAAGCTCTAATAAGGAGATGCTTTGTTTGGTTTAGAATAAAATCACTAAACAACCTTCTGGTCCAGTCAGCTCAGCAGAGAGCTATATTGATCCGGCTTTCCGTGCAGTGGATGGTCACCTAACGGGAGACACAGCCTGAGACGGCAATAAAGCTCGGTGAAATATTTGACGTGATTAAAAACAGGACCCGCTGTGCACAGCGCGCTGTTTGCCAACACAACAACCCCTGTATAGGATTAAGATGGCTGTCTGGGATGATGGGGTCTAAGCCTTTCATACCTCATTTAATTGCAGCTCTCTCTTCGCCCACTTGTTAAAGGTTGAGCACATTTTCCTCTTGTTTTTTTAGTTTTTTTAGTACTGCACTTCTTTGTTTTAAGTTGTCTGCCGGGTGTGTTTAAAGGGGGTGTGTGAGGTGCTGAGGCCTGAATAGCAATCATTTAAAAACAATAGATTAATAATTAAATGTCCCTCTTGACAGGGTGACTGCGTAGTATGCTAATGCAGATTGGATACAGAGCTCATGCAAAAATAAAATAAACAGAACGATAGTTAAGTTTGCTAAACAATCTGTAGAAGTCTCGGGGAGAAAGACATGAAAAGCATTGAAACTTTTAGAAGAAGAAGAAGAAAAAAAGTCAATATATCTGACTTTCTCATGGAGTTTTTTTTTTTAAACTCAAAAGATTCAAGCACAGATATGAAGAAAAAAAAAATTCTAAATCCTCTCCGCATCATCTCTACATAATGAACACTACACAGTGAGAGTTCCTGCTCTGTGTGCCTGGCATTCAGATTGCTGCGCAAGTTCTTTCCCTCAGAATTGATTGCAATCGTGTGGGCCGTGTATAATATTGGTTTAATGCTTAAGCGAGAAGAAAGGCTTTCATGTCACTTAACCCACTATGTCCAATTCTGGGGATTTCCATGTTTTCACTTTACTTTAAGGATTACATCTACCTCTTTAGGTTAAGTAGTTTTGCCAACCTCATGGGCTCATGGAACTCTTTCTAAAAGGCGTTGTAATGAAGCTGTATCAAGCTAGAACTTCCTGAAACGTGAAGAAATACCATTGCTTAGGATTGCCAAACATGTTGTGTGTATTACATTATATATATATATATATATATATATATATATATATATATATATAAAACCGCTGGCTTCATTCCATTGTATCATACGAGTGCAGATCCAGAAACTTAAAAAGCAGGACACTGCAAATGTCTGAAATGAATAAAATAAAAATCAGGCTTGTATTCCCATGAGCAACTCCTTTTTCCAATGTTCAGAGTTCAGTTGCACACCGTTGCGTTAAAATATCATTTACGTTTTTTTGTCACTGGTAGCACTTCAACGATGATCTCTTTCTCTTCCTCTCGTTTACGTCTTCATGCACTACAATATCCTCAAGCACCGTCAACCTGCAGTCTTTCAGAAATGAAAAATAAATAAATAAGAAAGGAGGAAAAAAAAAAAAAAGATGCAAATAGATTTGTGCAGCACAGGAGCATGTTTAATGCTCCCGTGAGACTGCTTTCCCATGCCTCATAATTAAGGGATTTAGAGCTCTGGAGACAGCTGTACGCACAAGAAACACTCACAACATCCCCTTGTACTCAGCACCCTGGCCTCGAGTCCAAGTCTCTGGGGGTTTATTAGTAGTGGATGGGGGTGTGTGTGTGTGTGTGTGTGTGTGTGTGTGTGTGTGTGTGTGTGTGTGTGTGTGTGGAGAAAGAGCCCCAAGGTCATCTCGTGCTTACTTTTACTGACAGTAATTCAGTGATAAATATTTGATGAAGCTGTACTTTTTTTATTATTGTGAGCCCAGGAGTCGTAAAGTAATCAATAGGAATTTTGCATTCATGTCCTAGTGTAATTATTTTTTTTAATCACTGGATTACTTTGACACATGTTTTCTTCTGACGGCTGAGGATCCATAACAATAACTAACCTTATGACATTCTCCACTTTGTGCTATAAATTTGCCCTCCCCTATATTTTTCTTAACTTTTGTTTGTCAAAAATACTGTCACACAGTCACACTTTTGGTCCATAGTCACTACAGTTGGACCCATTTTTCACGAGCCACATAGCTTCTCAACATTGAGTCACTAAAATGGCATTTTTCAGAAATAAATTTAATTCGATCGAGACAATTTTTTTGTGTCAATGACACAAATTATGGCAACGTTTGGCAACAAATATTCACGAGCGCCCTAGCTAACCAATTTTTGCGATCTAAATACGGCAGTTAGCTGTTTAAATATCTTACTTTAGCAAAATAAAATATAAATACACTGTACACACATAACCCAATCACCCAAATATAGAACGTGTAATTCAAACCATTGGCTACAATGTCTTATCTTTGTTACAGGGAGTCTTTGGAGTGCCTATATTTACAACAACACAGAGACTTGATGGTCCAAAACAAGATGCCATCTTTATTACGCCTTTCAACCTTGAAAAAGGCAGAAAGGAGTAACCAAATCCACTTTTTCCGCTCTTACCTTTCACAATAAAAGCACTGGACATATAATATTCGCATTGGGAATGTGTGTGTACAGGCCTGTACACCGTATCACTCTGGGATAGGCTGCAAAGTGGGCCAAGTGGGCTTCAAGGTATTCCAGTAATCTCATAAATGACGCTGTAGGTTCAGTTTCGAACGCCGCGGCACCGACAGGTGAAAGCTGGCATACCTAAGCAGCTGCTAATCTGCGCTGCTTTTTTCTTTGACTGCTTATTCAGCTAGTGGCGTCACCAACTACCCTATGTGGGAGAGCACACCATTTAGTCAGTTCATTCAAACACAAATTTCCTTCAGCGTTTGTAAGGATGGCAATTTAATTGGATTAAAAAAAAGACACCGGTATATTTCACTTGTCTGTCGAAAGTACAGCGACAACAGCGTGGCCAGTAGCCCCCATGCAACGTGAGCACATGGTGGTGTCTCACACTGATTTGAAAGAGGACCTTGAGGTGACACAGTGTCGTCTATATGCAAACTACTTCGCTGTCTGAATGTGGAGAGCTTCTTTAGAGTTGAAAGTGGAAATATTACGGCAGACAGAAAGAGACACAAGTGGACCCAAAAGATGTCAAAAATATCTTAGTGCCAGAGTGATGATACGACACGGCGTCTCTGATGTGCAGATCTGTAACAAACGCCAGAGAGAACACAGATGGAGAGAAAATGCTGGCAAATACCATGTGTTGAGGTGACTATAGCAAAACATTATTAACCCTTCATGGACACAGACGAGCTTGAACCTGTTTACACCAGCTGAAGGTCCTGTTTTCCTTTCGCTTTCATTTTTTCCCCCTCACACACACCCCAAGTCATTCCTTTACTAAATGGCACTCCATCACAAACAAACCCTTTGTTTCGGGGAAGGATATTGGAAACTTTAGAGTAAAAGGCTGCACATTACTCAGCTTCTCCTCGTGCAAATTAGTCCTAAACACAGAAGGTGAGAGGTCAAACGTGAAGAGTGGAAACAGACATGCCACATTACTGCGAATTAAGCAACTGGAAATTCAAATGTCAATTTAATTGACTCTTTCACCTCATTGCCATCCCAGCGGAGTCTGAAATGGAAGTTAATTGGACCCTTCCCGAGGACGGTTCTGTGATCTCAGCTTTGCTCGTGGGCTCGAGGATATGATTCTGGCAACCGAAAAATCTAAACTAATTTCAGGCTGCCAGCTCTTGGCAATGCACAGAACATAATGTCCCACTGCGGCTTGATTTCTGCTCCAAGGCTACGTTTCTCCCTAAAGGAGCGCTATGTGTGAATTCATATGTGTGCAGATTCAAGACAAATGCACTTCCATGTGAAGCAGACAGCCGCGGCGAACCAAATGGCAATTTGTAAGTAATTTAGCATGCAGGGAAAACGCCTTTCTTCGTACATTTTATGTTACGCTCAGAGCAAGTGTCATATCGATGGCTGAAGAGCAAAACCTCCTATCTGGAAAAATGCACTTTTTTTTCAAGAATACAAAACAAAACTTGTTGTTTTTTTGCAGAATGCTATTTGTTAAGGATACTCAATAAATAATAGAAAAAAATACAAAAAAACATGCACAGTGCAGATAGGAGGTTTTTCCTGGATCATTTTGCAGATAGGAGGGTTTAAACTTTGGCCTTCAATATGATGGATGGGAGGAGAGATGGACGACAACAAACAAATACGGGACTTTCAACACGAGGTTCGAGGCCGACGTCTGCGTCAAAGTGTTGAGTTATTCTGAAGTTGCGTTAGCAATGTTTGTCAAGTGTCTTTTACCGTACTTATGTCACGTTTTCCCCAAACATAGGTGGTTTAACATAACTTTAACTATCAAAACTAATGCATAGCTATCACATCTATTGCTTCTGTCCATCCGGCGAGAAGGATCTTCCTCTGTTGCTCTCCTGAAGGTTTCTTCCTTTTTTCACCGTCAAAGAGTTTTTTCAGTTTTTAGCGGGAGTTTTTTCTGATTCGATGTGAGGTTCTGGGACGTCGTATGTGTACAGATTGTAAAGCCCTCTGAGGCAAATTTGTGATTTTGAGCTATACAAAATGAACTGAATTGAATAACTATCAGCGCTATTTATACAACTCCCCATGAGATCAGAGTGGAAACAGGAATTCTTTCTGAAGAAACGTGCATGCGCTCTACACAGAGTTCAGCTGAGTGAACCATAAACTGCCGAAGTGCTTTTATCCCTCGTTCTGAGTAGGCACACAGTTGGATGGGTATGATTGTGGCAGTGTGGGAGATGGAAGGCAGCATAAAGAACAATCAAAGTTAAGTCCTCTCAAGAGGGAAAAAAAGACATGTTGGAAATGAGCGCTGGCACGTGTTCCCAGCACCTAAGTCTGATCCCTTTATTCCCCGGCACGACGAGATAAAAAGACACTGAAATGTGTTTTAATCACTTTTCTTTTGTGCTTTTAGCATTTGCATTTACACCCCACCCTGTTAATTTGCATGGGTTATTACGTCGCTGTCAGCTCATATCACATCCTCCCACCCCGGCGCACCAGCCGGCGTGTAGCTGGTTGCAGAGAGAGAGAGAGAGAGAGAGAGAGAGAGACTCTGCTGGCTGTCAGGAAGAGGAAGGGGATGAAACGCAGAGACAAAAGCTTGTGTCACATTGAACAAGTTCCCCAGTTCTGAAGCCCATTAATCATACTGATGTTGTTGGAAATACAGCGAGCACACACGCCACATGACTGTCTGTGTGTTCAGGAGGGTGAGAAATGCGTCTGAGCGTTCTTGTCCGTGGAAACATATGGACTCGTCGATGCGTTGCTGAGCAATAGCAGCTGTCTAGCGAGTGACCGTCTCTCCAGTGGACAGAATACTGTGGTCTATACCTCTAAGAGACAAGCACCACCCACATATAGCGATTACAAAACGCTGTTCAGACCGCTGGGCGTAGCTTTCGTTATAAAATATAAGTAAAAATGACACTAAAATGACAATAAATAATACATCACTCGCACTGTAAAGAGAATGATTTGGGAGCTTCGGCGCAATTGTGCTTTCCTCTGTCGCTCTGTTCCCGTGCGATAGTAAATGCGATATGTCATGGCTGTGTATGGCTTTTCCCCGGTCTCTCCCCGGGCTGCTGCTCTGTGAGGGTAAACTAGGCTTGGACTTACAGCTTTGTGTTTATAATGAGGACAAGGGGGACAGAGGAGAGGATTTTTGCCAGCACAGTTTGAAGGCTTGGTTGAGACAGGACATAAGGGATAGCTCTTTCTTTTGTCTCCCAAATAGCAGAGTGTGGCAGATGGGACTAACCCCGTAGCCTGCCCGGCATCAATTATGCTCTGACTGGCACCCTCATCCCTAAAGTCCATTTTTTGCTTAAGGGCAGGGGTTTAGGGTTGGCAATCTGTTCCAATTTGGCCCCTTTACCTCTCCCTTTACCTCTCTTGACATGGATGCACCTTTAAGGTCCCCAGAGCCCCGGGCGTCACGCACACATTTCTTGATCAATATGGCTCCGAGGCATGGTTCTGATTTTTTTCACCCCTCATTTTTTTACGACATCAAATCTACAGAGCAAGGGGGTAAAACGAGGCTGTAAAGTTATACGAGGCCAAAGAGAGGCACTTGAGATCGTGAAGTATCCATCATTCAATTCTCACTTATGGCCACAGCCCATGTGAACAATCCCCAAAGAAGTCTTTGAGAAAATCTACAAACGCCTGCGGCCAGACGGCCGCGGGCTCCACAAATGTCGATATAGTATACACGGCATTCAGGGACAGGGGAGGACAATTCATATTTCAAACTGACATGCAGGGGTTGTTGATGGGGCAGTTATGACCAAGACAAATGGGTGACCATGCATCAAGGGCTTCTCTTTGGGGAAAAAAAGAAAAGCAACACAATGACTTTCATTACTTCGACATGTTTAACCTGTTCTGAGCACTGGTTTATGTGTATTTATAAGCTAAGACACCTGTAAGTTATTATCAGTTGTCAGATACATAAATACTATCTGTTTAGCGTGCTCCATGGTATGCTGATGACATATTTTATGACGTTATAACATGATGATAAATTATTTGAGATCATTTAAAAAGACCCATGCAGTTTTATTGCGCAATTCCAGAGATCTGCCTTCTGTTTTGGTGAAAATGCATTTGATCCAATGAGACTGCTGCATTTTAGCTCCTAACCCATTTGTGAGAATACTCTTGCTATTCAGAAAGTAGTGACAAATAAAAAAACTGCCATCACAAAAGCAATACTTTCCTCAGCTATGAAACACATCTCAGACCCATCAATAATTGATGTGATAATACCTTCCATAATACTTGTCTCTCTTTCTCTTACTTCTTTTTACACTTAAAAAAATTAAGATTAAAAGATGAATACTTTGGTTAAAAAAAGAAATGAGGTAAAAAATTAACAGACATGCAAAGCAGTTCATATAATAGTATTGCAATATGTTTGTGTGCATGTATGACCCATCAAGCTCACATGATCCATTACAAGAGTAATCAGATTAATATACCCTTCTGATCACACAAAGAGCCATTCATTTGGGCTGCCAGTTATCCTTACGTGTGTGTGTGTGTGTGTGTGTGTGTGTGTGTGTGTGTGTGTGTGTGTGTGTGTGTGTGTGTGTGTGTGTGTGTGTGTGAGATGGCTTTTCAAGGTGAAAGCAGTCTCTGAACATTATTCGGATCTCTAATGGCACACTTCATGAAAATTCCACCTATTCTGATCTTGTGAGGAGTGTAAAAAGCACAGTGGGCACTCAATACTCAGTCATAGGATTTTGAGCTCTATATATAGAATAAAATGTGTTTCTTTTTTGTGTTCAGATCTTGAGATATGACAGAAGTGTTTTGTTGTCGTGTTCAAAAAAGCAATTTGGCAGCTGCTGCTGTATTAGTATGTTCTCAATCTCACAGCCAAGGTTTTTTTTTTTTGTGAAAGAGCATCATTGTGGTCATATTACACTATCTTAAAGAAAGTATTTATTGGTTATTGTGACTTCTCACTTAGGTCTTGTTTTTTAGCAGCCAACACTTACTTAATAAACCTAAACGTGCCAAACTCAACTCCATGAGCACTTATTTCCAACTGTTTTTGGTTATAAATAATGCAAAAAGAAATATGTACCATTCACTACAGTGCCTTGAGCCATACTGTGCCAATCACCCACCAACTTGGGTCACATTATTATTGTGGTGCACCCAATGCCATGTCTCGCCTCTCTCGAGTTGGCAGTATTGTGAACAACAGCAATAATGGGGACTCTGAGATGACATGTGACAAAGTCATTTAGTCACTTGCAGTGCTGGGCAATCTTTGGTGCTTCATGCAGGTTCTTACATACATGATGAACGTGCAAAACAAATCTGAGACAGAACATTTGGTCCCTCGAATTCAGCTGGACCCAAGCTGCCATTGATTGCAAACCTGACCTCAAACAATCGTGTTATAGAAATATATATCATAGTGATTCTGTCATATGTAAATCACTATGCAGTGACGTAAATGGGGTGTACTGTATTATAACCACACATACATGTGTTTACTTGCTTTAATGTTTAAAAAAAACCACTATTTTTCTCATTCTGTCTCTGAATATATCTGTATCCAATCAATGACTGTAACCATAGACTGTATATAAGTGGGCAGAGTCCCCGTGACGTCACTCACTGGTTTATTGACTGCTTTTTGGGGAATTTTGTCCGACGCGATCTTGGTTTTTGTCCGTCCCAGTCTTTGGCTTTTTGCAATCACATGTAACACGAGAGGTTGGCTGAGAACCGGACTCTGAATGAGACATTTTTAGGAGACCAGAATGGTGCAATTAACTTTCATGAACTGAAAACACACTGTGAAACTTCTAGGGCAAAAACACAGACAACTCCCCGACCGGACAACACTGTGGTATTGACCTGTCAATCACAAGGTAGCCCCGCCCTACACGTTGCTCTAAAAGGGACCATAATTTAGTAAATGAACATAATGCTGTATCGAAGATTTACAACTATTGATTGAGACCGTAAACCCATGTTTACAATGTTTACTGAGGTAATAAATCAAGTGAGAAGCTGGATAATTTTTTGACTTCTATGCAATCAGATCAACAACCAGAGGAGTCGCCCCCTGCTAACTATTCGACCGAATGCACATTTTCCGGACCTTGGGGTGGACGCCTGTCTAGACCACCCCATTAGCGCCCGTCTCTGTAAGCCCTCCTTTAGATTAAACCCAGTCTGCTCTGATTGGCTTGTGAGAAAAAGATGGCTTACGTTTGCAAAGGGAGTTCTCAGCTGTGGGTCGAGATACTGGAAGTGGAGGTATATGGTATAGTATATTTGCATGAGCTTGCATGCGATATAGCTCGTGGAGCCAAAACCGAATGGCTTGTTGAACCACATGTTTTCGGATACAGGTTGCCCACAAAAAAAACCTGACTGGCTTGTCACCGTTATTGGGTTGGTAGGATCGGTAGGTTGGTAGGGCGGCTGTAGCTCAGGGGGATGAGTGGTCGTCCCGCAACCACAAGGTAGCCGGCTCGATCCCCAGTACCCCCACAGCTCACACGTCGAAGTGTCCCTGAGCAAGACACCGAACCCTAAATTGCTCCCTGGGCGCCCCACAGGGCTGCCCACCACCCCCCAAGACACCAAGGATGGGTCAAATGCAGAGGACACATTTCATGTATGTATTATGACGAATAAAAAGGATTTCTATTTCTATTCAGATACCCAAACATATGTGAGCAAGCACCGGAAATGGAACATCCCCTTTCAAGATGAAACATTAAAATGTGTCTTGAATTTGGTGACACAGGAAGGACTCCCATCCTAAATGCCAAATCATCACTTTAGGTAACGACGGTTTTCAGACCTGTTAATACCAGAATACCCAAATGCCACCGCGAAGTATTATTTGACCACAAGCAAAGACATGTACAAGGCTTCAAAGCCGGGCCAGTGATTAGTTACAGAGCGTGTTTGAAATAAACTTGATGTAGAAAGTAAAATGCAAAGTAGCTAGCGTGTTCTCCATAGTGTCAGTCCATTCCATTAGGGAAATGTGCAGAATGGGGATGTCTGAAGTGGCTAACTTCACACATTAAATGGATAAAAAGGTTTATCCAGTGTGAATAATAGTCCCTTGTGTCGCTTTTGATTGATGGGTTCTTTCTGGTGAGTAATCCGCCCTGAAAAGAATGTTGTTTCAACAATGTTCATTTAAGTGTGCAGCACATTAAAGCTTCACAATTATTGCACAATTGTAAACTAACGTAAATTGTATTACAATTGATACATACATACATACATAGACACAATACCCGTATTGGTACAACTGTCACGTTACACTTTAAAGAACATGTATATTAAAGCTGAAATATGCCACTTTCCACAGTTCTGTTTTAATTCACAATGTTAACCAAGTGTTTACTGCAACTGCACTGGAGCGGTATAGCTGGAAAGGGATGCAAAGGGCTCCAACAGGATGGGAACGTTGGGATGAGAACATGTTGGGATATCAGATTTATGTCTTGAAGGCTTTATTCTGCGAAGGCCCAGTTTCAACCATTCAAGAGCAACAAAGGGGTCGTTCTTGGACACACAGACTAGGTGAGCGTCTCCTGCTAGTTTGGGTTTATGTATGTGCAGCCAACAAATATTCATACAACAGTTTGTATGCTATCTTACTGAAGTTACTCCTTTGTTGTACCCATCCACCAACCCCCACCTGCCCGCCTTGTGTGGGCTTTAGCAATCTTTATACTTCCTCGTTCTTGATTACGTGGATAAAATACAGAGTCACTTCATGGGATATCTATTATTATTATTAATTATAGCACAGACCAGTGGTTCTCAACCTTTTTCCAGGTATGTACCCCATGTGAAAAAAAAATTTCAGCCAAGAACCAGTGCAAAGCATTTTTGGTGGAAGAAAATATGTAATACACAGCGCTGTGTCATCAGTGTCTGATTTAATATATACAATTCAGTTCATGAACTTACAATTATATTTGATTTAATATTTATTAAATAACATTTGTTTGAATCCAATCCGCATCTCGTTTTTTCTTTCTTTTACCAAGAAAAAAGGATATTTGGAATCAAAAGTTGATGGGAAGAATGTGGATTATTTTGGAGTATGACCACATCCTTGTGTTTGCATTGACTATATTCCATTATGTCCATTGAAAGAGGCCTACTTTGCACCTGTGTTTTCTCAACTTCATTACTGCGGTGCATCTAACAATATTTACGAGGCCCTGCAAATATTATGACTGACACTCCTCACAAAAAGATAAAATCCACAAACCAAAGTTGATTTAATTTCTCAAAGGACCAAGCCGCGCCTGTTGATCCGGGCACTTTCCGCAGCTTTGTCTCGTCCAACAGCAGTTTTGTTGATCTTATCTTTGTGTTTGTTTGTCTATGTCAGAGGCGATTACGTGAAGCACTACGGCTAACTAAATCGGAAGCTCAAGATAAATACACCTGTTTACTGTGCATTATACTCTGGAAAGGTTTTATGGAAATGGTTTTGTCAAACAGTCCATGATATGAAAAATCAGTTTAATATACTGCATAAAAAAAAATCTCTTTTCCTTCCCTTTAAAAAAAGAAGTTCCTTCCACACGGGACATTCTTTGACAGGCAGTCACATTTCTAACTTGATCTCCAGCTCCAGTCATTAAAACTGTAATTTCAGTCTTGCTTTTAAAGAAATAAGAAATAATTAGAAAATTGATGAATGAAACAATATTTGATGCATAAATGCATGAATGAATACATGAATCAGGCCTGCGCCTCATGCGGAGTAGCAGCATTTTCTACATGTGATACAAATGTAAATCCACCATTAGCATGGAAATGACATTTGATTACTTCATGGTGACATATTACATCTCCAATTCCTTGAGTAAATATTCATGAATGCATTGCTTCTTATTTTGGCTGTAGAAAATATCAGATTTACGTTGGGGCTGAAAACATTTTTTATTTTTAAAATAAATTGAACTCTCGTGGTGCAGCACATCTTTTCAAGCTGGAAAGGATGACTGACATCCTGGTGATCCTGACCTCCCTCTGTGCATCAAAGAAACCACGTTCTCAACTTCCCACTTCTCGACTTTTGATTATTAATTCAAAAGGATTATACAGTTTCCAGAAAGTACATATCTTTTGGCATCTCTCACTATACTGATAAATTGTTCCCTGCCCATATTTGTCTTTTTTTTCCCCCCTTCTCCTGTTTGGACAATTACAATCTTTGAACATGTCAGTAAAGACAATTCCTCACAACATCCCGTGGCAGCTAATTCAGTCACATAAATGCAGCCCAAAATCCCATTTTCTACTTGAGCTATTTCGCAGTCAGCAGATTGGGGGAATGTTCTCAATTAAATATGAAGCTTTTGCTTCAAGACATGACGGGGGTTTGTTTCAAAGATGCCTCTAATTGCTAAACCAGTTAGACATTCCATTGACATTTCAAGGGCGATGACAGCCGTTGGATTGTCCGGCATTGTGACACTGAAAGATCCGGCTGAGGGATGCGTCAGGCACTTATGACGGTGACAATGACAAAATAAAAGCCTTGTTACGAGTCGGTGCACGCCCTGTTTTGTGCCTGCGCGGTCTATCCACAATAGTTCTTTGTAATATTCCATTTGGCTTTATACTATGTAGTAAATCCAAAGTAAAATGAGGACAAAATGGGAAGAACTATAAAGTCATGGTCTGGAGTTTGATTTATGGGCTGTGGCCCTTGTTAAAGGCAGGTTAAGCAATTTTTCCATGCTGCACTACACCTGCCGCTTTAGATTCTTCTTATAATGATGCAGTTTTCTATATTCCCAGGCAGGGTTAGAGCTCTGCAATGTTCCTCTCGATATGAGAAGACACAGACGGGAAAGGAGTAGGACTGACCTCACACCTGGTGCATGCTATATACATGGTCATGAATGTGCAATTTCACGCCTTTATATTACGTGCACATGTACTTCAGCCACTTCATTTCAGCACCCCGCCGCCTGAAGGTTTGATTGCAGCTTTCATTGAGGACCTCCCCAGTTTCCCCATACAGCGCGCTATAATTAGAATAACCAGATTGCTCCGATCCACCCTGGAATCTGCTCAGTCAGCCTGGAGTGTGGGCTGCTCAAGTGTGTTTGTATTTATATGTGAATGTATTTTGTGTGAACGTGTGCATGCTTTTGTAGAAAATGCATGTATGCATGTCTACTAGTTTGTATAAAAGCCTCCATACTCCTGTATAGCCATCCATCACACTGTTGGATGTGTGGACAGCAAGTACAGCCAGTCAGAGGAGGCTGTACGCCTTAAACATTTCTGCTTTTTAAAAAAAAAATCAAAATAGTCTTGCTATTCAGTGTTAAACTCTAAGTGCTGCATGCTCTTATTGATCTGCCATCAATCGTCATCGCCCATTTTTTTTTTTACAAGGCATTTCCAAATGACACACGGAAAAGCAAAGAAGGCGATAGCACGCTTAATGATATAATAAATTGTAGTTCTATTGTTATGTTATTTGCACTAAAGCATCATCTTAATTTACAATTTATGTCCACACAAATAATAGAACATGAGTATTTTCATCCATCCACAGGATGGAATAAACAAATTCTCCACCATGACCTTGTCATGAGAAATTGGAAGAACACAATCTTCATTCATTCTGTGAATAATAAAAAAAAAAAGAACGTGTTAAACGGTTTTTCACTAAATCCCTCCGAGGTCACCCTCAATTATCAGAGATGCTCCGATAAACGGCCAGCATCAGACAGAATTTTGGTGAATTGCAGTAGAGATAACATCCAGTAAAAGAGTGCAAGATTCTGGCATTTTTGCTTTCTCAAAACTACAGTGGACAGAAGCAAGCAGCAGCAATTTTGAATAGTTTGTGCTCTATACGCTTCTTTAATCAATCTCAGATGAGCAGATATGCCTTTTTTTCTGATGAGCTAATCCTCATTTCTAACTGGGGCTTTTACATGAGCTGATTTACATGTAAAGGAACAAAAAAGAAACAAATTGTTGGATGCTCAGATTGCTGGTCATAGAGGGGATTGTGGGGATTTTTGTTAATGCCAAACTGTATCTTAAGGAGTCAGCAGTGACATGTTTTTATCAATGTAAAAAACAGTTTGCCGTAATACCACGGCTCACACTGAAGTCTCACTGGGGAAACTCAAGCTCAATTCACCATTTTCTTAACAGCTGTGCAAAGTCTATGTGAGTGAAATACAGTGCTTTGTTTAAATAGAGATGCTTTATTTGCAATTCAACTCGGTGCTGAGGATTCACAACATTTCCCAAAGTCACTCAAGTGCAAAACTGACACACAAGCAGCCATATCTCTTCGTCCAAGAAAACAATATTACACGATCATGATAATTGAAACCAGCAAATTAAGTGTTTTTCAGAAAAGCTCATTTCCAATGATCGACAGACCGACCCATCAAGCCATAGCCAGTGGCGGCTCCAGTGTAATATGCATGATCAACTGCTGGATTGAGTGCTGAGTAATTTGGGATTTTACACTTCCACTCTATTATGGCATTGACTGAAACTTCTATATAAAAACACCCAAAACAATAATGGATTCATGACCCGTTTACTCCAAGAGCAAATTTATTTTTGTAAAGAGACCGAAAAGCTGATTCACGAGCGCCCCAAATGGTTGAGAGATCTTTGCTTCGCAAGGTTTTTTTCAGGTATTTATTCATATTGATGTCACATGAACAAATATAGTCGGGCCAATCATAACATGGCTCTTGAAAGAGCTTGCAAAATTCAAGTGTAAAGTTGTTGTGGTGGTAACTTTTCCTCCCAATAAAATATTTAAAAAAAAAACACAAATTCACAGAGAGCATCTGTCTTTCCAGAGTTTTTTCGCAATAAATAAGGTTCACATTTGTAAGTGCCTATCTCTCCGCAGGCTGGCGAGAGACACTCGTGTTATCAAGATTCAGAAACTCATGTCCAGAGTGCCTCTTTCTGCCTCCGTCTGGAAACATTGGCTGTGAATCCGAATGTTGGACTTTTATAGCGGGCAAGAGGAGTCAAACTCCGAGGCAGAAAGGCCTAATATATATATATGACAGTATAACATAATTTACACCTTGCGTTAAAATTTGTTGTGGATTGGAACGCAATCAAGAAGTTTTGTGACGACTTTGAACATGAATGCCTTTGCGTTTTCAATACCATTTTTGGGGCACGAAATCATCCGTAGAAAATCCGTATATTCAAAGATTCCGTCGGTTGGCTTAACCTGCAGCGCACTCTCAACATTTTACCAGTCACTGGCGGGGTTGCCGGACCGGATGTGTAATGTCTCCACCACGTAACGCAGTCTTCTGCTCGGCACCTTTCAGACGGATCGGATCTCAATTGGATCTTAATGTGAACAAAGAAGACAAATGCAATGTAGTGAGACGATCATGCGGTTGCCATTTTGCGTTTGGTGTAGCCGAATAAATTTTTAGGTCAATTAACTCCTCAAATACTTTTTGGAATACCTAATGATATCATTATTGCCTTTTAACTGTTTGCTGAAACATCCCGCTTTAATGAGCCAGTGTATAACACAGAGGGGGTCTATTGGCAGAAATTAATATGATGTTAATTAGTAGATATTTCTTGTGTACAATCACCGGCGGTTTTGTTAACTTTTTATATGTTGTTTTTATATTCATGCAAAGCGGGTCTTCTTCACAGAGTCTGCTATGTTGTCGTTGTGTTTCTACGGTAGCCCTGAAAGGACAAACCAAACACTGGCTCCAGATGGGGCCATTCCCGTTGTTCTCACGTCTCACGTCAGCTATACCATCTCCTATATGTTGGCACACAGGATCATTTGCCTTTTCTTTCAATCTGCAACCTCAACTAGATGTCGCCAAACTCTAAACACTGGCACTTTAAAATGGGTAAAGTTGTTTAGCTATATGCCAGAAATGTCTGACCATACTCTTGCCAGAAAAGTGTATGTTGGGTACATTTGGATTATTCCAGATTCCTTTACTTTCAGGCCAATGAGGATATACATTGTTGTATCACAGCTCTCATTCATAGAACTCATGGAAACTTGTGTTAAGATGGCCTATGGCACATGGACGAGATGAGATGTCAATAAATATGCATCTCTATGGCTTTTGGAATTTGAACCCAGAATGAGATTTGCAAGGTCAATTTTCAATCCAATGTTGATTTGAAAATTGAAGCTAACTCTTCACTGAAACAGGGGTATAAAGAGACATTTCTTTACTGACCCCTTTGAGAAAGAAAAAGCATCACTTTAACTGACATCACACATCTGGCTGTGGTTGTCTTCACATCAGCAGAGCAGACAACCTCTTGTGTCCTGACAGAAACAGTCCATCTATACCTGTAAGTCAGCTTGTGAACCTGTTTATATTCCATAGTCATTCACAATGGGATGGAATAAGTGAGAATAAGCTCTCGGGCAAAGTCACAGCAGCAAGAGCCATCTGAGAGAGTCTTCATTATATGGAACAAGGAATCATTTATAGAGCACTGTTACTCTGTTCAGGGGCAATCTGACAAACATATTGACTTTGGCACTCATGAGGTTGCAGATATCTCTGCACCTACTTTCCATTATGGCATAATTTGATTATGGAAGCATGAGCACTGTAGCAAACTTCCGTTCAGGCACCTCATAACATTGTTGAATATTGTGCATTTCAAGAGGATATTTTCTTCCGCATAGTCGGGATTTGTTTTTGCATCGCCCACTCTCTCCTGGAAATGCAAAGTGTGATATACATTTGCTTTTTTGTTTTATGTATCGGCATCTTTGCCACTGCTCACACGATGAGCTTATGAGAGAATCCTCGAACATGCATTATTCAAGAAACGTCTGCGTCGTCTCCGTCAGTCCAGCTGCTGCAGCGAGAGAGTTGCTGCCGTCTTGTTTGTCGGTTTGGTTTGAAAGACAGCTTTTCCACCAGACTGCATCAAGATTTTATAACGGTGTTTGACTCAAATCTGCTTTTGGCTGAAGGCCACTTCAACAATTTACTCTGTAACAGATTGAATTATCCAAGATCAGATCAGAGATTGAGGCTACTTCAAGATCTTAAATCTCCACTAATACCTAAGCCAAACCTGGCAGACATTCCATCAATCTTTAAGTCCATGGGGGCAACAATGTTCAGAATAAGCCAGCGTATCCCACTTGAAATAAAAACAGAACCAGAACGCTCCTGGCCAGCAAGCTCCGAGCATCCCTACACGTTTACATATTGCATAATTTAGTTCAGGATCAATCAATCATCACTGAGGTCACCGAGTCGCTCAGTTGCATGTGGGGACGTTCAGAAACACCATCCTCTCAACCCGAGAACACCAACGTTACAAATAGTGACACCATCACTAACGTCGGGTATATTTTACCCGATATAATGTACCTGATAGAAACTACTACTCATCAAAATGTATTAAAATACAATACAAGGCAAATTTAAGTACTTCTCATCAAACGAAAAACAGGTATCATGGGGGCACCCTAAAAAAAAAAAAAAAGACTCAAAATCGGGTGAAAAATTAGGAAATTGTCAATGAAATGTTTAAAAATATAACTAATGGAACAATGAACTTGTTCTTTGGTGAACCCGTTGCTGGGACATGAGAGCCTTGTCCCGTGAAGGAAAAGTCTACCTTCAATGGTAATTTCCATCAGAAAATGGGCATGCGGTTATAAAATGCCTTAGAACAGCGTTCTAAAGCAAACTTGACAATTTATGAGAAATTGCTCTCAGGTTTCCCTAATGTCTATAAATCAATTACAGCTCATCCAGATGCTGTTGCCAAGACTTTAACTGGGACAAAGGAAAGAGCTCACATCACTCTTGCCTTAAATCCTGTTCCAAAGTCTTTGCACTTGCTTCTTGTTGAAACTCCAATTAGTCTTAGCATAGATTGTTAAGATCCTGGTACTTTTGTCTAGTAATCCATGCACGGACGTGCCCCTGACTATATCACCGATATGCTGTTAAAATGGAGCGATAACGTCCTCTTTTCTGTGTCTCTTCTCCTGAAGCAGCATCCTCCAGCTGGAATCTAAAATAGTCTCCATCTGGATCCAAGATCTGTGTTAGAATCAATACAGTTTTTAAAGTTTACCTTTTTTTTTTATCCATTTTCTCTAATATTACTTCCTTATGGTAAAAAAAAAGATATATATATATTTTTAATAATGCAGAATTATAATGCTTAAAATAATCAACATCAAGTCAGTATTGCACAAGGACCCTGCTGACCTAGCTTTTTCTTTCAGGGCAGTCATTTCTTTATTTTGTGCAATCAATATTTGTTTTTAAGGAACTGGTATTACTCTTTTCAGTGGTTGGATAATTTTGGAACCAGATCTTGATGCTCCCACACACACAAGCAACACCTGTCCAAGGCCGTCCATGCCAGTGCCACATGTCGTGCCACCAGGGCTTGAAATTAACATTCGCCAACCCGCCAAATACGGGGCTCAAATTGGCAGACGCTGTGTCAATTCCACCGGACACTTTTGGCAGGTGATTTTTATTTTTAAATCTCGGATCTGTAGCAGCACAAAATGCTTTTACAATACCGAGGCTGTGACTTGCTCCCTTTTAGAACAGAATATCGAATTAATCACAAAATATACATTTTTTTAATTGACTATTGATTTGCCCCCGTTGCATCCCTCCCTGGTGTGCTGTGACAGTGCATGCATGGTCTAGTGAGCTTAAGACAGCAGTCAATTAAGTTCTCCACAGCACTGGGAGCGGCTTTCTTTTAGCTGGAGCACGGACTGCAGCAGCGTGGTAAATATGTGGGGAAAAGATGGATCGTGCGACCACATTTCCATAACCATCTTCTTTCTGGAAAAGCTGCTGCGAGGAAGATGCTCATGTGATCCAGACAACTGGACACATTATACTTCCCCATCTGTGGCTCACCGCATCATATCCCACATTCAAATTCACTTGCACACTTGTGTGACATGTGATATATTTGAGAGATTGTACAGTTCTGGTGTCAAGGTTAAAGTAGAAAAATAAAACCGTGGTAAGAACACGTTTCATTCGTTCTGCTCTATGATTTGGATTTAGCGGTTCATTCGATGGACTTACAAATACGTCACAGGTGAGAAAATGTTCCATATATAAAATCCTCGAGTGAACGGTTATCTCAAAGAGCAATTACAATAATAAAAAGGTAGAAGACAGCAGAGTTAACTAGAGAATGCCAATTAGTGGTTGATTCCTAAAATAAACCACAATCATCAAGCTGGCATTTGGTTCTGGAAGCTGTCACATATCACACGCGTTCACTTTAATGTTATGGTCATCAACATGAGGTCTGTTTTCTACCCTTTGAAACACCTGAGTATTTATAATTCCTCAACCCCAATTAAATCTTTTTTGAGTGTTTTTGGAAATTAGCTAACAACAACAACAACAGAATGAAAGACGGTCTATTTGGTACAGACTTGCCCATGCAGGTTATATTACATAATTAACAGGTAGGAATTGGTTTCTAATACACTCCTCCCGAGATTAAACATCTAAACTAAACTTTGTTGTATTCCTTAAATGACATCATTGCAAATCTCTAAACCCCAGCAGGCCTATCTCAGATGAGACATTTACACAATGTGCGACCCTACCGCCACTTAATTTGATAGATTTTGCCAGGACAGAATTTCCCATTACAATTTTCCCTTCAGCTTCCCCTCCTCTGATTCCTATTCGAGTTTAAAAAATGGGCACACTGAGAAGAAATCCATTCGATCCAGGCCCACAGGCTGCTTTCAGGGACTCCTAAACCCGTATTTCTTCTTTCCCCATAAATTTATCGGCTGTCTCGCAGTCTTTTGTGCAGCCGCAAAGACGAATGTCAAATCTCAAAGACCCAAGACCACAGTGAAAGGTACTCAGCACCACTTTTGGAAATATATGCAACTTCCAACCCTCCAAGAGTGACACTGGAAAGATCGACTTAACTCAATGACATTCACAAACTTCATCGGGGCGGAAGATGCTTTCACAACAACATGAGGATGGGAAAAAATGGTACAATTGTTCACTCAATGAAACAATACATACTTTATAATCAAAACTGTGTTGATTGTCGTTTGTCTAATATATACACCCACCAAGACAAATTCCTCATATGTGTAACATACCTGGCAAATAAATGGTTCTGATTCTGAAATAAATTATACAATATTTTTCAAAATAAAATAAGTAAAAGGCATCTGGAATCAGACATGAATTGGGGGCGACGGTGGATCATTCCGGTTGCTGCCGGTTCAACCAAGAACGGAGAGTGGACCACAGACTGTCAGAAGCGGATGCAGTCACCCATCGGTTTGTGGACTATGGGGTTTGAAGCCTTGAGATCAGGATTTGGGACGTCGCCATCTTGGCGTTTTTATTTTCGGTGACCAAAATATTACAATTTACTTTCATGAACTGAACACAAACTGTGAAAAGGGTTAAAGTTCAAAGACAACGCAGACAACGCCGCGGTAGCGTCCTGTCAATCACAAGGTAGCCACGCCCTACAACACACCCTGCTCTATTGTCTATTTTACTTTATATGGGACCATCATTTCCAATTAAACCTCTCCAACTGCATTTCCTTGTACGTGTGTTGGTAAAAATGTAACGTCCACCAGGGATCAATACAGTCGTTCTTATTCTTAAATTCTAATGCAGTCCAAGAAATAGGGACACATTCTGACTTTTGCAAAAAAACAAAACCAACAACGGTATTTATTTAGGCTTTCAATGATCTTGAGAACTGAATTCGTCATAAATACAGCCTCTGTGAGAAGAAAATTATCATTATCTTTTCCTGTCAATATGTTGTTGTGAAAGTCTGAAAAATTAAAAACTAATCTTCATTGTGTTTTTTTTTGGGGGGGAGTCTGATATTATCAGAGCTCCCTTTCGGTGAGCCATGTATCAAAACAGTTTTAAGGGAGTCAACATAATTAGATACGTCGATAGAGAGCACACAGGGGACGGACTGTGGGCGCTAATACTTTCAAAAATTCATCACAAAATAAATGTTATGAAAGGATAGCCAACGGGCCATGAATGACAGACAGGTAAGCTTACACGTATTTCCCTGTAGTGACAAAAAGATCTTACCATCACATTGGGCCGAGCTAAAAATAAATCAAATCATATACTGACTCCACGGGGCTGAAATGATATTACAAACTAGGGAGCCATTCTGGCTTTTTTCATCCTGTCTGGCTCTTTTTAGTTGACCTTTTTCAAGTTACAGATGCCCTTGGGTTAGTCTTTGGAGAAATGAATTGAATGTAAGCTACAACACATAACCTCCTTAAGTGAATGAATTGATTCATTTACAGAGAAAAAAAGATAGAACACTGTCTGATAAGTTTTGTCAAACTTGCTCAAAAAAAAAGGAAGGCAAGAAACTATTTTTAGCGGGATCACTTGGTAGGAAAGGAGACTTATCAAGCAAGGTGATATTGAGGTAAAAGGTAGAGACAAAAGGGTGTTCTCATCCTTTGGTACAATGAGATGTGTGTCTCTGGGGAGGCGGGAGCTGTTTCTCCTCTGTCGCCTCCCCAGTCAACCACGCTCAGAAGGAGGGACCTTGGTGGGGAGCAGAGCGCAGCATGTGATGAAGACATCCTTAGCGAGGGGGAGGGAGTGAAGGGAGCGAGGTAGAGAACCAGGCCTCCGCTTCACAGCATACAGATAACTACAAGGAGACGTCAGGGGAGGCGCTGTGTTCAATATCAGCCGCGCACGTCTTTGGGATGAAGGAAGGAACGCTACCCAAGAAAACAAGAAAGGGCCGCATGGTGAAAGACATCACAAGGTTATTCTAAAGTGATGGTTTAAAAGACTCTCGGAGCTATTTGAAGATGTACACTTCTGTGTTTCAGTGTGGTGCTTTGAAAAAAAAAAGAAAAAAAAAATGCTGATTTGCGGAAAGTTTCTGCTTGTCAAAAAAAAAAGAAAGAGTGTCCCCGTGTCAATTCAACAACTTTGCGCTTATGCATACAACAACCTTGACCTGATCCTTATTTCATACGACTCATTGACCTCAACTGATGTATAATCCTCCTTTAGGCAGTCGGGGAAAATACTGCACAGCACAGACGGAGCTCTGCTTGATGGCCTCCGCTGTTGCTGGGGTGGAGTGACTGGGATTGTGCATCTGGGGATGGGCATTCCTAAATGATTAATGCATGACAGGCAGGAGATGCTGCGTTTTTACAGAGTATAATAAACATCCCTCGATTTCACGCAGCGCAAAAAATTGTATTTGTTCATTTTAGCTGCCGAGTATAGTCAGCACAGCCCTAATTTGTGCTCTTTAACAACAGTGCCATATGGTGGTGGAGGCAGCAGGGTCGACTCAGGACATGCCTCCATTTAAAATGAAAAAAAAAAAAAAAACTTTGAATGTGCCCGCAGGGTCTCTAACCATTAAGTGGGTGTTCTGAAGAGAGGGAAAATTGTATAACATAGTTAGCATAGTGTTCTACTCGGCTGTTAGCAGAAGCAAAAATAATATTAGCGCTTAAAGACAGAAACAAAAGATTATCAAGCTTCATTCAAACAAAATAAGTGGCCTTATATGACAAATATGGAGGCTCATATGTGACTCAAGCTCACACCCAAGCTGGTAGTAATGTCATTCTACCTACACATTCTCATCCCAACTGAGACTTTTGTTTCCTGCACTAACGTTACGCTATTTTACCTAGTATACATATTTCAAGCCGAACCGTGATGTTTGTCCTGGTTTGTTGCATAAATCGAACTGTGGCCGTTTCACACGGGTAAAATGACTCACAAAAAGCCAAATATACAGTATCAGGAAAGGCGGAAAGGCGTTGAAATGTCATGATATTTATACACCTTCCAATACGGTTAAGTTAGCGTAAACCAGCTGAACTGCAAACATATACCTTATATAAACTTTCATTCTCTGCTAAATGGAAAAAAATAAAATAAAAATACCACGCAAAGGCTCATATTTTATTTCATAAACAGTCTGAATCAATGTGTCTTTCAGGGGACATATCACTTCTCAGACCCCAGGAATTTTTATAAAAAAAGTTCAACAGCCAACATCTAAATGTGTAACACCCTGTTTTATATTTCTATTTGTAAAATAATATTTGATGACAAGGATTCCTGAGATGGCACATGCTGTTACAGCTGCATGGACAGTAATATACTTGTAAACATGAATGAGCTTGGTATTATGTGTAAGACGGCAACAATGAACTTTACGACATGATTTTTCTACCAGCGGTTAAGGCATCAGAGCCAGCTCTGCAGATATAAAGCTCTGCCCATCGTGACCGAAGGCCTTTCCTTTGCAACCGTCTGACGGCAGCAGGTGTCCGTTCCATCTGTACTCTCTAACTGGAGTGATGTTGCACAATGTTGAGTCACAACAACGCGAGGCAGCGCCGCTGGTTAAATTAGTCTTCTTTCTTTCTTTCTTTCTTGCACATCAACAGTTTTCCAAACTGTTGGTGCGTCCAGACAGAGAGAGCTCCTCTAATTCTCTAATAATAATCTTTCTGATTCCACCCTGTGCTTAAGTGCACCACAGGTGTGCCAAGGGAGCCCGACCACAAAACTACCAAAAGTCTGCTTGGCACGCTCCCGACGAACTTGGCAAGGTGCTCTTTACTGCGATCTGGCCGCGCCGCTGGGTTCACGAGCCCACCGAGTCCTCTTGTGCGCACAGAGCAGCAGAAACCACTGACTGGTGGAGGTAAAGAGATAAAAACAAACGCTCTGTGCAGAGAAAGTACGGACAGACCGGATGGACATCTTGAAACAGAAATGACATGAAAAAAAAAACACCATGCAGGCTTGTTTTTTTATGTACTTCTTTTGTTTTGACGGTCAGCAGCAGCTTAACTTCTTGCAGGTTTAAATATTGTTGATCATACCTTTATAGTTAGAAATGTGTTTTTCTTTGTGTGGCGTGAAAGCGTCAATCTTGTGAGTCATGATCAAAATGTGAAAGTTAAATAAAAAAAACATTAGCTTATAATAACTATTTATATAATACCTTTTTAAAACTGAGTTTTTAAAGTGCTTTCACAGACAAAACGGCAAAAGGCAACAACAACAACAGTGAGGCCCAAAAAAGCAGGTCGTTCCAAAGACGATGGGCCCTGATGGCAAAAGGGTCACCTTTTATTTTTCAGCCTCAACTTTGGAACAGCCAGAAGGGCCCCACCTGAGGCTGGAAGGCTGCGACCTGGCGGGGTTCACATGCTTTTAAAAGTGATCACTACGATCTGAAAATCCATTCTAACACCAACGGGCCCAGTGAAGAGAAGCCAGGATTGCGGTGATGTGATTAAAACCAGTGGGAAGCCTAATGCTAGTTTAAGAATGTTTGCTAATGCTCGGTAACTGCAAGCCTTGAGGGCTCCTCTAGTGAAGCGTGTGCAGTGTCATTGCAGTAAAAAGATTGATCTGTGTGGAGGAGCAGACTAAAAAAAGTGAAACCATGTAGGAGTAACAACATCCGTATAGTTGATTTTTGAAGCTTTAAAAAATGAAAGTTTTTCAGTGTTTGTTTGTCTTAGGTTACAGAATAAATGTTTGCTCACCCTGCGTATTGGAAAAAGTGATCGAAGTATAATAGGCAGGTGTTACATTTGCTTGGACTCCTTTGCTGTGTAGTTTAAGTAGAGACAATAACAATTTTCATGTATACCCATTTCTACGGTACCACCTACCTTTTTTGGAAGGGTGCATACAGTGAATCCAGATTGTAGCTGATAAACAGTATCTCTGGCCAAAATATTGCATCCTGGAGGAGGATTACGAGGAGACGATATGATGCAACCATCAGATGCTTATGTTTTATTTACTGTGTGAAATCAGCGGGTATGAAAACAGGCTTACTCAGGAGGCTCCAGCCTTGGCGCCCATCGGCTGCCCCACTGACGATTGCCTGGTGAATGTCAACTGAATAAGGAACTAAACGAGCTTGAGGGTAAAATTGGCTTGTTGTTAATGCAGCCTCAAATGAGATACAGTGTGGCTGCTAATATGATTGCAAGTGTTATGCCACTACCCAGTTGCAGCTAATTGTGGAAAGATGGCAGCAAGAGATTTGACTGTTTGTCTGATGAGGATTTAAAATCCTGCATCTAAATTAATGAACGATCCAAAACTTTTAAGTAAAAGGAAAACAGAAGACAAAACTGAAGAGACAAAAAAAAAAAATCTGAAATTCTTTAGCATAGACTAATTGATGCACAGACAGCCAGTTCAATATTGGGGAGAGAAATCCTGGAGGAAGCCCATGGGTTGTTTATTTTTGGCCTCAATTATCCCCCCAGGGTTTAGCTCAAAGACAGACATTTAATAATTCATCTGCTCTTTGAATTCATTTCATTATTTTATTTGTTCCCCTCAATGGGCTCCAATCTAACCAGTTTGTATTGGTGCTGTATTCTGCTCCCAGTCAGCCACTGAATGGTGGTAATAGTAGGAAGGAGCGATAAGGAGTGGCAGCCACACAATTTAAAAAAGAAAGAACTACCGTAAACGTCGGGTTACGAGCCGCTACTACCTTCAGTCAGTGTCCCCGTTAGCTCCCCGCTGTAGCCAGCTGGGGCTCCTGCTAGCACTCCGTTACTTCCCTGCTAACTTCTGCTAGCTCGCCGCTAACTTCCGCTAGCTCCCCGAAAACCACCGAAGGTAGCGGGACCAGGCTCGACACCCGACTTGGGCAGAGGGGACGCGGGCAGTAGCAGCAGCAGCGGGGACACTGACCGGCCGTAGGAGCGGCTTGTAACCCGATTTTTACGGTATTCATTTCCAGATAAAAATGATCTCAGTGGACAGTCTATACTGTTATTGTGAACTAGATACAACAAAAAAAAGAGAACAGTTGATGCACTATATTGTCACAAAATGAAATTGAGGAAGTTGTAGAAAAATGTTTTGCACAAAATCAATGGAACCGGTTGCGATGCTGTTAGCACGCTAGGACATCAAGTGTGATGAGCAGGAAGGTGAAGCAGAGGCTAAATGAGAGAGTAATGGAGTCTCACATCAAGGGCTCTTGAACGATCCCCCCGGGGCCCCCGAGTCGACACGACAAACACTTCAGAATACAACTGACAAAATCTGCCTCTTCTCTGAGAGCTGAGAATCAGGCCACCGTGTTTGAGTCACTGACCAAGATGTTCTCCTCACTTCTCGAACAAGTACAGGACACGGGGGGGAACCGCCGGTCCCCAACAATCCTTAAAACCACTGCCACCCAAACAATCCTCTCCACACACCAGCATGCAAACTCGCATGCCTCCAGTCGCACAAACTCTTCCTACTGCTCCACCCAACCGCTGCGTCCGCAGGGCGTTGCTGTCTTCGGGCTTGGCTCGTACGCCATTAATCCCCCCATTTATAAACGAGCGCCTAAATATACACGGCGCTTAATTAAAGTCGGGCATCCATTATTGAAGCGAATCCCAGTTTTATGGGATGAGAAGGTAATTAGTCCCTCTACACCTTAGCGCTCATCTCTGCTTCTCGGGGGTTATAAATACCAGCCATGCCGCCTCACGAAGGGTATCCTTTAAATCACAGCCGCACGCTTCACAAAAGGTTAGAAGAAAGGATTTCGTCAGTTACGTGACACGATGTTCAAACGCAAGGGCTATGGAGATGTTCTCCATCCAGCGGAGGAGTCAGAACCCAACGGTCACATGATACAAACACAACAATAGATGTCTCGGACACTATGCACAGATCAACTAGGAGCTGGCTTCCCAAGGTCAGCCTCCACTCAAAGGAGACAAATAACCTTTCTTTGTAATCTGTGGAATGTGGCATGGAAATCACTTTGGGTAATAACAAATAATGACCCTATCTCTAGCATTGGGAACAGAGGTATTGATTCCTTTCACCCACTAAAGCTGGATATTATGACCTTAGCTTTACAGGGATGGATATGTCAGTGTTTGCAGAATGAAATATCTATTTTATGTGATTGGTGGTGATGGGTCAGAAGTCTATCCCTCAAGTGGTGAAAATCACAATAAACAAAATCAATTATACTGTAATAACGCCATGTGTTGTGCTGAATATGTATCTTTCAAGTCCACTACTTCCTACTCTTGCAGTTAAGTTTGGTTGGAACATGGGTTATTACATATATTAAACTAAAACCAGCTGTGAAAATGATTGTTAGCGAACTGAAACTAAATTGAATCTATATTCTTTCAGAAAAACTAAGACTGAACTGAAAGAATATTACCAGGTTGAAAAAGAGTATTATGTCTTTTCAGATTCATGTTATAATAATGCTATAACAAATTAAAAGGACTTGGCATCCCAGCAGATGCTGCAAATGCTTCACATCAGACACTAAAGTATTAAACAATAAACATTATGGACATTCCGACATTTATTTACAATTCATAATAACCTGTGTTGCAATGTTGTTAATTAAACATTTCATTTCTATGCAGATGATACCATTATGTATAGTTCTGCCTCATCCTTTGCACATGTGATTGAGCAACTGCAAACCTGTTGTTCAGGGCTCTCAGGATTATTGTACGAGTGTATTTGTTCTCCCTTTTACAACCTCCTTGTCCAGAAAGAAACATTAATCCATGTTCTGTACGGACGCCAAAAACTCCCAATATCTGCAACCTCTGATCTTGAGAACAAATAGTGTTTGACATTCCTTGAACCCTCACCGTTTTTTGGACTATCATCTTGATGTGCGCTATAGAAACATTTTAAACAAGAATATTGTGTAAGCATTCAAAATTAAAAAAAACAATGTAGTAGTCGCAGGATGTAGAACCTCACTGCTCTTCAGTAGAACCTCACTGCTCTTAATTAGCACCCCTCTAATCTTCAGTAGAACCGCACTGCTCTTCAGTAGAACCTGCATCCTGTAGTAGCAGTCTTGCACTGCAGTACACTTATTTGATTGAAGTACTTTGCTGGATTGTTTTGAATAGTCTCTTTCATGGTAATTTCAAAAAATATATTTTTTGTTTTTAAGTCTAATATCTGGGTTTTTGTGGTAAATGTTGTAAGTTGCCATCTTGACCAGGACCCCCTTGTAAAAGAGTTAAACAATTAAATACAAGGTAAAATACTAGATATACTAAAACTAAGCATTTCTTAAAACTGAAACTAAAATTGGAAATTAAAATCGAAACTATCGTTGAAAATTCAAAACTATTATAACATTGGCTTAACTACTGAAAGATGTTTTGGGATATTTATTTCCTCCCTCTGTGTCCTTCTGGCCCGTGTCTTTCCTCATACAATTCTGCAAACACATTTCATGAGGACTTCTTGGAAACAAAAAAAAAATAACTGAATGTTTTGCTGTTAAATATCCTCTTCATTGAAACTGACAATGAAGGCGGTAATCAAAAGGCCAAACTCTATTATATGATCAATTCTCTGTACTATACATATTGCCGAATGTATCCTCTGCACACTTCAGACTGAATAGTATTTGACAGTAAATTCAATAGCCTAATAAGAATTCTGTCCAGACGCATATTTCAGCATTTTCTCACAATGAACTTCTCATTCTCATCCATAACCTTTCACTTCAGATGTTGATGTTTAACTTTGATAACAACAGAGTGCCTCATCATTAATTTACAGGCACAGCACACCGTAAAAGCTCATTCAGGTTCAGGGGTAACATTTACATAATAAATTGCCCTAGTTATGGGCACATCTTGGCGCTGCTTCTTATACATGTTTCCCATTATCAAGGTACAATCTTGTCGGTGCATTGTCCAGGGAATATGGTATATAGTGTGCATTAAAAAAGAAAACAAACAAAGAAAACTGAATAATGGTCTTGATCATTATAGGCCCTGGTTATGCGTGTCTTTCCCATGCAACCGTTCTCCTCCGATCATGCCAGGACACATTAACTGTTGAGTCTGAACGCTCAGAGATCAGATCCGACTTGCATTGGGATCTGATCAGCCAGACTGCATGGCCAGGATCTGATCAGCCAGACTGCATGGCCAGGATCTGATCAGCCAGACTGCATGGCCAGGTGACCTGGCTCGCATTGAGTTTGAATGTCAGTTAGGTGTGGACAGCATGTGGGCGCGATCCGGACGATTTATCAATCGTGGTTCTCGCTTCCTCGTCCCCACACAAGGGAGTTCCTCTCCCGTGGAGAGCCAAGGGGAAGCGAGGAGGAAAGACCGGGCTGGAGCACAGCTGAGACCTGCTGTCTGGAGTTGTGTTAAGTCACTGCTGATGAAAACCAAACATTTCCTGTTTTGCTGCTTTAAATCAAAATAAAAAAACTTTTTGTATAACGAACTAACAGGGGGTTTTAGTGTGAAAATACTTCGAAATATACTAAAATTGTTAACTGAGCAGAGCTTCCTTTGCAGCTATTCTGCAATAACATACGATACATACTACTGCAGGGAGGAAGAGGAAGCAGCAAAAGTAACTGGGGGCTTTTATTGTGTAGAACTTAAAGGAAATGAAATGTCTTCATCCAGAGTTTTGCAGCCGCTTCTTTGTGCACAGAATACATCCGAGCACTGTTTGTTCAGGCAGGTCGCCTTGAAGAGTCGACTGTAGACGCACGTATGCAGATGCTGCCGAGTTCCGAAGCTGCATCTGATCACAAAAAGCCGCATTGAAAGGACCTGCGTAACCACGGCAATGTAATGACGGTGGCCCTCAGGCTTAATAAAGTCAACATATGCTGCTCGGGTATTGCAAGAAGAAAAGCAAACTTTCCAAAGAGTGAAGGACAGTAGCCGAGAGTTCAGAGTTCAGGGTTTTAGGGGATTCATTAAAATGATAATTCTTATTTATGAAGCCCTTTTAAAGAATTAAAATACTCTCCGTGTACTGCTTCCTATTAATTAACTTTTTTTTTTTTTCCCCCTCTAATTTTCTTTCTCCTCTCTACTTTTTTCTTTACTTCCCACTGAACTTGACACACTAATAGGTTATGAATAATTCTGTTTCAGTTTAGACGGCAATTAGCCGTAGCGCCAGAGGCCATTCTTCTTCCTCTCTTGTGGAGTGGTGCTTTAAGACCCAGCTTAGTTCGGGTTCCCGCGACTGCATCGTTCAATTCTTCCCACCCAGCGCTGGAACAAGAAAGCGTTAACTAAATCCCATCGCGTTGAGAAAAGACTTTCGCTGACAACATTGTGGGGGAGCACTCAAAATTGGTCATCAAATAGAACAGAACGGAACAGAGGGTCAAGGGCTTAGTCAAAAAGAAATGTAAGACTTAAGTCGAAACACCAACCCCCCCAAAAAAATGAGAATCGTGAAAAAAACCACAGGCAGTTCTCAGAGGCAAAAAAAAGAAAAAGATAATGGAGTAATATTGTCAAACGGTATCTCTGGTGTTCCACTGAAAAATTCCACCATTGCTAATTAGCCGTAGGAGCACATGGAGAACAGCGTGTCTGTGCTGCTGGAATTGATACATCAGAGGCAAGAGGAGCAGCTGTCGTTAGGGGGACTTAAATACAATAATTACCGCACAGACTGAGCAATAGGCTACGGGCACACAACGTCCTCCCGTGATTGAACGAGATATCACGGTAACCGATAATGGTAATATCACAAAGGCAATAAGGTTTGAGGGAAAGCAACGATTAATCAGTATTAAATCCATGTGATTGACGGATGAATGGAAAGACACACCACAAGCAAAGTGTAGAGGACACTGTATGCCTCTACCAAGAACACACTGTTACAAATTACATAATTTGCATTAAAATCAAATCTTCAATTGGATCGATTTCTTGACCCTGCTTACAAACCCTCAGGATTCGGAGACAAGTCTATTTCTGTTCGGTTCATTGCTGACGGAAGCAATAACCTTCTAATGGCCGACATTCTATATCCAGATAACCAGTGAAATTGAATCAATTGTTCAGTCACCAAAGGCCCAGCGGTCCGCAAAATTTTAAATTTCTATTTGATGGGGACGCTGACATGGAACATAATTCCAATGCAAAGCATGAAACTGATGTGCTGCACAGAAAATTCATAGCGATTTCTAATGTTCAACTCCCTAGTTGTAGTACAGTGTAATTAAAATACACAGCTTTCAGTCTCACAAAGCCACAATGCACGACACATATGGAAAGACAATGACATACATCACACAATACACACACCACCATACACCAATGCAATATGGTTCATTGTTGTAACACAACAACAATTAAACCACAGTGGGGATGGCAAACATAGATAATAATAATTAATACTGTTTTAGCCTTTTGTGTAAAATATCTATGGGACTCATTGGGCGAGGGTGATTATTGCACTTGTTGTCTGTAGTGCCATTGTTTTCTTCTCAAAGCCAACATCCATCAGAGTGTTTTTTTCAAACGCTTTCACACAGAACGATGGACGTGGAGCAGAAAGCGCTGGCGGGTGTTTCTGTAATTCACACCAGGAGTGTGTGAGACAGCTGGAACAATCAAGTTAATTAAAACGTTCCTTTTATCCCAACACAAGGATGCAAGAGTCCGTTCTACTTCAACACCACGAATGCTAGAAATTAGTACATTAAGAGTGTGTGTGCAGGTGTATCCTCCGTAGGCTGGCTGGGCTCAGCCTTAGAGAGAGTGAGGAACTCCGACCTCCAAAGGCAGCTCTGAGTAGAGCCGCAGCTCCTTTGCATCGAAAGGGGTCAGCGGAGGTGGTTGGGGCGTCAGATCAGGATGCCTCCGGGGCGCCTTTCCTTTTGAGGTTTTCTGGGCATGTCCAACTGGCAAGAGGCCCAGGGGTACACCCAGAATATCGCTGGAGAGATTGTATATCTCGTCTGGCCTGGGATCGCCTTGCGGTTCCCCAGGAGGAGCAGGAAAGCGTTGCTGGGCAGAGGCGTGTCTGGAATACTCTCCCAAAGCCCACTTTTATTTGGAGTTGTCTTTCTTGCCACTTTGAGAATGTAAGTCTAATTTTCCCTCTGGTTTATCTCTGTATTTGATCTCTCCTAAAGGCTATATTTGGATATATATATCTGGATATTTAGCTGCTAAATTTTCCACTTGACCAGCTAGTCGTTAACTCATCAGTTTGCTGTTTGGTGCTGGGCTTTTTTCAATGAAAAATAATAATATTAACAACTTTATGAGAGCAATGTCTTTCCCGTTGTCACATTGTTTCCGCAACTTCATTTGATCCATTTTCAAAAATATTGATTATAGCGAGGTAGTATAGCTTAACTTGCCCATTTGTACTGTTAAACAACTGATCCACTGAATGCGCAGGTAGAAAATCCACGGCCCGCCACTGGAATCCGATAAATACGCAAGTCGTTCACATCAATAATGCTATCTGCATTACTCACACTTTTTCCCGTAACCAAATTGACGAAAAAATATGACAAGTATATCCCACTTCTAGTACAGCAGTTTTAAAACATCACCCCTCTGGCTACTCACATACAACTAGAAACATCCCACATTGTTTGAGCCCCGTCTCCTGCTGCAGGCCTGCACAGGCTCCAGGTCCTCCATCTTTGTCCTACTTGTCCAAACCAGTGACTTTGAAGGGTCCCTCTACATGCAACTCATGTCCCGCCCCAGCACGCCATTTAAACCAGAAACACATTGAATTCCATATGCAGCCACCACGAAACGGATATGTCCTTAATAAGAGCAGAGATGGTACTCACACATAACGGTAAGAAACACATTCCCTGAAGCCAGGACGACCTTCTCCCTCGTCGCCCGGTCGTAGATGCCCACATGGCATTCGTAAGGTCCGTTGTCTGAGATCCGTACCTCCGGGAGCCTGCAAAATACAAGAGTATGTGAGTTGATATTATTCTTTGTATTTTAGCATTATAGACACACCCATGCAACAACAAAGCATTTTAAGTGTATTGGTGAGCTTTAACATTGATTGATATGACTTATTCAACAAGCTTATGTAGAATTTTAAAATATCAGATGCCGACAGTGAGACATTTATAAAAAAAAAAAACATAGTGGACGTTAAAAACGTAATTCTCGCGTCTGTAGCATCATTGTTGCGTTATTACCGTAATATGTGTATTGGTGTTCATTATTATCGGTTTGCTACGCCTCTTTAAATGCCACCACTGGGAGTTTAAGTTGATTAGTATATTTTACTCGCTGTATTGCACTTAATGGTGAATTCATTATGAAATAAGTTTATTCCTGTTAGATTTATCAATTATATTCAAATTATTGTTATTACTATTACTATTATTATTGTTATTTCAATGATGTTTGCATTTCAAACTTAAAAAAGATCCAATAAGTAACCGTGATCTGTATAATGTATTACTAATAAAATTATCATTTGATCATCATCATCATTCAAATTTGTTAACGAAACACTCTTAGCTTTAATGTTTAAAAATGTAAATAGTGTGAGCATGCGATAATGTTGTTCATTTACCATTTGAAGATAATCTATAGCCTCTAAACTGGAGTCTCAGGAAAATACATTCATTAAAGATTGAATAATGTTTGCTAAAACATGTATTTCCACAGAGGAGAATTCACACAAAAACAAAGGCTTATAATTCATAAATGCACTCCTTTAAAAAGATGCAGACTGAATTGGAACCGAAAACCTGTGAATCCAAACCTGCAGAGTTATTTCTGCATCAGCTATGACAGACCGAAGGGTTAAATGACCCCAATTATGATCCTGAATACCGCATTTAGTCTAACTGATTCAGTGTCATTGTACTGTCCATCTTCATTATGCATGCTTTAAATAAAGCATTCAAAATTAGGAATAAGTTCTTCCTCTTGTTATTTTCCTAGTGGGACTGTATTTGTCTCAACACCATCAAATCTGAACTGGAAGTCTTTTAATTCTCCCGGTCAGTTCATTATTAATACAGTTTTCAGTGCTATTGCTAAGTCTCCCAGAAGGGACATACCCGCGTGTTGTCTTCATCTTAATTCTATTTAAAAAGAGAAACAGTGACATGGAGGATGTTCTTTGTCTGAATCACCAGTCCAATTGAATTAGCTTGTAATAGATTTGTTAGGATGTTTGCTTGTTCAAAGTACATTTTTCTCTTTTTCAAAAAGGTAAATAGCCAAAACAATTTGGTTTCAGATAAAGACTTGAAAGGGGCTTGTTGGAGCAACCTAGAAAAAAAATTAGGAAAACACATTACATTTTAAAAACTAAAGATACTAAATCCATAAAACCCTGTAGAAAATAATAATAGGACGAATTGAACTATCCAGAAGTTGCACGATATAAGTTTCTGACCCATCCAGCACAATCTCCTCCCTTCTGCATTGGAGTTGGATCAAAACACACTTCTGTTCAATAATGTGTGTGTCCGGCATGAGTAAAGCCTCCTAATTGACTTTCCATGGGCATCGTTTTCCGTGGTGCGGACACGTTAAGAGGTCGTCGCCATTCCACGTATTTCTGAGAGATCACGCTGTTTTTCGAAAAAGGGAGCGCAATCTGTATTCCGCACTTGGCTAATGTGTCACCAGTGATAATCAAAATGAGACACTAGTCACATTTAGCCCCTGTGATTTATACCCACAAAACAGGAACAATTGTCCTTGCCGCCCGGGTGTTTCTGATGGGGACCTCTGTTGGAACAGCGGCGGGGCTTTAATGAGTTCAGCTGTGTGTGTGTGTGTGTGTGTGTGTGTGTGTGTGTGTGTGTGTGTGTGTGTGTGTGTGTGTGTGTGTGTGTGTGTGTGTGTGTAGGATATCGCTTTTTGGAGAACAGTCAAATCTGTGCGCCAGCAAACATTTTTCCACCATAGATGCTGCATCTCCTGGCTCAACAACTATCATCAATTACCCTTGAGCAAGGCCTTTACACTTCCACTGAAAAAGGACCGCAACATGGGAAAGTACATTGGGCTTGTTCCTGGCGTTGCCTGTGAAAAGTTTAAATCCATTTACTCTCCTCTTCGAACACACTTTTGTTTGGTTTGTTGTATCTTTGAACATTGATTATTTAGTCTTTATGTAGGAAGTTAGACTGACTCAGACTGATTCAGCTCCGCTGTCCCGATACAGGAGAACATTCCTGCCAACTGCAATAAGACTTTATAATAAATCACCTCTGACCAGATCCTCCGTCAATTGAATCAATAACCATAGCACCGCCTTTGTCGTTTAGTTAGCCACTTTACATACTTCTTTTTTTTCCACTGTATATACTTTATATACACTCCATATACACTATATATACTTTGCATTTTGCACTCTTTATTATTACATTTTCGTAAATGTAATACGTTCTGCTATTTTATTGTATTGTATATATTGAGTATTTTTCACACTTTATATTTGTATGTCTCCTATGTAACTTTACTTGAAGAAATGTCCCCCTGGGGATGAATAAAGTATCTATCTATCTATCTATCTATCATAGCAATGTATGCAAAGAGTCCGTCAAACGGCTTTCGCCCCAACTGATGAGCAGTTGTGCAAGTTACTGAAAATCAGTAATTAGTTACACTTACAACCTATTTCCCTCAAAAGCAATTTCATATTTGAATTGACTGTATTTGCCAAGTGAAAAAAAGTAATTAGTTACTTTGAAGTACATGTATACGATCTGCTTCACTTTTCTCACCAATGCACACTAAATGAGTTTAGTGTTGCAGTGGGACGAGCCTGCACTGATTAGCCGGATCAATAAATGAATAATGAATACGTCAAATGGAAACTAGAACAGATCCAAAAAGCAGATGTGCACACTGATGTAACGGCGTTGACAGACAGGTAGAAGATAAACAGCGGCGACATCATTCTGCATCACTTTCAGGGCGCCTTCGTGATGCAGCGCCTCCACGACCAATCAGGACACACGACGCACCTGTGAGCGTCCACTCGCTCGTTCTGTTAGTAGTCTCTCCCTCAATTTCAAACACTTTCTTTTCTTATTAAAATACACTTGCCTCTTTTATTCTAAAATATATACTTGCTTTAACATACTGTTATGTTTGTTATTTACTATATTTGTCTATTATTGTATGTTTTTTGTATGTCTATAGTTATGCACCTTTGCACGCTAGTGACTGACTGGGATCATAATCCATAAGCATTTGTCTGCTATGATCAAGACAAAAGTAATTTACATATTATGAATTGTTATTGCGTTATTTAATATGAAAAAGTAATTACATTTCCAGTGACCGCCAAAAGCAGTGGAATTAAAGCGCCACGACACTGCCGATGAGACAATGATGTGCGCTACGCGTTTTCTTGGTTCTGTGCAATTGTTTGAAATCTAACGACATTTGACAAAACAAATATAAACCCGACGAACAGTATTTGCTGCCCTGACTCACAGGAGATAGTTGGGATTATCAATAAAAAACCATGTTTGCACGATAGCCGTCAGTGGGAGGGAGTAAAGTTTCGCTCTACGAACCAATCATGAACAAATGTTTGAATAAAGGTATCGTGAGCGCACCGAGATATGAAGTGCGTTTTCTCCAACAGCGCTTCCCCGAGGGATGAGCATAAGACAAGTGAGTCTTTTCTTCTCTCCGCAGTGCAAAATGATGAGAATAGCACAGTGAATCTCTCTGTGGCGGCGGGTAATTGGCTGGCTACGTTACAGCAAACGCTGATGTAGCCCATTGCTTTGTTTTTTACAAACAAAGCCGGAGTTCTGTTGTCCACAATCCCGACTGCTGCGTTCATGGATTCGAACCAAGACAAGTGCAGGGAAAGGAAGACGGAGATAGGGTAATTCAAGGCATGGAATTATTGCAGGGAGAAGGGGTGAGGAGGCCACAAAGAAACCCCCGACCACAGCATTTCTGAGTGGCTGCCTGCTCCAGTTGGGCAGCGAGATATACCCGTCAGAATTTGGGGAGGAAAAAGAGGGAAAGGTTGTACTCCTAGCATTGAGACTTCTGTTAAATATTAAGACTTAATCTTTGATGCCATGTGTTTCAGAGGCGCTAGTCCATTGGGAATCTCTTCACAAAAGTGTAGCTCTAGGGGTACTCAAACTATTTCTTTGTTTTTCGTTTACAGCAGTCTCCCATTTTCTGTTAATGGGTGGGCCAATGGTAATGTCTAATATAATTAAATCACCATTTGAGATGAATAATTGAATAAAATACAATATAAGATGTTCTTCATTATGCTGTTGGCTTTTATTATCCATACAAAGCAGATGGAGCACTGACTGTGCCATACAGTTATAAGCATGTTATTTTACTAAGTAAATAAAAGTTTTCAGAGCACTTAAGCAAACTGTTAATGAGTGTTTTGAGTCCTGCAGTTAACTAAAGTATACTCGCACTGGATTTATCCACAGAGTAACACAAACAGCACACTGCGTGATTCCAGTCTACCTGTTTCATGTTCACATTTCATCAGAGAGAAATCCCTCTTGGTCTTCCATTCATCCATACTTTCTGGATACTTTCACTCTTCTGTTCTCCCTTTATGCCTCCTGTTTGATATTGTTCCTCATGTTGCAATGATTCTCTTAGGCCTTTTGCCCTTAACTTTGTTTTGAAATCACAGAAGTCTTTAACGGGTTATAAAACGCTGAATTGCAATGAAGGTAGGATGCTGAAAACGTGAAACCACAAAAATTGCGAGCAAAGGTGATTGAAGTGACTTTGAAGGTGGCTTAGTTGCTGGTGCCAAGGTTTGAGTAGTTCAGAAAATGCTGATTTACTGGGATTTTCACACACAACCATCTCTAGGTTTTTACAGAGAAAGGTCTGAATAAGAGCAAACATCCAGTGAGCGGCAGTTCTCTGGGCTAAAAAAGCCTTGTGATGGCAGAGGTCAGAGCAGAATGGCCAGACTGGTTTGAGCTGTTAGATCCTTTCATGTCGTTTGTGACAAATTCTGACCCGAGCATCTGAATGTGGCAGCAGAAATCGAGCCTCATCAGCTTTTTCTGATCTTCTATTGTCCAATTTTGGAGAGCCCGGACCAACTGTAGCCTCAGTTTCCTGTTGTTAGCTGGCAGGAGTTGCACCCGGTGTGGTCTTTCGCTGCTGCTGCCCACCGGCCCATCTGCTTCAAGGTTTAATGTGATGTGCGTTCAAAGATGCTTTTCTGCATAACCTGGTTGTAATGAGTGGTTACTTGATTATTTATTTAAATTACTGAGGCCTTTCTGACTGCTGGCCATTCTCCTCTGACATCTGCCCAGAAAGCTGCCGCTCACTGGATGTTTTCCTCTTTTTTTAGGACCTCTGTAAACCCGAGAGAAGGTTTTGCATGAAAGTTCCAGCAGATCAGTTGTTTTTCTGAAATACTCAAAACAGCACGTCTGGCACCAACAACCACGGCGTGTTCAAAGTCACCGACATCGCTTTTATTCCACATTCTGACGCTCGGTTTGAACTTCAACAGATAGTCTTCACCACGTTTACGTGCCTGGATGCATCGAGCTCCTGACACATTTAGCTAAGACATTTGCATTAAGAAGCAGTTGAACACATGCACATATAAATACGTGATACTTAATGATGCGTACCAAAAATATTCTTTCCATCTTTACGTTAAGATACTTTAATAACCTTGTGTTTGATGCAGCCATCCTTTTGTGTCATGGTGCAGCCAGGAAAACGGCGTCGCTGGCCATGTGACCATTTACTTAACATGTATACTTTAGACCCTTTAATATTTCAATATTTGCTGGAATACATTTAAAAAATATTCTTGGTGATTTATGACAGATTTTTTACAGCCACTAGGATTATTAATATGCAAGCAGGGTGAATAGGTAATTGAATAAACAAACAATTTCCAGAAAACCACATTAAACACAGTACAAAATCTCCCCTGTACACCAGAAAACATCACATGCACGGAGGAGATCGATAGCAATGGGCCCCCATGGAGGAGCATCAAAAACAGCACACCGCAAAGAGAGATCGATTGTCCCCCAGGAGTTGCATCTGAAAGCGCTTTCCTGTTGTGTAGGGCCTTCCTGCAGAACTCCTCCTGCCTACAAATGCAGGCAAATGCAAACCGCCGAGACGGAGAGTGAAAAAGAGCAGTCTTGACAGAGCGCCGTCTGATAGCTCGTCCAGTCAATCTCTGCATCAAATTAACTAGCACATTGTCAGATACTCTTTCTGGCCTGAAGCATTACGGTCCAATGGGTCAAGACTGGCGACTGGAAGTCAGTGCGCGCTCGATGGGAAGCGGAGGCAAATTGCCTGGAGGACGGGATGCAAAGAGGGCTTTGTAGTCGCCCGTGTTTCGGAGTGAGCATGAAACAAAATGACGGGGATAATGCTGTGATTCTCCGAGTGCCTAGGGAGGCGCAATTGGCTTTGCGCTGGATGGTTACATTATAGTAAGTGCTGATGTAGCTCATCTTTCTGCTCTCATCCACAGAGCTCGAGTTGTGTTGTTCGCTACCCCGGTTGCATTCATGAATTCAAATGCACACAAATGCAAAGAGGAGATAGCTCAGAGATAGAGGAAGTAGAAAGCGTGGAGATACGAGCAGAACAAGAGGAAAGGCTTTTGCACACTAAAGTCGGTGTTTTTCGTATCCGTTGCAATAATCCCTCATCCCAAAAAAATACAAAAATTATACAAAACACAGACACCTTGTACACTGGTCTGTTTTATTAATCTATTTGTTGCAAAAATGCGTGAGAAGAAACTGAAGTTGATATGTGGGGGCAATTGATAGCGGATCCTTTGAGCACAATCACTAGCGTCTAATCTTTAGTCCTTGACTTGTTTTGCGATCAGTATTTACATGCTGTTGCGCAATCGTCGACCACTATTGGTCTTTACATTTAGCATCTCTGTATTTTCTTGGCTTCTGACGAAGTGCATACTATGATGACAATGTTTGGGTGTACAGTGGCTCGGAGTTTTTTTTTTGACTTGACACAAAAACAAATCTCAGAAAATCAAACCACAAATTGTCATCATGGTTTTTTACGTGCCGCAATTCCTTACAAAGATAGACTTTTAGGGCCTAAAATAAATCTCTTTGCGGTGATTACAGAAGCTCTGAAGTCCAATTCCCTGTGGGAATGTCTTGCGTATTAATCATTTCCAAGTACTTTATTTATTACAGTACATACTTCAAAACAAATTGTGGGCATGTCCCTCTCAGTGTTAAACATACTATTTGTGCTTTCAACATGTTTTTAAGCTGTACCAGCTGTATGAGCACAGTGCATGGCGGCAGCCGTGAGCTAGCCAGTGGGGCACCCTCACATGCACAAACATGCACGAAAAGCACAAGCACACTCGCAACAACTCATTTCAGGCAGTCGAATAGAAACATGAATTCTTTCTACAGTTAAGACACAACGGCTCGACCCAAACTTGCTCCAAGGTATGATGTATGCAGTCCAACAAAGGTGACAGACATGCCTGTGTTTAAAAGATAAAGCAAAGTATATTTTGTTTAACAGCCCCAATAGCTTTCTACAACTAGAAACATACATGAAACTGGGTCTGTAAAAAAGCTGATACACTAAGTCTCAAGTGCAGTCACACAACTGTATGGTACCGCTCTATCTGGGGCCCACCTGGGCGCTGGCTGCCTGCCCTTATATGGAGAAACATGGTAAAAAGAGGAGCCCCAAGCAAGGCTCTATATCAAATGTTCATAATGAAATATAATAATAAACCCATTTACAAAAGCTTACGCACAAAGAAGTTAATAAACTGAATATCTAAAGGGTCAACAAGAATTAAATTCACCATCTTTTGATCTGAGTAATTGCGACCGGCCCGGCTTTGTCGGCTAAGGAAGGAGAAGCGCTGTTTAACACACACACACACACACACACACACACACACACACACACACACACACACATCATTCAGACATTACTCCACCATATCCTTTCAATTGCAACATAAGCACAGGAGCATGCTGCGGGAGGTTTCGATCCCATTCATTTTGCTAAATGTTTGTCTTAATTTCTTGCATTTTTGTCTTTATTACTGGAGCACTGATGGCATATGAGAGAATACACTCATCAACATCGGAGAAGGAAGCGTGGGGATTGGATGCGGTCCTAGAGCTCATGGCCGACCACCCAGCCAGATCTGCTGGACTCGACTGCCCCAAGAGGAGAGGAATGCTAAGCTAACCCAGCTAGCACCTATAAGGCCATTCCACCACTCAGTTTGCTGCTGGCTGATGTCCGGTTGCAGGAAAGCAACCCAGCAACGGGAGGATTGATGATGCTTGGTGCTAATACATAGTCAAAGTGGATTTTTTTTTAATGTTCAGACGAACATATTTCCCGGAGAATTGTTTTGTTGCTGCTGTTTTGCCTTCGTCCTGTTGCAAGTTTGAAAAACATGCACTACAGAAATGGACTTTTTTATGGTTTGTTTGTCAGGTTTTTCTTAATTTAATTTCCTCCACATTGTGCTATTTGCCCTTACTTTTAATCTGGACTTTTCATTTGCTTCTGCCACAGGCAATAGTCAATGGGCTTTCAACGCCAATACAAAGTAAAAATACACTCTAAATCCTCTGTACACCCACGCAGGTGTTTTCAGTAAATATGGCTGATTGGACCTCTTCTCTGAACCGTGTGGGCATGTACAGACTAATTGAGTCGCATCATACCGAGTCTCCTGTTGGCTTTGTTGAAGCTGCAAGGGCGGGACAAATTACAGCTTCATCATTCTTATTGGTCGAAGAAGATTTGTGAACTAATAAATTCCTGTCTAAGCTCCAGCCCACCTTCAACCTGAGCAGCCGGAACAACTGAAAACACCCGTGTGGCTGTTTAGAGGATCTAAATGACACTTTCGTGAGACATATTCTCAATTTGGGGCTGCACGGTGGTGTAGGGAAAACACTGTCTCCTCACAGAAACAGGGGACTGGGGTTCGGTTCCCAGTCTGGGAAGTCCCTCTGTGTGGAGTTTGCGTGTTCTCCCCGCGGTAGCGTTTTCATTTTAAACGTTTACACTGAGCTGCCTCACTCAGCCGGACTTTTAGAGCACCGCAAACGGAGGAGGACTTATACATTTTTACTAGCGGACGCCTCAGTGTCTCATGAGCTGCCACAGAACCAGCAGCAGTAGTTCAGTTTGGAGACGTGATCCACTTCCTGAAAGTAGATTTAGTTTGCTGCAGCAATTGAGAAAACGCTTTTTTTCCCCGCTCATCTGCAGCTTGCTACTTTTCAGCAGATGCTGTGTGCTTGTTCTGGAAGAGTCTTTCAACATTAAATATTTTGTTGTTTGCTAATTTCTCGCCACATATCAAGCATACAGGTCAGCCAGCATCGTTGTAAATGAATGAATAAAATGAATACGTCCACACAGAATTAAACTCTACTTTTCTCCGTGATTTTATTTATTTATCCGTTGACAGTTTAGCAAGACCTCTGCAAATCACAATTAGCCACCTGCAGGGGAAGGTGCTTGACAGCGACATAAAAGGATGTGACGCACATTTTAGTTTTTTTTTGTAATTTCTTTTTTGGTGTTCAGCCTCAGGGAGCCGCAACAGAGGGGCTAAAGAGCCGCATGCAGCTCCGGAGCCGTGGGTTGCCGACCCCTGGTATAACCACCACCTACCTATGCCATCGATGCGCTACATTAATCTTTTGTGTCATACTCCTGCTCTTGGGATTTGAGCTTGAATGCTGGAGCTCCTCCAAACGTAAGAGCCATCGTCTACATGCTAAATCTGTCATTAGTCTGACAAAAACTATGCCTCTATGCGTTGGCACTTAACTACAGAGGAAGTACCAGCTGCTTCCAGTCTTTGAAAGATGTCAAAAGCTGTCAAGACAGATGAAATCAATATCACTCTTGAAATGGTTTAATAATTATAAGCTGGCATGTGAGAAGAAAAATGACTAGTTTTACTCTTTTATAGCACAGTAATCACACATCACTGGGAAGTAAAAGGTTTCTACAAAAGGGGAAAAAGCTAAATAATATAGTCTTGAATGAAGTGCTAGGCAGTTTATAAAAGAAACTGAATATCGAGGCATTTATTTTAGGTCGTACAAGTGGATTTGTCAGACTGCGAAGGCTTTGTACAGGAGCCGTACCATTCGCAGGTGGAAATGGGAGATTATAGCGTGTAAGAATTCATTTCTGTTGAGCTTCTGTGTTGCTCCATGAAAGTGGGACCGTGACCAGTTGCAGGGATTCTTTTCTTGACTGGAATAATGGCGCGACTGTGGCAGCAGGCCACATTTCTCTCTGTTCGACTAAACCGGGTTAAGTATTCTGATACAGATTGGGATGCAGGTCACTGTTTCTGATGCTGATTCTTTTGAATTCCCCATTTCCCTTTGGTACTAGACGAAAGTCTCACGTCTTCTCTCCATATGTGTGTGTGCGCGTGCGTGTGCGTGTGTGTGTGTGTGTGTGTGTGTGTGTGTGTGTGCGCATGGGGGTCTGGACATAAGGATTTATGTATTCTGTTTGTGTGTGCATTCATGTTCCCATGTCCGAGTGCATGTACGTCATTCCATTGCGATGATGCCTATACTCTCCCAAAGGGGTAGTAGGATTGTCCAGATAAATCATCCTCAGCTGGGCAGCTACACCACACATGATGAGAAAAAAAAAGAGGGACAGAGGTGGGGGGGAGAAAATGAACACAAAGAGGTAGAAACGTACATGAGCGGAATGAACGAAAAGCAACAGGACAAAGATGAGATGAAAGGGAACGATGAAAGTAGGATCATAACAAAAAGGAAAAAAGGCAAAGACGGAAGCATTTTGGTTTTTTAAATGAAGTCGTGGGTGCGACGTCTGGCCAGTACTTCCTTTGTGTTGTTGGACATTCACACAGGGGTGTCTGCAGTAGGAGGAGAGCCAGAGCAGAGGAATGAGGAGATGGGCAGAAAGCTGCCAGACGTATTTTTGAGGCCCGGCGGTAAAAGAAGACGGTCCCCAGAACGTAATGTAAACCGAAGCCAGCTGACTCCTCGTCCTACGACTCTCTCCTTTTTCCATCTCTTGCTCCCGCTCAGTAAAACCTGTTAATGCATGCTGTGTTTGGTTCGCAGACACTCGGGTGAGCCTCTATATATGCCCGATCAGGGCTGCGCTACCTGCGGTAAATGCAGGGGAATAAGGAGCAGCATGGCCAGATGTTGGCTAAATCTCAAACACTGAACTCTTTATCCTGAGCAGAGCCGCTGATTAGAGTCCCGCCGATGCCTCCTGTCCTCATGTTATAATGCACTGACCCCGTTGCCCGGTCACTCCACTCTGGCCTGACCAGCAGCAGATGGCTGGGAATGGAGTTATGTAGCGCAGAAGTTCATCACGGGGCATTGATCACAGTACCAAGAGGTTGTTTGATTATGCAATGCGTGTAACATGTTTCAATTCACTAGTTTGACTAATTCGCGAGCGGAGCAAAAAAGCATGTAACATGGGTACGAGCAGAGTTGAGCAAGTATGTCGTTTTAAATTATTAATCTTTGGAGGCTCACCGGACGGTTGATTGGTACACGAGGTCTTCGCGCCGGCGGTAGTCCTCCATGTGAGAGTAATTGGTATTAAACATAGCGTCGTAGGTGAAGATTTTCTGCTTGATGGTCCCTCCATCTGTGACCTGTGAAGCAAAAAAAAGAAAGAGAGCATTAATAAGACGATTGCTGGAATGATGGATGGGACAGGGTCTACCCTTTCTGCCCCCAGAGCTCCTCCCATGTATAAACTGTTGTCCCACGGCCTGCAGTCTAGATAGCACTCCTGCCTGCAATTACCCTCATTGATTCATTTGCAGCCGTGATAAGCTCATCCCTTATACTGTCGTAAAAGAAAGGGATTGAAAACCTGCTGACATGATAGCATCAGCGAGGCCGTCTCTGAGGGAGCTGCCGGTGTGTCTTCGTGCACACGGTTAAGTCTTAATGAAGACTGACACGGTACGGTGTCATGTACTGTACGTGTCAAGATTTCTGCAGAGGTAACGGCTTGTGTTGAGATACTGCAGACGTAGGGAGGGGTATTCAAAACACTGGTCTCATCCTTTTTGTGTGTGTGTGCATGGCAGATGATGGAGTAGTTCTTTCCTTTTTCTAATATTCACAGGAGCCTTGAAGTCACTTAGCATTTCAATGATTGCGATTTCTCGTCTCCTCGGAAGCCACAGACGGCCATAAAGAGGAAAGAAAAAAAAAAAAGGGGAGACAGGATTTTAATGGAGCCACTAATGCCGCTTTGAAGAAGGAAATTGTTGGTGGGATCCTCTCTCTCCTGCTCGCCGGTGAAGATGCTATCGTTCTGATCCAATCCAATCCCTTCAGTGAGGTAAACAGCGCCCACGCGTCTCATGATTAGCCCGTATAATGTATAGTGTAGGCATCGCATCGTGGAGAGACAAAAGCCAAATTGTGTTTGTAGAAGCAAACAATAGTTCCCCGTGAATGTGGGGTAACTCGTACAACCTCTTCGCCCCTGGAGGGAGCACACCGCCTCGGGCTTAGTCTGCTAAGTGGTACTGCACCGGGAGTTGCCGATGCTGAAACATCCAAGAGCAGGAGAGTGGAAGTAAATCACCTGTAACCAATGAGAGGCAGGCTTTTTTTTTTTTTTTCTACTTTACAGATTTAGAATATCAAAAAGGTCAGAATGCCTGCTTGCAAGACTTTTTGTTCTAAATCATTCCTCCAGTAGAGCACATGCTTTTTAGATTTGTGTGAAGAAATAGCTGACACCCTTGTCATGGACCTGGGAGTATTTTAGCCTTCTGTTATTTTTTTTTATATCCGTTCACATCGTTGCGTGATGAAGATACCCGGAAAAGATGCGGCTTTCGTTTCTTTTAGAGCTGCACAACGGGGCGAGGCAACAGGAAAGGGTCAGCCTCTAAAAGCAAAGCCATGTTTGAAAGTTGTGCGATCCAGCCACCAGGACGTGTGCCCCCTCTGTAGTTACAGTAATGGACCTTTTAGAAACATCACTAGGGAGTCGAGCCACATTTCTGTCTGACATGGCTTTAAGACACCTTGTGTGACAACGATTTGGCAGAGCTTAAAAGCAATAGCACCCTTAACTTCCTGGATGTATGGCACCTATATGGACAGCTGAGAGGCAGCACGTTTTTTTTTTTACTGGATTAATAATGGGAGGTCGCAGAGACATTAAGTGATGCACATTATAGATTAGTACACTATGGGGCAAGCATTTATAAAGACATCTTTATAGTATGCGGCAAAACTGTCAATGGTTCATTTCCAGTTACTTGTTATTATCTTTCTAAATTTTTCACACCAATAGTGCTTGAGCAAGCTAAGTCAAATGTATTTTTATTCTTCAAAAGGATTTTATTAACCTCTATTTACAATCTTCAAAACGCATCTGCTTATGTCCCTGTCAGTCACAGAGTAATTTGCTACCACTCGGTATAAACAACTAAAGTCAGACAACAAGTCAAATCATTTTTATTGACGCTCATTATTTCCTTGTTTTTTTTTCCAACAGCCCTTTCAGCTGAACAGCCACTTAAAGTCAAATTAAGTTTTAGGTTTATGCATCATGAAGATGTAAGCAGCTGTTGACATTTTTACGTCCACATTTTGCATCTGCATACCGGAGTTTTCAAATGCAAAACAGAACCGCATCAAACTAGTAAACCCTGCATAAAAATCACAGCAAAAGCTTTGCAAAAGCTGCATGTTTTTTAATTTTTTTTTGGAACCGGACCGCCAACATTGCATACCGGCATCAAGCATGTGTGTGTGTGCGCATGTGTGTTGTTGGCACACACGCATTCTGCAAATCAACGGTAGCCTTCCAGCTGACCTCAAACAGCCATTGAAGTGTTCAGCCCTGAGGCAACAGTGGCTGTGAACAACTGACTGTGACTTTACACACGCAACTGACACATTTCATCGATTCAGAGTCGACGACATTTCAGCTCGTTAGCGGGTAACAGAAATATTTAGTCTGCTCACCTTGTCAACACGTCTAATACACAAATTAATACAAATAGAGGTTGTCTAATTTAGTCTTTAGCCGCATGCTGGTGTGTTCAATGAGCCTTCTGTGAAACCCTCAACAATGCAAAGGAAAAAAAGAAAGAAAAAGAAAGGCAGTTGAGGATAAAAGCCCATGTGCAATGATCCAAAGGACCTTTTTATAAACACTCCTGTGACATTTGAACTACAACCATGTAACTTCTTTAGAGCTCTGAAGGTCTATACGATGTGGCTAGCACAAAGTCCTCATGCGGGTGCTGGTCAAGGCTAAGAGGACACTAACTTAAAGGCTGAGCTGCTGTATTCATTTGTGAGCTAAGCCTGACTACATCGAATGATATGGCAGCTCACTACGAATGCTTTTCTACCATTGTGGCAGACATCTTTGATTCAGTACCCATTGTCTGCAGTCAGGTAATTTACAGAATAGATCCTTTTTTATTTCACACCGAGTGAGACTTTTTTCCAATTGCATAAATAGAAGTTAGTGCGATCAGCAATAACCTTCGCTAGCAGAGCTGAAAAAGAAACCATTCCGCAGCCGGAAACTCAAACATCATTAGCACAAACCAGGAGGAAAAAAGACATCAGTGTCTAATTGCCAAGTAATCTCCCGGAAGTGTAGTGGTGGGGGGGGAACAACAATGAAGAATTGAAGAAGAGTGAGGATTATCTCTTCAAAAAGGGGATCGTACATTTGGAGCATTTTTTAGGATTGCATTGGTTTGATCATTGGTTCAGAGAAAATGAAGACGACATGTGGCATTGACATCAGTATTTCAAAGTGACGTATTCCTCATCTATTCAAGTGACAGTGAAAGAGAATACACAAAAAAAAACAAAAAAAAAACATGATGTGCTCATCCCCCAACCATCCATCCAAACGCTTTGTAGTTGACTTAAGGTACAAAGCTCCATAAACAGATGCAAAGGCGCTCCGCTGGCCCAGAAGTACTGAGGTGAGTTGGAGACATTATCTAACCAGTCTCCCGTTTCACAGTTCATCTAATCCAACAAGCATTACAATCGCTTCAATCCTCTCGCTGGAAAGCCTGGTGGACAATGCAGGTGTTAGCTTTCTGCTTGTCTGGAAGCCACATGGACCAGAGAGAATATTTCTGCCACAGACAGGTCATCTCTGTGGCACCCTCTCTTTATCTATCCCTCCTTAATGATTTCACTTCTTAATTAAGACTGACCCGTACACCCCTGTGTAATAAATCTCAAATAATCTGCACATCAGTGGGTGTCTCCCTATCCCCACAAGGGAACCTGTTTGTGGTGTAAAATGACTGGCTATGGAAGGAATAGAGACGGGAGAGAGTGGGAGGGGGAAAGAAAGAGCCAATCTGTGCCAAAACGGCTGTACAAGAGGGAGGGCGAGACTAGAGGGAGATGAATGCTCTTTGATTGCGGAAAACCACCGTTGGGGAAGCAGCGCTTTTCTGCCACTGCTTTGTTGAATCCAGGCCACGCGATGCACGCGGAGGCAACCGACACACGGCAATCTGGAAATAGGAAAAGACGGGAAAGGGTGGCAGAGAGTGAGCTGCTCCTTCCTCGGCACCGTGGCAGAGTCCACGACAGGTAGCTGACAATGGAGGGAGTTTCAAGGCGCCTTCTTGAGACGTGATAATTCCAAGGCATTGTGTCCTTACTGTCCAGCCGGCTGGAGCCGACTCTCATGATGCTGCCTGCTATTGGGGTACGATTAGGACTCGGTCTCTGGGGTTAACCAATGCCCTTCTTCCTCCGCCTGTCTGGGGTGAACCTATTTATAGGCTGCAGCTGCATCAGCAGCCACTGGAGGAAATTCAGCTAACACACTGCAGGCCAACTGTGAGAGATTCAACCTGAATCCTGCTTCATCATTTCAAGCAGCAGTCAGAGAATCACTACAGCAAGTCTTTTTATAGTATTTTTTCCAAGCTGGTTAGGAGGAGATGGAAGATGGAATATGAAATGCATGGCATTTTTTTTTTTAAAGACATCTAATCTCCGTGTTTAAAGATACGGAGGACCTCATGGAGTTAATGATATTCTAAGATAGGGTTGAGTAATAACAATATGTTCTCCACGTGGTGTCTTATAAGGATGATAATGGGGTTTAAAGAAACGCTCATTCATATTTTACCAGCATTTCTTTGTGATCTGAATCTAAAAGTCTAACACTTCCATAAAATGTAAAGCAGCACAGCTCTCAAATAATATCCTAATGAGATTTATTCCCATTCCATCCCTCATTTAAAGACTTAGACAAGCAGCAACAAAAGAGATGATCAGAGCATTGTCATGAACCGGCTTGGCACTTTCCTTCATATCCGTGCTAATTTGCCTAATATCATTATCTCACAAAGTGTCCTTTTGAAACAGAGCAGACGCATTGGGAGGCATTGTCTTACTTGTAAAATTGGTATAATTGCTGTATGCAAAATCGAAATTAATATAAAATCCAGACGTCACTTCTCGGAGTAGGATGGAGCGTGCGAGACATTTTGTTCACAAATCAAGTTACTTTGAATTTATTTTGATACTTGTAAACGTATAACAATCAAATGAGTATTGTTTAGTTTTTTGACTCATCTGTGCTGTTTTTTTTATTATTATTTTCTTCTGTGAATTGTAAGGTCCTTGTTGAAATAAACAATGCACAGTGTAATAAAACAAAAGCAAAGGAAATATTTTTGAAAAATGGAATACAATGATTGACATAAGGTGGTAAAGCACCTTTCCATTCCAATTAATTCAGAGGAACAACAAGCTATCTCTGAGCCTTTGAGCTACCGTAACAAACTGGCAGACAGCAGCACTGCACCCTGGGAGATACGCAGTATGTGAGGTGAGGGAGTGCTAGGATGCGAGAAAAAAAACACAAAAAAAAAACACACCATGGCCCAGTGAGGGAAGAGATGAAACTCTCTTGTCATTGCTTTTATGGAGCACAAAGCATTATATACCGGGGACAATACAGAAGAAAGTGTTGCAAAGTGCTGTACCAAAAAAAAAAAAAAAAAAGTGCAATAAAACCAACCACACAAAATACGATGCAGCAGGATAAAAGTGCATTGTGTATTACCTTTATTAGTCTGCAGCACTTAGATCTGCCGAGTGTAACGAGGCGGAACGCTGAGGTGTTGATGTGGCGCGCCTGCTGACGGAGGAGGGCCGTAAGTGATGGCTGTGTCTGCGGATGCGGCGCGTAACGTTGATCTTCGTTCAGTAATCAGATCCAGCAGCATTGGCGGCCCTGCCTCTTAACCTGTGCGCTTACAGCTCTGCATGCTGTGCTCCCCTACTGGCTGCTGAGTGACAGAGGACTTGGTTAAAGGGATTTCATGCTTCAAATGACAGGCTCCTCTCTTCCTGCTGCCTGGCACTGCGCTCAGTGGGGAACCACAGCTAATTCAGGCTGCTAGCAAATAAATAAATAAAATATATATATATATATATATATATATATATTATTTTTTTTTTTTTTTGATGCTCAGATTTACTCATCCTACTGTGCTGTGCTAATTTATTAAAACGGATGTTACGTTTACGGGAAAGGTGAGTTTAGCAATACCTTTTTACAGGGTAGTTGGTTCAGAGTTTGTCAGGAATCCAACAGGCATTGTGTGTTCCTGCAAACCACAGAATGCATTGAACTGCAACATTTCTGGACCAAAAATAAGTTTCATAACTGCGTTACGGCACAGTGTGAATGTACAGCGTTACGGTACAACGTGAATGTACAGCGTTGCGGTACAGCGTGAATGTACAGCATAACAACCGCCCTTAGCAGACTTTCCTATGTCACATTAAATAAGAAGCAATACAGTGTTGTGTAACAAGTGGAAAGTCAACATTTACTTTTGTTTCACATGGGACAGGAACAGCGGTCCCCTGGCTGATGGTCCTGCGTTTGTTGTTCAATAACTGTCGCTCGCGGTCATTTCTTTTGAAATCTGTATTTTAGGCTGTTTGTGTCTATGTGCAGGGTCTTCCGTACGACACGTTTTCACTCCCAGCTATATCCACACACATGAAGTCACATGTGGGACAGCATCGTAACAGTAGACATTTTCTCTGGCCCCGGTTACTGGCTCCCGCTCTGCTGTCAGGCATTTTCATTCCAATATTACAGAATGCAAACAGGTTGTGATTGGCTGCTGCTGGTACTGCCAGATTACATAGAGGGATTAGAGCCGGGCTTCATGGAAACTGTGCCACCAACAGGAACAGACCAGCTGCACCCTGGAGGTAGCCGGGTGAGGGTCAGGCACAGCCGGGGTATAAATTCCGGCAGTTAAGCGTTATGCAAGTGTGTTATCTAAAGCAATCTGAGAGAAGGCCATCCAGAGATGGTTATTATTGCTGTCATTCCGATGAAGACAGCCTGTCTGTGGGCTGGCAGTGAGGACGTGATGAGATCAAAAAGGGTCCGTCGTGTTAGAGACTGTTGATCTACAGTATACTGGTTACCATACTGTATAGTTACTTCATGGCAGGGCCACATTGCCTGGGCTAGTTTTAATCACTACACATACGTTTAAGAAAACGGCTTATTCATTATAAAATGAATGTGAGAGCGGCGTGGCTCCAGCTCATCTTCCAGAAGCGGTTTGGAAAATCAGGGCAAGGAATCACTCATCTACCTCAACAATTAGCATTGAGATGCCCTTAAGCAAAGCGCTCATCACCAAATTGCTCAATGAAGCTGATTAACTAACAATATAAAACTATTCTGGGCATCTCTGTGAATGCTAACCCTTTCAGAATGCTAATGATGGCACAGCTGAAAACAGACAATGCATGCACGCACGCACGCACGCACGCACGCACGCACGCACGCACGCACAGGAAAGGCCCCCTGCTGATGAACTAAGAGGAAGATTTTTTGTTGTTATTGCCACGACTTGATGACAACAACCACGGGTATGTGAGGAAGCAGGGCATTTACCATTTCTTTGTATCACAGAGTGCAGGATATATTCTCAAAAATAACAAACGAAAGAGAACTGAAAAGGAAGATAATACGCATTCACTCACAAACACAATAGCAGGCATTGGAGCCGAATAAAGCATCCAATTATTGAGAGCTTTAAAAAGGCAGAAGTACAAGGTGCAAGGGTTGCATAACGAGCAATTAGTGGTATAGTATGCAACTACATATCACATAGTTCCATCAAGGACGGGCAGGTAATGAGATGCAGTGCTGTGGGTACTCGTCCTTAATCTGTTTGATCAATGTGCTTTAATTGACTCCTCGTTCGCGCCTCCCCTTGACAATGTCTTTATCAGACGACTGGCAGGCTGAACAAGTACTGAGGGGGGGGGGATCGATACAGCATGGCGTCGCACCATTTTGGGTGGCGATATTTCATCAATACACTCAAAAAAGAATTGAAGTGAAACAGTGTGAAGACCAAAGATAAGATAGTTTCGTGACAAGTATTGTGATAATATTGTATCGTGGGGCCCGAACAAGAACGGCAGAAGTGAAGAGAAATTGAAGTTGCATTGTTGAGAAAAATGTACAGTTATCTTCCCATTAAGTCTTTGTATAAGCCACTGAAAAATAAAGCCTTTTACTTTATTCATTTTGTTTTGACACTGAACACAGACAGTCAAATGTGTCATCGTAATAACAATAAAAGGCATTATAACTCCCACTTTCTTCAGTTGTTCAAACATACTGTACGGTCTGGTCATAATCATGAGTTTTGCTGGGTTTTTGCAAGGATTGCTTTGTTTTGGCTGTTGTCATGTTTTCTAAACATCTCACATCTCGCAGTGCCACCTCCTTTTGTCATCTCTCATTCGTCACCCTGTAATACACAGACTGTCAAAAGGCACCTTTCTGTCTAATGTAATGTATTTAGTTGTATGACTGTACCGATTTTATTCTATTTTTCATGTGTTCGGTTTCCTTCCTTACATTTCCAACCCTTTCCCCAACGAAGCACCGCTCGGCCCGTCCGACCTCGAGGCTACGGCGGCCTCGCTTCACCCCGAGCCACTTTGTCCCCGCCACTGTACGGGCATGTTGCTCGATATGCAAATTACACAAATTCAAAAAAGGAAAGAGGACGACTGCCCTGAACACTGATAATGTGTGGTGTCAAAGTCCATATCATGCATGAAACACGAGCTGTGTGGCAGCACGCAATTAAGTGTTATAGGTTACAAGTTATGGACGTAAAGCGCGGGTTTGGTGGCAGTTTGAGGTTAAGAAAAGTGGAAAGAGCAACGCCGTCGTCCGCCTGAACCACTTACGTTGAAATAAAGCGGTGCAAGAAATAATTGCAGAGTGGAACTTGTCGGTGGAGATCAGTAACTCTAGCAGCAGCTAATGCGAGGAGAACTTTCTTCTTTGCCACAAACACCCGAGGCGATCTTTCTCCACGTCGGCGTGGTTTCTGTCTGCTAAAAACGCTGCTGTGCTTCTTATGGTGCGAGACATCTGTTAAAACAAAAACAAAAAAGAGTCTGACTGGTCACCAGCTTGTTAAATTTGACTGTAGAGGAATAAAGAGAAACAAATAATTGTCATATTATATAACTAATGGCGCAGTTTTGTGCACCAAATTTATGTCCATTTTCTTTACATCGCAGATGGGTTTTAGCACAAGTAGGAAAACAGAGGAGTGGAAACAGATGGTGTTCAAGACATCATGGCCACCGTGGACATAACGAGTCTGCATATGTTTGTCAGCATCGCACTTCTCCACCCCCCTTTTCTTTTTATTCCTCATTCTCCAGATTACTGGAGCCGCCATCTGCATCTGCTGCTTGATGGATACAAAGGGGGTGTTATTCAACGCATGAATCACAAAGCAGGTCGCAGAGCACGCGACAAAAATGCTGAATTTGGCAGAATGCTAAAATAGACAAAAGGTTTGTTGTTTTATTATGATAAAGCATTCACACGGCGAGAACATGCATCACAGGAGCAGGCCTCTGACAGAAATTGGTTGAAAGCAGAAATTCACGTCGTGATTACTGGAGGACAAATTTAAAAGGTTAAAGCCAACCGAATGATGGATTTCACCTACAGACCAACACGGGATTCCACACAGTTAATGTCAGTGAGGTGAAGTATTTTGGAAATTCAGTTGAACGTTTTTTTCTTTCATACGCGTTTTCCTTTATTCATCAAGGCGATGAAACGTTGAGACAGTTTATTGGAGGATTAATGTTCATATTTGAACTAAATTTTTTCCTTCTTTTCGTGTCATGCAAATCCAGTTTTCGGGTCGGTCGAAACGTTCATCCGCCTGTATGGCGGGGGGCTCATTTCATGCTTAAAAACAAATTTCTAATCCTTAATGTGGCATGGGCCCTTTTTTTCTCCCATTTTTAATAAGACATGCTTGAGTTAAATTGAGGGAGCAGACACTGGCTCGTATTATTTACTCCTAATGCTGGTTTCCAGGGTGACTTTGTCTCCTCATTCAACTGAGCTAAGTACTGAGGAACAAAAAGTCTAATTTAATATCACATCCCTCTATTTTCCTCATTTAGTCGACACGACTAATCTCATGTTCCACCGCTTTATCTTTTTGTCTTGATGCGTCTACAGCAAAGACAGGATTTGGCAGTAACCTGATGCCATTATCGTACTCCGCAAATTAATATCATAACTTAAATCTAACACTCGTGACACAGTATTAATTAAGCAACAAAACTCTGTAAATATTGGTGCATTAAACTTGCCGCCTACCATCTGTTGCATTGCCGGCAGTGATTCTTGCAGATTTATGATATTTCAAACATTTAACAATTAATCTGTGACGCATTCACACATTCGAATGCTTCCAGTTTTGGGTCCACTCCAGGAGAGTGTGGTCTCCTCCTCCAAAGTGCCGCACTTTGAAATGGAAGCCGACCACTTCACAAACATTGACCTGATGATTCACAAATCAAGTGTGCCTTAGCAACGCTGGCGGTTGGTACCGAAATAATAATCCCAGAGAGATATTTTTTTTTTTCAGTCAAATCAATATAACAAAAATGATGAGTAAAAGGGTGAAGTCAGTACCTCGCACTAATGTTGGCGCGTGCTTCATAGGATGCAGCTGCATTTTTAGCTTATGCAAGGATGTCATCAGGGGAATGGCATATGCTCTTAAGCAGAACAATAACATGCTGATTGGAGTAACAGGAGAAGCCAATATTAACATTACCTCCAAGTAAACAAGAGGTCAAATGGAAGAGTGGTGCCGGAAATCATGCATAATGTGTCTATTAGCAGGGATATCATGCGTTCACAGCGGAGGCCAATTATTTGTTGAAGAGCGATAAATGAATCGGAGCTACGTCAATGTTCCCCCACACACACACACACACTTAATTTAAGAGTTGTTGTGTGTATCAAAATATTATTAGCAGTTATAATTAGAATATGAAATGACTCCCGTGGGAATGTTGACACCAGCTCCGTTGACATGAAAGGGTCTCTCTGATGATAACCGTTCGTTTTCCGGAGCAGCACATTCGTTTCGCATTTCCCTGGTGTGTTATCGCCTGACTTTCCCTGGGCTGAGATATCTGACCCTCTTAATGAATAATAATGAAGTTTCATCTGGTTTGTTAATGAAAGTAAAGGGGGAACTTTAGAATGCCTTCTTGTGACCCATAATCCCTGTTGCATGATGTCTCTTGCTTCTACTGCTTGACCTTAAGAGGGATTTCTTCCCCTTTTCTATTTTAATACATTTTTAAAAAGACAGAGTTAAACATATCCAGTAATTCACAAGGAAAAAAAAGCTTGGAGGGTGAAGAAAGAAGTATGATAATGTCTCGCGCTACCTTTTTATGCTGCTTTGGTTAATTGCTGTGCTCCGAACCGTCTCGCAAATGTTGAGATGTGTCTCGCGATTCCTCGGCGGGGTCCCGACCCCCACAATGAGTAAGGCCAATATCTGTGAGAATGTGACAGCTTCCTCTCAATTGACGAAGGCCCGGCCTCGTTTCTTCATGCGGATAGACATCACAGTATGTTTAAACTCCTTGCAAGTGTTTGGCTTATTCAATAAATTAAATACCAGATTTCACAAGATAGCTTGTGTTAGTCCCAGAAGTCCAACTGCGGCAGACTAGCCAGCTACTCTCTTTTCTTTTGCCTGGGCATGATCAGATCGCTGTATGAAATATGGAGGTAGTCTCCATGACATCACTCATAGGGTTTGGGGAGGTTGTGAGGCTCAAAGTAGGTCTAATCAAAAGATCCACACCCTTAATAATGATGCCAAACTTTAAACCTTAATATACAAGTGAGTTATATTTAAAAACAATCCCCCCTGGTCCGTCATAAATGAGGGTATTTGTCGTACCGGGCTGTAAACATGTTTATTTCTGCTGTAAAGTTGGGCATTTTAACGTAGAGCTCTATGGAGATTGTCTCACTTTTACAGCCTCCTCTGTATTATGGAGTCTGAGAAAATGGCAAGAATAATCTGATGTTTATGAAGTTAAATCAAAACTGGTGGAGCAAAGGCCAAGGTATTTTAATATTTAGTCCCTCCCTACAAAAACAGCAGATCCTTTGATTTGACTTTTAATTTGTTTCCAAACAGGCGCAGCAGCCAGTAAGCTTTTCTATGAAACCCTCAGACTGGTGACAGAAACAGGTCCACCGTATTGCTGGCTTCCTATTGGACCAGGTTGCCAAAGACACCTCTTTTGCCCCGATCGGCTACTGAGATAACCTGGCTCGTGATGGTGGGTACTAAGCGGATGATAAGAGCATGGGAAATGATGGCCCCCGGGTACCACAAGTGTATGTCGTTGCCTTGCATCATTCTTTGGTGCCGAGATGGACGCAGTGTGATCTCAGTGTGAGGCGTCTGGACAGGACGACTAATCAGACGAGACTTGGGAGACTAGCTGCCCATTTGATCTCTGTCCTTTTCCTTCTGGGCACATTCTCCTCACAACGAGCCATCAGCCGGCCTAATGATGAACACCAGATACATCTCAGCTCAGCAGCGCTGCACAAAGCTCTTTTGTAAAGGTAGAGTATCCCTTGCAAGCTCAACCCCCTTCAAGTTTTTGTACTCGCTGCCCGCTCCCGTGTCTGACTGAAATCTGCCGTCCGAGGAGGCGCATTCATTAGCGCAGTTCGTCTGAAAGGGATCCGGTCTTTGGAGTCACCAAAGACAATGGTTTCCAATTAGAGAAGAAGAAGCTCGGGGGGGAAAAACAATGTGAGCATGTCAAGGCATAAACTGTTTACTTGCTTGTAGCCATGAAACGAGAAACCACAGCCTTGCCACGCAAAAGGGGAAAAAGAGCTCCGGTGCCAATGAGACCTCGTTATCATCTGGGAGCTAAAGCTATATAAAAGGAGTTTAAAGGAGGTTTTGGTCATTTTGGTGAGACCTGAGGGATTCCAAGGCTATGTGTGGTGAAGCGACATCGGCTAATAAAGCAGCGGACAATATTAACACGACAAAGAGGGAGCCGTGGGGTCGCCGAAAATAATCCGTCTCTTCTTTCTCTTCCTCTCGCCCATTCACAAATCTCCTCTCATTAGTTTGTTTGCTTGTGATGTGCACATCACTTTAAGTCTGCTGCGAGCAAAAGCTGTCAAATGCATGTGTGGAAACAAGCGATATAGTTTCCTCACTGAGCGAGGCCTTAGGAAAATAGTTTAGTCTACAGTGAAATCACAGACCGCTGCTGCAAAAAGCTACAGAGTACATTACGCCGGGGGGAACGAGACGAAGGTTTTTTTTTTATTTTATCACTCCGGGGTTCGGAGCTGTGGAACGGATGTAGGTTCTCTTTTGTTGAGGTCATTGTTAATTGTGAGATGCAGGTACTTAGAGCTATTTGTGCAAGGAAAAAGGGAATTCACATGAGATGGTGTACAGAGTTCGCCTGGAACATTACAGCTACGTGTTACTAATAATGCAGGCCACTTGAAACGCTCTGGCTAAGAGCATTGGTTCATTGTGATAGCAACCAAAGGTCTTCGGTAATCTCATGCTCATAACCTTGTTGTGCAGTTAATGGCTGCTTGTCCAGAGTAGTGTAAGAAAATGACTTTTACTTGTGAACTAGCAAAGTATAATAAAGAAAGCACCTTGAAGTGAAATTGCTCTTTCCACCGTCGAGTCGGTGAGAAACTAAGTAATAATTGTGTTGACAGCTTATATAGCTGCATAAAGTCGGTTAAAGAAAGGCCTTTGTCAGCAGAGGGAGAATGTTTTGCTCCGAAAGCAAAGAAAACAAATCTTCCCATCCAGCGTGGGTTTCTGTATTGGAGGCCCCTGCATGTCTTTTGCCAACCTCACAAGTCTTTAGATTTGATGCGCAAATCTGAAACAAAGAAAGCGCTGCGGGGCTCACATCGTCACCTAGTTTCACTGAGCAGGGTGGCTCATTTCACTTAGCCAAGTATTCTACATTATGCATATCATGGACCGCGGGGATGAGGACTGACGTGTCAAAACATTTTCGAGTTGCGCGAACGTTCCCATCGAAATGCGAGGCTGCCGGGGAGACTTGCAGGGAGGGGGTTGAATCTGCGTTTAAGCCACATTGATGGATCCAATCAGATGTTTTTATCTTTTAAAAAGTGTCCCGGTGGAGATGTTTGCAAAGGACAGCTGGTGTCAGAGCACTCTATCAATGCGGCACAGCTGCTTTACAATTCGGTTTATCTCTCTGTCACCGGGCTCAACTCAATTTATCAGGGAGTTCGTTTGAGCCGTACATTCAGTGCATGCGTCTGATACCGGGGGAGAAAATGGCTCGCCTCAGAGATATCTTAACAGCTTCCAAAAGATGCATTAAAGCAACCCGGTGGCAGATTTATCTAATGCTGTAAATTTTAACTGTTCTTTATGTATCCCTGCCTTTATGTGCCCATTTGAACGGTGTAATTGAACCAGTAAACAACCAGACATTTTAAATACCTGATCTGCAGCAGGCAAGACACTCTGCTGAATGTGAATCAAGTTGTCACCATGTAATTTAAAATCAAAATGACGCATTTCATTCGGTCGAATTGAGTGAAGGCCTGATATACACTTTGAATAAGGCGTGCGTGTACATATTTAACGTACCGCCAATTAGCTCTGAAAAATAGAACATAAGAAATCATTTGAAATTGCGCTACTTTGTCCACTTACCGACGCCGCAGTTCATTTACTTTGTGGCGGCGACATTAAAGCGTTTTTTATCGCCCTGATGTTTGCCGTGCGTGTTGCCTCGTATAGCGCCGTAAGTAATCTGGAGCCAGGGCCGCAGTGGACCGCGTGCGGGAGTCTATCAGCGAGTGATTTACCGCTCGAGTGTACATGTCAGGACAGCTACGTCAGGGATGCGTCAAACAAGATTAGAACATGTAGCTTTTAATTGAAAATACTCCTGCGATGGCGTTGTTGCAGATGCACGGCAAGCTTTCTTTCATAAACCCGACGTACGCTTCACGGTGTCACCCGTGATTATATCATAAAAAGGTTAAAAAAAAAGATATCTTAAGCAAAACAGGCAGCTGATCCGACATGCCAGGTTTATCAGGGGATCTTGTTTTCAATCAAAATGCTGAAAGGTTGGGCTCTCAGAAGCTACCAGATAACAAGACAGGAAACCGACATAAACTTGCATTAATGTTTCACTGCTCACATGGAGACCGAGGTCATAAAAGCTGTATTAGTGCCATCCATTTTTTTGGGCTATGATTTCTGCGCTCACTCTGCTGTGACTTGGTCAACAGGGCCGAGCTTCGGTAAGCTTTTTGGTCAACAAATTAGGGCTATGCTAAAACAAATGCAAATAAGCTAAATATGTTTTGCAGACCAAAAAAAGGAAATAAAGGATTTCATTTTGCATGATGCTTGGCCTCAGTTATTTGCTCAGTGAGGAAAAAGGGTTTACCCAGACCATTTAAAATCCCAGCTGAGATGCAGGCCTCCAGATGCAGTCCAGTATCACAGCTTTCTCAATAATTATGGGGAAGACCCGAGATGAAAGGGAGCTGAAGGACTTTTAGCATATTTTCAAAAGTGACACCAATGAAAGTCTCCACCAAAATAAGATAGAAAAGCCTTCGGTCTGTTGCCGTTAAGGATACACTGTGACAATGGCACAATGGCCCCCAAGTAAAGAACAGAAAAGAAAAGCAGGAGATGTGGTGGTAGCATGGTGAGCTCATTATCTCACATGCAATTAATGATGGCACTTTACGTACACTGGCTGTTGTCTCACACACACACTTAATATTTAAGGGCTTTGCAAAGAACAGCGTGTTGAGGGCAGGACAGACTGTTGTGTTGTATGCCGTGCGCATCGCATCATCCAGACTCTGACAAGTTCATTAATATTATGAAATGCATCAGTTGGCAATGTTCCGACGCACACTCCCTTTAAAGAAAGCAAAGCTCGGAGGATGTGCTGGCATTTAACGGAACTGTATTTTACAGCTGATTGCCTTCATGCTTTATCAAACTTGAAAAAATAAATGTCCACCATTGTTTAATGCCAAGGCGACTCAAGAGGTGCGTTACGCCGAGTGTGTGTGTGGCACTGCATGAAATGCAAAATCAACTCGGCTCTGAAAGCTGGTTTCAATGCCCCATTGTTTGTGATTTGGGCGTAGCAGATTCTTGACAGTGGTAAATAACCTGTAAAATGTCACTTTAAAATGGAATTCTAAAAGTGTGAGAAATGCAGCTGTGCCACTTGCATTTAAAGCAGCTATAATCCCAAAAAGACTGATTCTTTTCTTTTCTGCAACTACACTGGTGCTGCATAAATAAAAAGAAGAAAAAAAAACTTCCCACAGTTTTGTGAATGCAAAATCAAGGCCTTGAAACAAGCTTTTATCTTAACTAGGACACCTCAAAGTAGTTTCACTCCATGGAGTCTGAACCTTACTTATCACTAACAGCAGGAATTGTCATCCGTATTCATTGCACGCTTTTTCATACCAACAGAGCTGATATGTGCACGAGCAGAACAAACGCATCTATACATTGAAATGTGCTGGAGTTACTCCAATGTTCTTCATCACATCAACATAGGAGGAAACGTATAGCAAACAGAAGGGCAATGAAAGCCCCTAACACTGTGCTGTTTTGATGCAGGTTTCCTCCGTTTCTTTTGTCTAGCTATGTCGGCTTGAACCCACCGTAAACATTGCTGGGAGGTATGAAAAGCCCTAAAAACCTCTGCTTCTATTTATCTATCCATTCATCTACTATTAAACATTATTCATTTGTATGACACAACTATGGCTTCACAAAAGCACAGCAACGTAAGCCTTAAATTGCAGAATATGTGAGCGTCTGTGTCGATACCCAAGTTTGTTCAATGGGGCCACTGACATGACCCTCTGTGGCTGATCGATCACGATGTGCGGCATCAGCAGGGGAGACCGACGCCACGCAAACTTAAATTACACTGATATCTCCGCTGGCTGGTGATTCTAAATGGTTGGATCACATCAGGATAAAGGGGGATTAAACAAAGTGTTCAATTTGTAGATCAGAGGGTGTTGGAGCACAACGTGTGTGTAAAAGGGGGAGATGATCCAGGGAGGTTTAGTGGAGTGTGTGCCTCAGCTGATAAAACAATAAACACTGTATTACCGCTTTGTATTATACAGTGTAAAGACTCTACCATGCTGACATGTCAAGTTCATATTAGCACTTAAAAGCACACTTAATATACTTGATAAAGAGATGGAAGTGTTCTTATTCTTTATTAAGTAAAGGTTCCGATTACGTTGTCACAAGTAAAGGTCTTTGCATTTAAAGTATCAGCAAAATGAACTTAAAATATGAAAAGTACAGTACACACAGATGGGCAGAGTAGCTTCTTTGCAATCATACTATTGGAATAGTATTAAGGATGCTTTCACACAGCACCAAAGCTGGTTGAGGTTGAGCTAATTTCAACTACTTAACTGTTTGTTTGTTTAGCTTCTAACAATGCATCATATTTTATAAATTGATCATATGTAGTATATGAACAGTTAAATCATCTGCAACCAGTAACTATAGATTTCAGATGAATGTAGATGAGAAAAAAGTACAAACTACATCTGAAACGTGGAGTAGAAATAATCTGCATCTGGGCTCCCTTAGGGCTCCACCTGCACTCGTAGAACTTGGGTTACAATATTGTAAGTTGTTCTCACCAAGCCTCCAGGAAGAGCGATACACTTTGAAGCTAATGTTATATAGTGGCCACACTATACAACATCGGGTCTGGCCAGGTGACGCCATATGAATGAACGGGGCTTCACCTCCAACGCTGTATCCAGTCTTCTTTTTGTATCATAGTTGTAGCTCACACAGGCTCCGCCCTCTACTGGACTCTGAGTAAAGTGGGCAGATCCCAATGAATGCACGCCCTGCCGGTACGTGGATGGACCGCTGTTAGTGCCCTGTGTGTCAATGTTGATTTATTTGTTACGTAACTTGTGTACTTCAGTAACGGCACTTCCAAAGTTACTTTAACTCAAACCCCAATGCTTTCCTCAACATAACCAAGAAGTTGTTCTGCCTAAACCAGACTGAGTTGTTTCCGGTGAAGACGGAACTTTATTTAGAAAGGACGGTTTCCATGTAACAAACAGAAATTGACACGAGGTTGATGGACTTTTGATTTGAAAACACTGAAAAAATGTATATATATCAATGTATGAGAATCAATGTATGAGGATAAGTTGCAGTGTAAAGCAAGACTGAGCGGTGATAGTGAACAAAACCAGTAAAGTTGTTTGGCAGACAGCTGAACAATAAGCTGAAACTCATAATTCAGCCGACGGACGCTGCAGGCTCCACTAATAATTAATTACGAGTGACCATCATATCACCTCCCAACTCGTCACACACACTGATGTTTTGTTCAGGGCCCAAAGTCAAACAACACAATGTCCACATAATTATGAATTTAACTCAATTGCTTCAAAGTAATGAAATATAGAATCCATTAGAGAAAACGTAGGCTTTGTTAACAGCAGACTAATTGCACACGAGTCCTACGACTCGAAAATTTAAAAAACAAGACAATTGTTGAATGCGGCAAACGTCTTCTATATCACTTACAAGCCGTTTATGATCCAATCTGTCTGTGTGAGTGGTTATTGCATGAGGTCCATTGTTATTATAAACATATCTATTAAAGCCACTTTAAGGTCACATAACTTTAAGGCCGACATAATGGCTGTGCTCTCCCAGGAATCTGAGGCAAAGATTTACATAAATTACTGATGAATGCAACGTTCTCATAGATCAAAACCTCTGTTTCTACATTCCCATTAAGATTGAGTGTAAACAAAGCATTCACAGATAACATTAGCGCTCTCCTTGTCTCCTCTCCGTGGCACTGGAAAGGTCTGTGGAATTTATGCTAATGACTCATCTACCTACAGGCTTGGATCAAGATAAATTAGGTGGCAGGTCAGGTTAAGGGTGATAGGCATTTAGTATAATGTGAATAGTCTATAATGTCTGCAGTCAGAGAGGCTTTCTGCTGTGGCTTTGTGGGAGGAAGAAAGGCCCAATAATTACAGGACCACCACCAAGTTTGTAACACCCACCACATGTGACAACCTTCTACTAAAAGTTGTTCTGCAGGACGCACTGCTCAGAGCACAGTCATGGCTTTTGTGTGCAAAATGCCTTTTATCTGAACTCCAACCGTTCCATCATAACTCATATATTCAGAGTGAAACACTGAATTAAATACCTTTTTGATGATCTTTAGGTTCGACTATGCACACTGGATTATGCGCACGTCGGCGGCTGTGGCGAAGGAGCTGAACTTGATTAATGAAAGTGGATCGACGTAAATGTGTAGGAAGTAAATGGGAAACTAATTTGTTCTCCAAGCGATCCATGGAAAAAGTGTAAAAATAGCCTTTCAATATTGACGTGCTGTTTTATAGTTCCCATACTGTGTTGAGTTGAACAAAGAAGCTTATTTGCCAACGATTTGCTGTTTCCCGTTAAATATGATGAGCCTCTGTTCTGTTCCAAGAGAAGGAAAAGTCAGTTTGACCTTCCAGAAGGGAACCTTGTCACCTCATGGATTGAATATAAATTATGAATTGAAGGGATTTCAGTAATGTACATCTACATCTATTTAGATGAGGTTAATTATATTTAATTTGTACTATTTGCTACTAATCTAAATATGTGTGTTTCTGCATTTATATATGTATAAATATATCACCACACAAATTGATGTGCAATTTAAATTGTAAGACTTAACATCTCGTCATTTCTTTTAAGTAATATCTTCGCCTGTAGCTCCGGTCCCTGTTTGATTTTTACTCACTGACGGTCCTCTAGATAGTTTTTTTTTCTCAACCTTAACCCCTAAACATATTTGTGATTGCATTGAGATGGAGGAAGAAATAGAAGTTGCAAGCTTAAATAACTAAGATTCAAACAGACTTTTATGTCAGGGATTCAAAATATCCCTGATTATTTTTTTATATATATATATATATATATATATATATATATATATATATATATATATATATATATATATATATATATATATATATATATATATATAGTACTATTTGAATTGCAATGTTGAAACAAATAGTAATGCAAGTTGTAGGACTCCACAGCAGCATTACAAAAACTGCTTTTTAATGGGACTTTAATTTATTCCGGAGAATTACTTCCTGACAAGTTTATAAAATTAACCAAACCACAAAAATAAAAACACATATTTTACCTTTTATTTTTTTAAGCTCATTCATAAAAAAGTACCTCCTCATTAATCTGTCAGGATGACATGATTAACACCACCAATTCAACGGCTGCACAAGAGATGAAAAAGCAGTGTCAATTGCCCGGGTCTCATGGCATTTAAAAAAAAAAGAGCTTGATTGCATAGATGCAATCTCGCCTTTGAACACCCTCCGAGGCTCTTTGGCGATAACTACCACGAGGAGTAGCTGTCATGGCTGGTAGTATGACTCACACCAGGCGCGAGAATGATGTCCTGGATGAATAGCCTTTAGCCCCACTGGGAGTGTGCTGTCCTGCTCCTCTGATGTCTTTGAGTGTCTTGGACCTAGAGGTCAGCATCTCATTTTACACGGACAAAAATCTATTACAAAACCTATCTCTCTCCACATGCATTAAACCCGCTGGGGAAGCGAGGCTTTCCTCTAATTGTTTTTCCTTGGCTGCAAAGCTGGCCGGGCTATGAGTGAACCCAGTCCATATTATGTCTCTGATTGGGGAGAGGGTCATTCAGACCCATCATTTACACATTGCTATGTATAGCGTGGCATTATTCAAAGAGCTTTTTTCTTCTTCAGTCTGGGAGGAGTGCATGCCTTTGCATTGGACTGAAAATGAACTCTGTATTAAACAAACCATTCCAAGACGAACACATTAGAGTTAATACTCGCGGCACTTTGCAGACTGGAGCACTTCCATGTGAATTTACAGGGAAATTCTAATGTTGACCTGCTGTGTTCTGCCCATACTGCACATTGCTGTGAAGGCAATGCATCCTGTGAGTCATAACACTTGCTCCCGTGATCCCAACAGTCCAGCGCAGAGGTTCTCAGCCTTTCAGTGATATTTCTTCAGCTGAGTACCCCCTGACCAGTGGAAAGCATTTTTGGTTGAAAAAAAAATGTAATATGTGCTCTGCCATCAGTGTCTGACTTAATATAGAATATATACAATTCAGTGTATGCAATTATACTTATATTTTATTGAATATTTATAAAATAACTTTTTTAAACGGATGCTCATTTTAAATATATATAAATTAAAAAAAAAACTCACATACCCCCTGAAGTGCCTTCACGTATCCCCAGGGGTACAAGTACCTGTCACGACCGGGTGTGAGAGGCAGAGACTCAGGAGGAGAGGAAACACACAGGAGGCCAGGTGGAGGGCAAAATCTAAACGGTATTTTACTAAACAAGTCAGAAACAAAGACTGGTACAGGAAACAAACACTAGACAACTACAGCTACAGCTTGAACATGAAGTACATACATGGGAGACAAAGAAGACAATCCTGCAACTTACAAGGGGAAGACACTAAATACACAGGGGAAGACAGGCAACGAGGCACAGGTGGAAACAATGAGGGCGGGGCTTTACAATCACACAGGAGGGAGGAGTCTGGAACGACAATAGGTGCAGGGAATAAACAATCAGGAAACACTGGGAAGACACACATAGAAAACCACTGGTCTAGCAGTTCCTTTAACAGTAATGTACTTCTCAGCGCTGACATTACTGAGATTACAAAAAGTTACTGCATTTCACCAATACAGTAGAAATACTCTAAATTGTACAATAGCTTACTGGGGAAATTGCTGCCAGTATGTTCCCGTAATTGTACGGTATTTGTGCGCACCACCTACAAAAACTTATAGAAACAGAGTGACCCAAAACGTACATTTCTGAAAGAGTTACTGTAATGACATCACAGCGATGGCTGCTCAACAATAGTGTTGCGTGTACCTACTGTTCACATCTGATGAACAAGATGTTCTTGAACATATGGTAAAGGACTACAAACCAACTGAGCATGTTTGTCAATGTGAAGGGAGAGTCATTCAGTAATGACCTGGATTTTTGTAAAACTCTTTTTGCCTCTGTTTACTTCGCAGAACAAAGAAGCATGGCCACGTTGAAGTTTCTTTGAAATCGACAGAAGGCTCAAATAGCTCTCTCAGCTTTTAGCTTGTCACTGAAACAGCAGGGCGCCACTCTGAAAAGCCTTTTCAAGCAAATTGTTACAATGAAGCAGCGGCATCCTTTTATAACATCTCTGCACCTGCAGTAGTCCTCATAACAGGGAAACAGGAACAATGCTGAAGAGTGATGTCTGTGGCGGTAATGTCAGCAATGCCACACGTTTGTAATAATAGAGCTGAAGTCTGACCACCTTGTTCCGTACACTATGTTCCTTTCCAATACAATTTTGTGATTCTCGTATTTCGGTTATCATTTGCACCAAAGACTACTGTAAATAAAAATAAAAGAAGAAAGTTGTTGTCGCCACTATTTAATGCTTTGGGGTTAATGTATAGAGGTCTTTTTTTATCTTCCTCTTTCAGCTATCTGCATTAGGGCCGCCAGAGTAAATCATCAATTTCCATCTGGTAACCTCGAGCAAACCGCTATGGAAATCAGATTTCACGAACAACCTATTGGATTTGGCCTGGGTCATACCAAGATGCCGGATGGGGAAGGTTACATGATGCATGTTTGGTTGTGGGAGGAAACCAGAGCACCCAAAGGTAATCCACGCAAATGCGGGGAGAACACGCAAACTCCATACAGAATGCTAATCACTGCATCATTCACGACTCCGGATGCCTTTAATGAACACCTTTAGTTGTGGTTTTTAGATTTAGCATCTTTCTGATGTCGGTCATGTTTCATATGGTATTTTCTGGTATTGTTTGTTCTTTGTAATGTGTTTCTTGTCTGCTGTGCACTGTGAACTTTGTCTGTTGTTGTCTGTAATGATTTTGGTGACAAATGAGTTTCCCCACTGGGGATTAATAAAGTTTTCTAATCTAATTTAATCTAAAATGCTCGACCATGTCTCCTCTATCGTCTATAATATCCAGTGATATAGAATCTGCAGGGGAGATGAAACCCTTTATTCGATGCTACATTATCTTCCACACAGTGAATGACTGCTTGAAAGTATTTTCAAAACAACAAAATAATTCAGAGTGCAAAGGGCTTCTCCGTAATGTTCGCATGAAAATTTCCCTGAAGAATGCAGGACAAAGGACTTGGACTCTCACGGATTGGGGAATTTACCGTGGACTTTCCATTAACAAAGGGTCAAAAAACAACAAAACTCTTCAAAGCAATACCAGAATTTGAGAAAAAAAAGGTGAATTTACTGTTTTATTAACAAAATCGGAAAAAATACATCTTTACAATGATGACCCCTACATGACAAAACTCTAAGATGGAAACAAACCAGTGCTTCCATATGAATTGTCAAAAGCAAGTTAGTGTCTCAAAGGAATACAATTCACATAATCAAGTATGTACAAAAGTTTATACATAACAACTGCTGATCTAAAATTGGTGCTCTTAGCTGTAGTACTGATTAACCTTTTAAAACTCTAGCTAGTGTTTTTCTCTGCGGTTTGCTCTCAGGGTAGTCTCTAGCTGGACAAAGATGATGGATGGACGAGTGAACAGAAGCAGCCTTCAAGCAAAGGTCACGTCTCAAAAGGGAGAAATTGATGAAGCTCATTGCTGTGCAACTTCATAGTGTTTAACTCAGCTGGCCCACGATTACGATGAAAATCAAGTAAACTCTACAATAAAGAACCACAAGAAGATATTGCCTGTTGCTTTTTGTAATCCGTTTACCGTGTTAATTAACATTTTTAATATCCTATTCTCCTTGCCGGGGTGCATTTGGTTTCCCAACTGTGCTCATATACAGTAGCTCTTCAATTTGTGCTCAAGTGGGAAATATGGTACAAACAATTATGACAAGTTAATTTTAATTACCATTTGGAAGATGATTGTGATTTTTCTCCTCATACTCCACAGAAATCCCTGATCAGCGCTGTTCATTTTCAAAACTAAATGTGTTTTGTAAAAAATGTAATGTGCCCTGGGTTATGATTAACATATTAAGGAAATGTTGGGAATTGGCGTAATCTGGTAGGTGGCAAAATGTTAAAATAATATCAAAATTAGAATTTATTTCATATGTTTACTGTCAACATATTGGATCTTGCTGTTCAATATCAGCTTGTAGCAACTACAGGATGATTAAAAGTATTGTTTTGTGGTTATGTCGTGTCATTTACAGCACTTGGTTGCGGTTAGGGAAAGGTCATGGTTTTGCTTTCGTACAGAACAAGTCTGCAATGACTTGAAGTACGAGATGCCACATGTTTACTCAAAATTAAAACCACTATATGTCATTAACATTAACTCAATTACTGCACATGGGACTAATCCTCCCACCAACAAATGAGGATGTTATTAGGAACAAAACTACTTACTTTTTTTAGATTTAATAAAAACATCATAATGGTTTGGCTTACAATGAGTCTGAAAAGTGAAGCCAATATGGAAGTGCCTTAAGCTTGCATTCTTTCTAATGGTCAATAGGGGGCGACTTCTCTGGTTGCAAAAAGAAGTCAGATTGTATAGACTTCTTCTCACTGGATTTATTCCCTCAGTAAACATTGTAAACATGAGTTTATGGTCTCAATCTCTAGTTTCAAGTATTCTCCAATACAGCATGATGCTCATTTAGTAAATGATGGTCCCATTTAGAGTCAAATAGACCATAATTCAGGGTTTGCTTTAGGACGGGGCTACCTTGTGCTTGACAGTTCGCTACCACGGCGTACTATATATTAAAGTCTTAGAACTTTAACCCTTTTAACAGTGTTTTCAGTTCATGAAAGTTAATTTTAACAAGCTGTACCTCTCATGTCAAAATGCTGAACTCAAGGCTTCAAAACGGCAGTCTACAATCCAGTGGCTGACCCTGACTAGTCATATAGAGTCTACGGTGAGATTCCTGTGTTTGTTTGAGCCAACCATCCACCCTGACCTCCTCCATTTCCAGTCTTCCGAGAACTATAATTGGAAACATCTCTGTGATATGTCAAAAACAAACATAATCCATATATATAATAAGAAGATTCCCTCGAACAATTCTCGACGCAGTTTTGCTGTAGTAGAGAATGTAATTTTTTTTTGGGAGAAAGGGCTTGCACAGGATATATCAATGATTATTTCCCTCTATATATTATAAGATGTTATTTAGGCCCTTGAGTGGATTTCTCTTGATATAACAGCTGCAATTGTGTAACACATATTAATGAATAAGGGAACACTGCCATTGGTTTTGGTTTGGTTACTATGAATTCAAGGTTGCAGAGTAGTGATGGTTCACTCTGTAAACAATGCATTACAGATTGCCAAGGAGAATCAGGTTTTCGGACAGGGTGATTTCAGAGCGGGGCAGTTTGGCCCCAGGCTCCTCGTTTCAATGGAGCCAAAGCCTTGTTTAAAGGAATCAACAACAAAACATAAAAAATCATTTGGAGAGTGACCTCATTATTTAGTGGGAGCACAATAAAGAAAACCGGCCTACTCTAGTTCATAGTTGGGATGTTCTGGAAAAAAAAGACTCCTTCATGATCATTATTATTTCCTTGTCTTGGCTGAATATGTTTCACTTTCATGACGTCCATTTAATTAGAATTCTAGAGCAGATTGCTGTTTTCATTCCATTTATTTTTTGGGTTTACAGTCTGTATCCAACTGAAGATGTAGAATATGTGCCCCAAAAGTATTGACCCTAATGAGCACTTATTAACTCCTCGTCTTTATTAAGTGCTGATAAGTGGTGCCCCAATTAGCCCTGTGGTACAGTGGTGACATACCCACTGTGTTTCAATGCCGTTCACTTAATGCCTGCTGGAATGTTGGGATGGCCACCTAATGACCCAGAATAGAAAGAAGAGATGATACAGACAGACATTACAAGATGAATGAATGGATGATAACTGTTGCGCTAAGTGTGGATGTCTAAACTTCTAGATAGCAATCAATGTTATCGAATAACTTCCCTTTGTTGGCAAAGCATGGACTAATTTAGATAGCGTCAATCAGAGGATGATTTGGTTACATTATGGTCTCCCTTTTATTTTTTTTATTTTTTTTTCAATTTTATGTTGAGTTACTGTGAAGCTCTGGTAGATAAGAAACACATCAGATGAACAAATATTGCTGTAATGACCTATTTCTATAAAACGTTCAATGGTTTCTGCACCCACACTGATGTTGCATCATGGACTATTAATGTTGGATTTGAATGCAATTATTCTGAAGGAACAGGCCAACACATATTACATGTCTTGTGCACATGCAAAATGTATAACGGTTGTCACATGTCATTATGTTATTTTCAAAAGGGATAAGATTTGTCGCCATATATATATGGCCCTACTGCAGTGGTACGCAAATAAAAGCTGAAATATAATTACAGTACCGCTAACACAATATAGTCTCACTGCCAACTGGTAAAATGTCCCAGCTTGCTTGGTCAGTGGCCCTAGGCTGGAAACTATTACACTCTAGGTACCCGTCTAGAATCAGTTTTGGATGAGTGAGGGTGTGTGTGTCAGCATATGTGTTGTATATGTATAATGTCTATTTTCTGGGTAAAAAAACAATTGGTTATGAAGAGATTGTGGTTGCCGTTAATAAAACCACTTACAGGACTAAATAAGTCAACATTGACTTTTAGTTCAACACGAACAGCGGTCTCCTGAGTGAAAGTCCAGTGTTTGTAAGTGTAATATAGTACCAGCTACACTTATGCTTATCCTACAATGTTCTCCAAACCCTGTATATTCGACCAGCACTTCTTGTTGCACCTGGAATATATATATATATATATATATATATATATATATATATATATATATATATATATATATATATACTGTTGACAATGAAATAAAGTATAAGTCCCTGTGTTAGTTTGAAAGCACTATACACCAGTGTCCAAGACCAGAGAAAACCACACACACACACATACAGTATTGCTTGCAACATTTTATTGCATGTATAAACTCATGTAAAATGGGTCACAAATAAATTATTTCATTAAAAAAAGGCTGACTATCGGTATTTTAGTTTTAAATCAGCAGAATACTGAAGTTTTCAGCCGACTACGTGACCCTGTAGTGCATTTATTGGGGACTATTTTCAGCTGTGGATTAATACACATTTGGTGCTCTAGTGAGTATTTACAGGAGCAGAACGGTGTGTGTGGGATCACATCAAAACACACTAAAGTGCCCATGTTCATGGTAATGAAGGAACATGCCACCCAGTGCAACAGTCTGGCACAACAGGGGGGGTTTTAATAGTTTGTGGACAACAATGAAGCTCTATGGCACAGAGGAATCCACCATTTCAGACACAGACTATGAAATATGAAAAGTGATATGATTATATTATAATTGTATCTTATAAAGTATTTGAGTTTCTGAGTTTGAAGCGAACAGTATAATTAGTTAGTTGATATATTTACAAAGCAGTCATATATCATGTGTTTCTCTGTGGGTGTTTTTTCCCCTTTGGAAGTATATTTCATCACATTCAATCCAAATAAACAAACAAAGTAGTGAACAAGTAAATCGATAAATCAAAAACTAAATAAGTAACTGTTTTGTGTATTTCGTGCCTCGGGAGGACCGCACAATGTGTTGCGTTGAAGCACTATGGGTCACTGCTAATACTGTCCTGGCATGACAATGACTTACTCCTCTAATGCAAATGTCACGAAGAGGCTCTGATCCAATCCTAATCGCTGAGTAATCACTGTCTTGTTTGATCCTTCTGTGACTGTAAGAATGGATTTAAACAATCTGGTGTTGAGATTATGAATTGTCAAGACATGTCGAAAACTGGAAGAGCTACAGTAAGGCTTAAAAAAACAACAGTGAAGCATAAGCAATAACTTCAAAATTGAAATCTTCTCCCAGATGGCCATTGTTATTGAAGTAGAATGAAGCATGCCTTTTGAGATCCATTTAATAAACTGTCATCTTTCTTCTACAAAACAATGTTCAATTGTTTTACGGTATCCACACACTGTGATTATGTTAAATACTGTCATGTAACCAATTTCTTGAGAAAATAAAATAAAAAATAGATTGAAAATGAAATGTGCCATGCAACACTTTTGTGATGCGTTTATAATAAAGTATAAACTATACCCTGATGCTTACATGTACCATGAAGATAATAAAAAAACAAGTATGGTGTAACAACGAGAAAATGAGAAAGTGGGGGGAAAAAAGAGTTTTTTTCCCTTATAATAATTTCTTGAATTACCAAATTATTTAGATACAGAGTATGCTTTTGATAGATACCTGGGGATCTCTGAGCGACACATTGAATGAGGAGACACTGTTCACTATTAGCTGCATGGGAACAAAATATTCCCTTGTCGTCACGTAGCGTAGGTTTCCCTTCAAACTGATAAAGGTAGGCGTTGGGCGCCAGACCGGAGAAGAAGTCACGAGGGTAACCTTTAACCTGTCAAATTTACTGGAAGCTACCTAAACCATGTTAGAGGGTTTCCCTGGTTAGCCTACTAACCCCGCTACAAAAGGCACAAGATTTACAAAATACACAAACCAAACACATTTTCATTCACGTTTTACTATATAACTGGTCAAAATCCAAACAAATTAGGTCTTAGGCACCAGGTGCATGAACAATGAACAAAAGATAAACACATTCTCCACCATTGGCAGAAACCAGCTCTCAGATCGGCACGGCAGTGATCAGTCCCCTTTTGTTGTTATTAGAATTTGCGGATAAAAAGGGACTCATCTCGTAGTTTGCTGACACAAAGTGTGTAATTATCATTCAATGTATAACAGGCTGCTTATTTGCCCCAGTGGCATTCTCAAAGGGGAAGGTTGCTGTGCAGTGATCCATATCGCCTTATCTCCAATTCCCCTCGGGGCCCTACATTCGGCATGGAGCAGCAGGCTAATAAAGATGACAGAGGTTTGTGCCACTGCTTAAAGGGCCATGACACATTTATTTTTTACAGACAAAGAAAGGGTGTGGAAACATGATGAAAGTGATTTTAAAATCTTCTCTCCAATTGGTCAGTTAGCCAGCTCAAAGTCAAGGGGAGTCTTTCACTTGATGTGTTCTACATGTATTCAGTATTTTCTCAATCGCATTAGTTCATTTTCTGAAATGGTCTCAACATCCTTTAAACTTCAAAGCTTTAAATCCTAGTTATTGTCTCAGTAAATTGGCCGATGCCACCAAAATTATATATTTTTGTCATCGTGTGAGCCGTACTGGTCAAAATGTTTGGATGTTTTTTTTCACCATGGCAGTCAATCCATGTACAAATCTCTCTTTTGTTCTATCATTTTCCGTTGACTCTGATTTACTGTACGATACAAGAGTGAATCTCTTTGTGTATCGCGCTGAGCTTTTTGGATTCCAATTTCAACTCGAGGTAAAAGTAATGGAAGAAGTCGTCACAGAACAATACTGTAGTACACAGAAAAAGGTTATGCACACTTGTATGTGTTCAGTAAATGTGTTTGGACTTATTGTTTTGAAGAAAAAGAATAAAATCTAACTCAAGAATTGAGCCAAAACTGTAACGTAGCACTTGAAATTCTATATTAATTGTGACGTGGGAAGGAGCTCACTGGTGAGTTCCCGCTCAATAAAATTAGATTTGGTTGAGGACACAGAACTTGAGAAGACAATGACCACATCAGGAGGCAATTACTCGGGCTGTTGATTGCTAAATGTGTTATCATTACACTGCATGAGGCTCTAGTTGGCCGACTTGAAACGCACATTGTTCTTTCACCGAAAGAAAACGAAATGTCTCATTTTGTAAAATGCGAAGAAGTCAATAAATAGATCAAAGAAGAACGACAAACATGTGTATGTGCCTGTTGCTGCCCCAGATGTACTTTATATGTTGCTGAATAAATCACATTTACACATATTTGTTTCGACATCTTTTGCAATCAGAGACTCATCTGCCGGTGTCTTTCCCCCCCCCCCAGTTTGTGGGACACGTTTTGAGAGCTTTCTGCTTCCAAAGGGGCACATCAGTGTAAAGCTATTCCTTCTGATGGACTCACAATCAGGAGTTGAACCCAAGTGCAGAAGCAAGATGAAGGCAGGGGGTAATGTTCAGGCGTTTAATGATGCTACAATCAAACGAGGAGTCGCGAGGAGAACAACACACTAGACTGCCAAGTAGGGCACACTAACTAAATAACTCACTGGGCATGAGCCCTAACAGCAGACAAAAAAGGAAATGTGTTACACAAACTGTTTTCTATCGAGGAAAAAAGTTCAGTTCCGATAAAGCTGGCAGATTTCAGAGTGAAGGATTATTATTGACATGTGCAGTATCAGGAAATTGTTTACAGCCATGTCTTTCTGGAGCTATAAGCGCAACATAATTTCATTGTGCATGATTATGCATGTGACAAATGAGCTTGATTTGATTCAATTTCGGCAGTAAGTGAAAACTGACTAACAGAGTTTCTCTCACAATCAAAACACGCATATCCAATCTTAACTAATAGGTACGTTCAGACAGGCGGACGGGTAGCGGTGTGCATAGATAGACAGAATGCGTGCGTTAGCCATGCACGCACTATTCCAAGATGACTAAACACCTTCTATAAAACACAAGGAAAACAAGACATTTCTCAACCTACACAAGCACACTCGGGGATTAAACTGCAGGAAGTTAGACACCCAAAAACCCCACAGGAGTGTGCTGTGCGTACACACTCGGCGAGCTCTCTTCTGTACTCACAGATCCCAGTTGCCCAGGCAACCCTGTCTTGAAGATTTTAAACTCGGATTTAACATATGACGCCTCCCGTGTCTCGCCACAGTCGAGAAAGAGGATTACTGGCGAGAAAACGGCTGCACTTTTAGTTTTGAGTGTCCGGTAAGAAATCTTTGCCATCACATTTTTAGGAGGTAACATGTGGCCAGAAAAAGACTCTCATGACCCTCTTATGTAATGCACATAATGTAATGCACTCCTATACTGCTTGGCTTACTGTGACAGGAGATAAGTCATTTGCATAGCTGTTATATTGTGCTTTGACACTGTCAACAGCTTTAATGGGATTTGTCAAAATGTGGGCCACAAGTAAATCTGGAAAAGACTACCAGAGGCGATGTAAGAGTTGGGGGTGCAGAGCTTGTGTGGGCATCAAGCGTCTCACTTTTATCTCAGAAGGACTTTTTCTTGCCGTGAGTTAGACTGGACGTTTGGGTCAGTATTTTACATACAGGACTATTTTCACATGTCCAAATATAAGCATCTCTCAAAGCAGCTGAGGCAGCTGGCCTGCGTCCAAACACAGCTGGCAAACACATGTACGTCTGTGCCATTAAGATAATGGCAATATGTCGAGAGATGGAGGAACTGTGCATGCGGCATTCGGATATGAGAACCCCAACAGAGTCCGTTCATGACGCATGACCATTATGGGTGTGAGTTGATGCATCATTTTGAAGCATATGATTTATATCAAATCCAAGTTTGATACATAGAAATGACTTTCTCACTCGAAGAAAAAAAATGAAATAGCTAAATTTAGAGTGAATGAGCCATTTCAAAATGACCTATTATGGGGCAATGTATGGTTATGTCTTGACACCACATGGTTGAGGGGAAGAGCAGCAACTTCTGGTGCGGCAAAATTAAGCCAAAAAACTGCAGTTCATCAAATGGCCACTTGTGGCCGACTCCAAAAGCGAGACAGTCCCCGTACACGCCTATAGGGATGTTTAAACAACTCACACATTTAAATGATGACTTAAGGTTAGGCATAATTGAGGGCGTGGTTGCTTGGAGTGACAGATGGATACCATAGCAGGTTTCTTGCCACTGGGTTCTTTGCCCATTTTGGGATTAGCCGGCAGTTAGGCTGTATCTGCCAAGATGGTGAGGGATGATGCCATTTGAGCTAAAACATCATGGAGACTACCTCCATGTTGTGTACAGTCTGTGCCCAAGATCACTCCCTGATTCACCTATTCAGTACTCCCTGAAAGATGCTCAAAGGTTTGCGCTATTGTAAGCAATACACTGAGATTTCTGAGGGACTGAGGGATTGCTACTGTAACAATCCCTCAATGGAATCCTTCACATGCCATGTAGACAACCTCTTCCAACCCATTATGGGATTTTAGAGTATAATTCATAGTGGATACCTTTACACACTCAAATAAAGTAAAGTGTAGATGTAGGGCACTATATAGCAAAACGAGAGTGATTTCTGAATGGACGTATTGCTCAAAGTGTCTCATTGTAAAGCTAACTGTCAAACTTGATGCTCCTAATATAATCTGTGGGGGCAGATGGTTTCATTAAAATTTGACAGGCTTTCAAAAGTATTAAGTTGATGATAGAGATTTACGACTCTTTGGTTATTGTCCTTTTTAGTCATTATAAACTATTGAATTGTTTTACTGCTCCAACGCTAATATACCAACACACGAGAGGGGAGGAAACCCAACGTCACATATTCTTCAAAGTAAAAGCCCCAAATGACAATAGAACCATTATGTCTTTCCCTATTATCACATACATACATACATATTCAGCTACAGTATACCTCATGGATCACAATGATGCTTTTAAGATATGGTTAGTGAGCTTTTTCAAAAGCAGGCAGAGAGCTAATTAGACTTGAAAGCACAGTGCTTGTTTTTCACAGTGTTGCATCTTAAAACATTTATGACCATCTGACAATATGAAAAGATGCTTAACGTGCACCTATGGAGTCTTTCTGTTGACTCAGTTATTACCATCCACTAATAAACTATACACACCTAAACGTCTACTTTGCAATAAAACAACTAAAGACCAACATGATTAGAATTCAAGTAAATACGTAGATAATTGGTATAAGTGCATCATTTAGCGAACAAACGGATGCATCCCCAAATTCCAGTAGTTTATGGCTAGCTCTTGCTCACAATAACCCACGCAGAGTATGTTGTAGTTCCTCATCATGAAGGACACAACATGTCTCTGGGACATTATAGATATGTTGTATTTCACGTTATCTTGCTTCAGTCTGTACACACAATGCACATGTAGGAGGAGGGGGGTGGGTTCAATTCAGCAGAGAGCTGGATTATAAATTTAGGTGAGTTTGAATCCTAATAATGAAATGGCTAGTGGTGGACACAGCTGAATGATGAGATGAGCGTCAGAAAACCGGCTCAGCCAGCAAACGGGCGAGTGGTAAATTAGGGAAGTGTCTCGCGGAAGATACTCGCGTCGGTGAGAGAGAGGATCCCGGAAGAGTTATGTCGGGAGGATGGAGCGGCTCCGTAATGGGCCGAGGGAAGGAAGGAAGGAAGGAAGGAAGGAAGGAAGGAAGGAAGGAAGGAAGGAAGGAAGGAAGGAAGGAAGGAAGGAAGGAAAGAAAGAAAGAAAGAAAGAAAGAGGGAGAACGGCAGAGCTGCGCTCAACAGGCAAGATAACAGACACCTCTTGCTCCAGCACCGTCAGCGTGGTTTACCTGGGCGCCCGCTGGGAGCGGTCCCATGTGTGCGTATTCATTAGAATGACATGAATTCAAACGGGCACGGTATGGGATGAGCTCGTCTTTTGAGGAGGCGTCCCCGAGTACTGTGCCACCGCGCTGACTCCCAAACAGGCGGGCGCATAAGCTCCGGCCTATCAAATGATCCATCATTGCTATTTGGTGCGCTATTAAAGCATAATAGACAGTTTGATGGCATTACATATCCGTAGTGTTTAAACCAGGGCCTGTCAGTATTCACTACAAACCTTCATGTGGCCTGTAATACAAAGCCATAGACACTTGAGAGGCTTAAATGTATTTGCTCTAAAAGCATTAGCTGCAGGGTTATATAACGTCCAATACCGGAGTCCGTTCTCGCCCTCACTCTGTCTGTCTGCTATTGTTGAATGAACTTGAATAGGAAGTACAGCAAGGGATCTTATGCTCTATATATATACACATCCGTGCTCAGTGAATATAGTACAACATAGTGCACTTTTGTTTGTCTGTGAATGACTTCTGGCAAATCAATAATATGTTAATGTCTGCCCATGCAATTTAAAGAAAAACATATTTCCATACACCACAGTGGAAAGAAACCTCTGGTGGGGATCACATCCGTCTGAGTCAAACTGATCACAGTTAGCAGATGGAGATTTTCTTTTTCTTTATTTCTCTTGCAGATTACCATCTAATTGGCGTTCGCTATTTGCTGAATTTGAGTTGACTTTCAAAATAGAGTACGGCTGTTTCAAGGGCGTCTTCAACCACAGGTGCTCTGCTTTCCCCGCGCATATTTGTGTTCCGTGTCAAATTCAGTGGCAGCCTTCGACTGCAGCCCGACAACACGTTTCACCGCGGCATCTCGTCGACTTGTTTTTTTGGCATTTTGTCACACGCTTCAAGCAGACTATTCTTTTTCTTTTTTTAAATGAAAGAAAAGATACTTTTTCTTTTCTTTTTGGCCAGTCTGAAGAAGAAGGATAAAGCAGAGCATGATGGGAGAATCATCATAGTTGTATAAATGTTGTTTCCATTATTGTCATGTATAAAAAAGACCCAAGTAAGCTACACACACCTTCACTCTCTACTCTGTAGTTGTTGTCTGTTGTAGTTTGTAGAGTCCCCTAAAAACTTGTACATAAAAGAAAATATAAAATGCTTTAATACAATAGAAACCATTGTGTAGCTCATATCAAAGCCATTACTTTTATCTCTCTGGTTGTGAATACAATGCTTGAGAATTTGAGTTAGCGCGGCTTGAAAGGTTCTCTAAAAGGAGGTTTATCTTAAGTACATCCTACGTGCTAATTCTCACTGCAGTCTGGATGCGTTGTGCATTAAAATATCCTCAAACAGAATACGTCAGGATCTCACAGCACAAATGAGCGCCTGCTGAAATATTCAGTTGATACAACCCCCTGTCTTATTGGCCAGGGCTTCGATTAGATACGAGGATTCCCCAGGTGAGTATCAACCCCAGTTCCACTTAAACAGGAGGTAAAATGAGAAGTCAACATTATTTAGTCAAATAAAAGGCAGAGATTAAAGAAACTTTGGCAGCCGAGTGAGGGTAATTGATTTATAATTTATCAACGGTTGTGCTGAGCAGTGGCCACTGGAGAGTTTCTGCTACAACCTCCATGCTTTCCTCGTGAGAACACTTAGTATGGGCAGCTCTATTCTCACAGCGGTTATTTAAAATACAGCTATCAATGGACACCACTGAAATCTGATAGAATATGAGCAAAACAACACTCTCCGATCCCCGCTTGATTAAATGAATTGTCAAAGCAATGAAAGTGATCTATGATACTGAGGTGAACGTGTAAAGTGCCATAAATCTCTTTTTTGTCCTACCTTGAAAGGTCAACATTTGCTAAGATGAGTCCAGAGACGCTGTTTTATTTTAAGAAAAATAGAAGCGAGGAAGCAGAAGCTGCTCTGAAGACGGCTTTCTGCATAACTGCTGCTCTCTCCTTAATGAACCGCGTGCTAGCTCAGAGTGGAGGGTGACACCAAGGTGAGGGTGCATTCACAATTATCTAATGAATGCTGGTTGAATAATTATCAATTAAGATGCACAATTCACCAGTAAGGATTGCATACTGGCAACGGGCCATTGGGAAGTTTTCCCGGGCCAGTTGGTTGGACCCAACATGAGGAGGAGCTCAAACGTGTGGCGTTAAAATTGTACAAATATTTAAACTTTTTGTTGAAGGAGGATTCTTGTTTTTGCAGTGAAGGGGTGCGATCAGTTGATAATGCTGCAGACAAAAGTTTGTCGAAATTATTTTGTCTTTCAGCCCTCCAGCATCGTTGTGGACAAATTCAAAAATGTTTTCGTTGAGAAGATAGAACGTTTTATGCCAGCTAATGCAAAAAAATGAGAATAAAAAGGCCACAACAAAGTAATCATGATAAATTAGTATTTACATCATTGCAAAATAGAATAGAAACAAAATGAAATGTATCATAACTACATCTGCAAACATATAAGATGTATAAGTAATATACATGATATGGAAAACTATCATTTCGAAATGTTGAAAAACTAATATTGCAAATGATCTTAATATTGCTTTCAATAATGATATCATTACACTTCCGATGTTGGAAGATGTAGAAGAGACATAAAAAGAATAGTTAGAAATTCAGTATCCTACATTTTCAAGTCAATTCAATAGTCCCTTATCGGGATAACAGGATTATTTTTCAGACCTTGGAAAGCAAAAGATATAAACACAAACAAAGATATCCAACAGTTTTAAGGCTGAATAGCACTCAGCGTGATAAGCAAACCGTTATGCATGTGTAAAGTCGATGGAGAGCTCCTCTGAGACATATCTGTTGCTCCTGAAATCACAACGACACATTGTTGTGTATTCTCATAAGCAGAGCCACCCTTGCTGTGCAGTTGTTCGTGGTGGAAACACATCAGTCTCTGATTATATCATAAGCACCATGAACAACAGAAAACAAAAGCAAGAATGCATTTCATGGAGTGCCTACTGTTGGCTTGGTTGATAACATTTTCAGGCTCTGCAGTCTGTCTGTGGCATCATTATACAAATCCAATCATCCCCCAGCGACTTCACAACAAAATGTTTTGGGGTGTCAACCGCTTTAAGAAAATCTGTATCACACTCAAGAATTGTTGTGGACTTTTTTGGGCAAAAATAAATAAATACGGTCAGACAAGGGTGTACCTGCGGGACCTGCTTTCCAATCCAACTGCTTTTCAGTGTCTCCCTCGAAGCGAAATAAATGTATCTTCTGCTAAATATATTTTTCCAGATATGTTTTACCGACCCCCGACTTTGAAACGCAACTTTGAAACACGCCGGCTTTAAGGAGCAAATCACCGCTGTCTTGGACTTACAAAGGGCTTTGTGTTGTTGTTGTTTTCTCTCCCCTCCAACAGCCATCTAATTATTGTCAGCACTTAGGCAGTGTAGTACACCAACTGGGATTTTAATAACAGTTGAGTCGCCAGCTGTGAACTATTAAGACATGATGGTGATGACCAGCAGATTGAGAAATCAAATTCCCGAGCAACAGCCAGTGATGCCTCCCATACAGCTGGCCCAGGATAATAGCTTGTGTCCTAACAGTTGCAGTTTGACGGCGCACAACGTTTCCTGCTACCCAGCAGTAAACCTGTGATATGATGATTGGCACTGACCTCCTCAGATGCTGGAGACAGAAGCTAGTGCGTAATGGCGTTTGGAAGTGTAGATGGGTTTACTCACCCTGTACCAGACAATCTCTCGAAGCCTTCCGTCAGTTTTGAAGTTACACTTGAGAGTAACGGTCTCTCCCACAACAACAGGAGGCAGGGGCTCTATGGTAACTGTCAAATATCCTGGGGGGAAGAAGAAAAACAGTGGAAAATAGTTTTATTACAGTCATATACAATAAAAACACTTTGCTTGAACAGGAGATGTTTTTTTTCTTTCTTCTTTCCTGCTAAGTTAAATGTTGGACAACAGCAATAAAGCATGGATGTACGCAATATGAATCCTTTTTTTAAAAGCACAAAATTGACTGACTGAGTCTGCCGTCTCTTTTGGAATAATGCCATGTTTCATCTTTATGCAATTACACAACAAGCACTGTCCCACATGGGGGTTAAGTATCTTGGTAAATAGCACTTCAGTTGGAGTTACTTAGGGGGTTAAGAGCGTTCACTTTTCATAATGTGTTCGTCGTGGTTTTGGGATTCAAACAAACCGCAACCATTTCTCTAATCTCTACCTTGAACACTATGCATCATGTTGCTTTTATGGCGGTTGTTTTATTTGTTCTGTTTTGTTAAATTCAAAATATGTCTTCCTTGAAACGGACAAATCTGTGAAAACGTGTGAAAATCTGCATAATTGTATGTAAAACATAGCGGCTCCTTAAATTATTTCCATATAATTCACCCTGCATGTGCTGTTTTTAGCGTTTCACAAGTTTATTTTTCTGAAGTTGTTTGGCCTTGAATGAACATGCACAATCAATACACATCTGAGAGAACTGCATCAATTATAACAATTGTTGAAAAGAATGTGTCTTTCATAGCAAATTAAAAGAAATAATGAGAAATGTGACAAACAAAAAGTCGTATGTGAAAATGTATTTTAAAGGATCATCGATTTCTCATAATGTGTTTGCAAAATCAGAGAATAAAACAGTCTAATAAATGCTATGCAGTATACAAAATGGGGGGAGCTCAATGTATTGCCAAAAATGCATAATTTCTTCTATCTATTTCATATTCAAGTGAAAGGGGCACTTTTTTAACATGCTACCATGCTGGCGAGCAGAGTGAGGCAGCGATGCTGCGTGGGCCGACTTCCACTGACAGACAGCGGCCCTCTGCCCAACATAATGGCTCTTTCAGCACATGCAGTATTTAATGAGGGCATTGGATCTTGTAAAACAGATGGATATCACTGTTAAAATACAAAGTGGGGTAAAAAAAGGACCTCGTGACCAATAATTGTGTTGGTAAAAGAACATAAACCACCACGAGGGCATCAGTGTCTCGCAGAACTCTGAGAAGTGATCACCGCAGGGGAGGAAAGGACGACTAGAGATGAAGAGAGATTCGCAATGCGGTTCTAATTCGACCAACGGAACAAAGCAGTGTGGCTTACAACACCGGCTGCACTGTCAATCACGATCATGGAACCTCTCAAAATGTAACACGCTGCATTATTGTATTACTTTGTTTATTATGACTTGTTAGGTTACAGTAAAAACCTTGTAAAGTTGCATTGTTGTCCTTTCCAAGACCTTCTGCATAATAAACGCTGGTAGTTTACAGTGATGGATTTTAAAACACTGCATAAGGTAAACTGTATGGATTTCCACAATCATCTGGGTTTAAATCATATTTAGGAGCGTGCCAAAGAGAGCCATTACAAGGCATTGCATAATCATTCAAAAGTATGCATAGCTTCCTAAACAACCCACATTAGTATGACTAAAAGACGGCTTAAGGACAATTACATGTGTTGGTTTAACCGCTAAGATGACTATTACACATCTATGGTTCTCCCCTGACCCTCCATCCATAACATAATGGTTGAATCATTTTAAAGATATTGCTCTCATAGAAAGATCATTAGTTGTAATTCATAAAGCGTGAGCATCCACTGTAGCCTCATTGGTTCTCAAATCCAGATACAATGTGTCTCTTTAATAGCATGTAAGAATACCTATATACATATTATCATGTGTTGGAAAATGTCATATTTTTTGGTATTTAAGTTGTTTATTTTAAATTGTTTATATTTTTAAAAGGCAATAGTGCTATGTACTGTATATAGTTAGTTAAAGTGGTAATCTTGAAGATTTTCATTCAAACCTGAAGCTCATGTATCAACAAAAAGACTCTTTTCTCTTTTCCCCAATCTTAAGGATCGTTTGTATGTAACAAAGACAACATCAATGTTGTCTTTGTTACCTCGTGTTCAATTTGGTGAAGAAAAAGTTGATGGAAGAAAAAAAACCTTTCATTTTATAAAATGACTAAGGGATACAGGTGTGGATTTGTGTGACACGGCACCTTACAGGCAGAGCCGAGGGGAACAATCAGCACCGCATTTAAAGGGAAAAGCATTACGCTGCAGAAACCCAGTGTCACTTGCCTGTAACACAGATAGTTTTTGGGCATCTGGCTTAGTAGACTTATATCAGAATGTCTCTCGTGTCAGCGCACCTAGATATGCCTATTAAAGAATCTTAATTTAATCAGCAGGCTGAAGAGATCTTCTCTCTAGAGTCAAATTGAATGAATAAACCTTTCCAGCGACTGCATGTCATTAACACAGAGCTGATGCTCTTAGAGAAAATCTGAACCACTTACGACGAACCCACAAGAGGAGCAGCCTGGCCTTGTAAATGTCTCTGTGTGAGTTTTCCAGAGAGGTGGAAGGAAATGCATTTCACAAGTAAAAAAAAATAAAAAATAAAATGTCAACTGCCTCTGCGGAATACAGGGTTAAGGAGACCAACGTGTGCCTGGTGAAAGATCAATTCAGTCACTGTACAGCTTGTAAAATATTCAAAATTCTAAATGTGCTATGCATAATAGTGTATATTATTGTTGCACTTAAACATACCGACACATGGCAAGTCATTGCATGGTGGTCTTGTTGTGTGGTTGCAGGGATTAATTGTGAACAATTCATTGACTGTGTGGCACAGAGGGAAATATAGCATGGCCAATGACAGAAAAAACGCTCCGGAGCGTGTAGGGAGGGATGAGGAATTTTTAAAAGAGCAAATTACATGGGTTATGCACTCATGCCAGGGAAGTTCACATTTCAACTAATCCCTACGAGAAACTGGAGCAGTTGCAGGCTGCACATATTAGGACACGAAGGCCACGATTCCCCGCACATTTCCATCGAATGCCAACCGGATGACTTCATAAATTAGGCGCATTTTATTTGCCAATTCCCTGTTGAAAGTGTTCCAACAAGCAATATCTCTTCTTATGCCTGACGCCCTTGTGAGAAAGAAAACAAAAAAAAACGGGCTAATGTGGGGGCACATTCGCGCAGCAAAGAAAACGCCAGTTCTTAATTCAACTCTGAGCGTAAAAATCAACACTCGGCAAGTGTTTACGCATGTCATCGCCCATCAGAGATAATTCAACACTTGTGATCATTTAGACAGCTGCCCCAGAGGAGCATCGGCTCTGAGTGGACACACATAGTCTCCAATTAGCCTTTGTCAACTCAAAATCCTGAAAAATCTGCATTTAATCTGCGCAGGCTCTCACAAACAATATGGCAGGTTATTAGTTTTCCCCACCAACAGTGACGCCGCCTTGATTAAATATAAATCGCACAGCACAAGTCCTCCGTTGTTTATCACATTCTAGCACGTTGCTTTGATTCCGACATATTTCAATTTTGATCAAAATGGAAAGGAAAAAAGACCGCATTTATTTTCCTTCATGTAGCAATCTGCAGTAAAACAAAACCATCAAACAACATCTGTAACTTTGTCAGACGGCTTTAATTCACGATGTACTGACTGAATACAAGCTGGAAACTTCACTTTGCAGCTTTTTATTTTACTTCAATGTTTTATTCAAAATATTCTAATTGTCGGGGGGGGGGGGGGATTCTGCTTGAAAAACATGAAAAGAACAATCTGTAAAGCAGTGTTTTTTTTTAATTTTTTTATAAAGAATGTGTATATTCTTTCAACAGACAACACTTTGAGGAAATATTACTTAAGTGCTAGGCTGGATACACCCAGTGAGCTCTAACAAGTTATGTCTGGCACCGTGAACACCTCCGGTTTAGCTGATTTTAAATTCAACAGACAGTGCGACTTGCACTCTGTTTTCATGCTAACGCTGCACAATATCGATCCTCCCTCTGGTAGGAGCCCTCCATTCGAAGGGAAGCACCAGGTATATGTATACAGCGCTCGCAGCCACTTACCCAGAAGCTCCTTCAGACGCTCTGCCTTGAAATCTAACACTCCCAAACGCAGTGGGTGACTCTCGCGTCGCGGGTACAACCAAACAGCTGGTGTCACAAATAGCTACAATTACTGAGGGGAGAGATTATAAGAAGAAAAAATGTGGCTGAAGATTTGCAACTTCCGTGATCAAAGGAAACATGTTCAGCCTCCTCGGAGAAACCAACTGATTTTAAAAAGGGACATTGTTTATTATCATGGAATGTGAGGGTAAGCATACGGTTCTGCAGCAAAATCTTTGAAATAAATGTGCTATAGTCTCGAAACTAAAATCAATTTGGCCATGAAGCCGCGTACTTACACATCGTTGCGTGCGCACATAAGCAAGTGCAGAGTGGCCAGAGAGTGCACGGCATTTAATTGGCTCATATTAGCTGGTTGCAGACGCAGACAAGGCCTCTGGCTTGTCTTAATCCATCAGAGGCGCTGTTGGAACAACATCTAATGAGGGCTGCAAACTATGCTTTCTCCCATTAATAACAGCAATTTGCCAAGATGCAATGAGAAAACAAAACACAGCCAATGATGGACCGGCCCAAAATGTGCCTGTTATTGTGCTCCGTGATTTATGGCCATGGCCTACCTTTGCTTAGATGTCAGTGCAACCAAATGTATGAGGAAAAAATGGATGACTGCGTTTCTCAGCTCTCTTCCTCATCTGTGCCTCTGAGCGGTATGAGCAAACAGCTGATGTGTCGCGTCTCAAACACATTCATTTTATTAGAACACATCCTCAGTTGAAAGAAAAAGTAATATACTGTGTGAGTATATGATGGCGTGGACACGGGATGAATATAATACCTCATGTTTAATTGTTTTTGTTATGACCAAGCACTGCATAAGTATTTGGGTCTTTCAGCGAGACAAATCATTTCGGCAGTGTTGTATACAACATCTGTAATTAAACTCATGTAATGTGCCTCGTAAAAAAAATGTGTCCACTAAACTCCAGCAATGCGGACACGTGCGGTAATCAATAAATTCAGCTAATACCTGCATTGCTGAAGCCAAGTGACTGATTCGAAGGCAGCAGCTTAAGGCGAGTGAGCAAGTGGTGAGCTATTAAATGGACGGGAGGATAGCCGACATATTAATGGTCTTCATGTTCCAGCAGCAATAACCTCGGCATTTGTAATCTTTGCATTTAGTCAATGTTCTGTCGTCCCCCCTCCCTGAAAAATGGTAAAGTCTAGAGCCTAAGGCAAACAGGGGTATAGATTATGTAAAGGGAACAAATTATATATCTCATTCACATTATTCTTAATAAGAAATATTCACTAAGTGAGGAACTTAGTGGCTATTAAAGCTCTGATATCATAGAAGTACCTTTACTGCCTCGTCCTTTTATGTCTTAGAACACGAATAGAAGTTAATAAGGATAATTGGAGTCAAAAAGTCACTTCTGAAATTGTTGATGTATGTTCCCATCGGCTGGTTCGGTTAAATGGTTAAAGAACGTTAGGAGCAGTGAGGTTTCTCCACCGACCGTAGCAGGATGTTCTTTTTATATTTGCTGCATTTCTAAACCACCTGAGAAACAGCCAGGTCTCTGTTTGTCGCGCAGCGCATCAGAAGTGCATGCTTTTTCATGCGTTTCCTCATACATGACAATTGTGACAGCTGGAAATGCCAAACGTCTGACGGAAGTCAACTACCAGCCGATTGAAAAGATGAAATGCTTTCAAACTTCTGTGCTTTTATGTGCTATGTGTAAAAACAAGACTAAATCCCTTTTATATTTTGAAGTAAAATCCATCTCTTTTTCATCCGTTGGCCGTATTTTTGTTATTTCTTTTCCTTCATCACCTACATTTTGCCTTCATCGCTGAGATGTGGCATCTCTGGTAGTCAGAGCTTTACAGGCGGAGTGCTCAGAGCCGGCACGCAGGCGATTGCTTTGACAGCTTGTGTTGCCTTATTGGTCTCTGTGGTGAAGCTGTATCTACCTGTGTTGCTACATCCTCGCGTCTCACAAATATCATGGCGTCGTAACCAAAAGTGATGGCCTCGACTACCAATACAGGGTTGTAAAGAAATTCACATTTCCTTGTAACGTCAATTGGATTATTTCTGGTAACATGAACAAAATCAACCAGTAAATGAGTCCAAGGGAGGGATCTATTCCTATACAATGTTAACAATCAAGATTGATTGTACTCACTTATTTAACAACAATTGCAGTGCTGAATTAAAGATACTCTAATTAGATTAAAGGGGTTAAATAACAACAAATAATCATCTCTGCCAGGAGATCATGTCTCATGTGTCTGTCTATCCACACGTGCTCTCATAAAGCCTCCAGCTTGACTCTGCAGTATAATATTTGTTGTGCTCATTTATGATGTATGCTTCAGGATCGCGCTGACTACAACTGAGCTCGTCTTCGCATGCCGGGAGGTGGACAGCTATACTAGTTATACAGTTAGATATTGGAAGCCACTGGGGTCGTATCGCTGGTTTGGTTTTCATACAATTTATGGGGCAATTTGTGTCCTTTTTATTTAGCTAATTTAATGGTTTGCCTTTTGAAGAATGAGAGAGAGAGAAAACCATTACCAACTTGTGTCTAGAGCCAGCATATTTCACATCTCGCTCAGTTATTATGTATTTATTTTTGGCCAAACCAGAGTGTGTGATTGTTTGAACAGTGAAAACACCAACCAAGAGGGTTTTATTTAGTTTCTGTCAAGTTCGAATGCGCCAAATGACAAACTGAACCAAATACGGACGGCGATGGATTCCTGCGGTGCGTTTGGCTAGCAGAGCGAAGGTTTCTGGTTCAGAGGAAGCATTAAACAGTTTAGCTGCACAGAATAAAATGAGTGCTTCTGTATAACCCGTATGATACGCAGAGAAGGGCAATTGTGGCTTGTATTGATTCAATCCAACATTACAACAGATGTTATTGTAGACACAAGTAGCAAAGGTCTGAACTCTGCCGAGTGCACTTTCCTAGTTATCGCTGTATAATCTTCTACAAACGCACGGCATCAATCCGGGTGAATGAACGCTGCACGTTCAACAAAGTCAACACATCTCAGGGTGGTGATTTGTGACTGTACATGCACACTGAGTTCGGGAGAATGCAGATGACTCCTTGTTGATTTATTCTGTCTAAGAACACACTCTGCACCGGTGGAGAAGGTCTTCTTTTGTCAACACAGAGCTGCAGGAGCTGGTGAGTTTTTCAATCAGAGTGATTTACTGTTTAATGACATGCTTCAGCTTCAAGTGTGTCAGCACCCGTCCGTTGTAATCCACTGCCCTTCCACAAGCTCGTACGGCTATAGTGGATAGCAATCACAAGGAACCCTATCAGTGGGTGCTCACTCTGAAGGGCCCTAGGCATGTGGAATTATCATGTCATTGGGGAAAAGAGCAGAAGCCAGGGAGTAAATGCAACCGGTCTTGCCACATGGAGATAGTCAGCTGCAGCGGATTGTATGTCATTTTCGCAGTTAGTTGGCCAACTAGAAAGCAATGAATCCCACTCTTCCTTTTCTATCCCTGTATTATGTTCCTCTGCCATCAAGTAGTGCTGCGAAACTAGAATTGGCTCTTTTTGTTACTTGATTTGAAGCTATTCGTTCAGTGTCGTAACCCTCAATGCCAATGCGTCCTGTTAAAAACCCGACATTTAATTAAAAATACACGCCAACAGGGAAACAAGCCCCCCCCCCCCCGCACACACACACACACACACACAAGCTTTTGGGAGATACAAAGTTTGAGTTGAACAGCATAAGCCGCATAAGGCTGTAGTAATAAAGACAGAGGATGACCGCTGCTGGAGCATGCAAGTGGGCCCCGGGGATTTGGACTGCCAGACCTTCCATGGCCACACCATCAGGAAAAATGACACACACAGCCATGTCTGGTGTAGATTAGCCAACTGGGAATGTGTATGTACAGGGATAAATGCCCCATTAGCTTGTGTGTTTCCTCCGGAGATTTGCAATGCCCGATACAATCAGTGTGGGGATTTACCATGCATTTGTTTATACACATTCCTGGAGTGCATGGCAGACAGGACACAAGTAGGTAATTTAAAAAAAGACCAATGCATGTGATCACTGAGGGAGGATTACTGTAAAACAGGCATTTTTGATGATGTGACAAGATGTAAAAAGGTCACTTTATGGCAGTGAGATTCCAGCAAAGGCATTAAAATGTAACACTCATTGGGTTACAGGTGTGATTTCTAGTGCAGTGATTGAAAAATATATATAAAAGAGAAAGAAAAAAAAAACGGGGACAATACGGTTTTTAACATGACTCCCAACTGAAATAAAATCTACATGTTGAATAATGAGATCTGACAATTGCAGAATCATCAACAAACTGTAGGCATGAAAGAAATACAAAATGCCAATTATCTTTGTTCAAGGGACCCTCACAACTCGGTATTCCTTTAGTCAACGTGCTTTCAGTGCACACACATCCAATGATGCTGTAAAATGGTGCTGAGGTGACTCAAATAGCAATCTCCCCCTGCCTGGGTAACATTCATTATCATGACATATCTGGTAAACTTTATGAGAATAAAGCTAAAGTTATGACATGTCAGTAGAATAAGATGCATTTTTAGTTGAGAGGATATTGCAAACCTGCATCTTTCTTGCCAGCTAAATATAGATCCATCTGCCGTCTCCCTTCATTATTGCAGCTGGATATGATCTGTTATCATTGTTCTTTGGCTGCCAATCTCAGTAATTGAGGGAGAAATCAACCAGTTTCTGCTGAGGGAGGGCAGTCTCTCTGCTTTTTGAAAAACGTCTGCACTCAAGAAGTCTGGCACCTACTAGTATGAGAAATATATAATTTGGTGCAGCCATGGAAATGTGTTCGGACATAATAAAAAAAGAGTTTATATAACAGGCACTTCTGTGCCCCGTTTCATGGCCTTTTTTGGAGACACAAATGATGTGCCGTAAAAGTCGGGTTACGAGCCGCTACTACCTTCGGTCAGTGTCCCCGTTAGCGCCCCGCTGTAGCCAGCTGGGGCTCCTGCTAGCGCTCCGCCACTTCCCTGCTAACTTCCGCTAGTGCTCCGCTAGCTCCCCGACAACCACCGAAGGTAGCGGGACCAGGCCCGGCTTGACACCCGACTTGGGCAGAGGGGACGCGGGCAGTAGCAGCAGCGCTAGCTAGCAGCAGCGCTAGTTAGCAGGCTCCTAGCTTGCTACAGCGGGGACACTGACCGGAGGTAGGAGCGGCTTGTAACCTGACTTTTACGGTAATTGTGAAGCAGGATTTTTACTGCCTATCCCAATGCCAGTAGACTCCAGGAACTAGTGTTCCTCCCAACGAAGAGAGAGAGTGGGCGAGCCACCAGAGCTGCGACTCAGCGACTCTGCACTGAACACAAACGGTTTGTTTGAAGAACAACCTGAACCTTCAACATAGGACATTCTGGATGGAGCGCACGGCACAGTGAGCAAACAGAGCCCTCTGGCTCGGTGCTGCAGGGTGACACACCAAGGAGCTGTCAGCGGCCGAGTATATAGGAGGTAATGAGGTAAATGTGGCTTTTTTTGAGCCGACGATGCACTTGTTTGTCCATGAAATCCTTTGTGTGGTAGGGTTGTGTGTCATAAGACTGTTCTCTAGATTTTGGAAGGGGCGACTGCAGGGACGGATTCACTCGGTGTTGGTGATTGTATGAATTTCACTGGGATTTAAACAAACTTGGAGTAAGTGGAAAATTAAACATTCATGAAGAAGCGGTTCCTTGAATCACAGAGAACAACACATGAGCATAAAGTAACTGGTAAACTGGTATGGGGGAATTGCTCACAATGTCCTATCCTGCATATCTAGAGTCAGTGAATCAGCTGCAGACAGGAAGTGAAGCGTGAAGTGGCCAAAGTGTCTGCTCTGCTCAGAAGTGTTTATTTTTGCCTGAAAAATTAAGTGGACACCTGCAGTCGAAACCCACAATATGTTCCCAACTCCCGCCTCAGCCCCTCGAAAAAGTCATTTTTTAAATAGGATTTTATGATTCTATTCATTATTCTTTATTCCCGTTTCCATAGAAGCCTCTGGCACAAAGAATTTGGGACTTGTACATGAAGTAAACACATTTAGAGCCGGGCGGGAGTCACAGTCCAATTTGTAGCACACACCGTGTACTTCCATCTTTGTGAGGACATTCATTGACATAATGCATTCCCTAGCTGCTTAAACCTAATGTTAACCATCCCAGCTAAATTACCACAAAAATATTACATATATAAAAATAAAAATATAATAAATAAACAGACAAACAAGAGGCATGAAATGGCCTTGGAAATATGTCAGTATGTTTTCAATAGGTTAAACAGGACCCAGGTACCATATTAATAAAGTCCTCAAAGAAGCCATGAGGCTGTTACCAAGGAGGCAAGTTGTCCCGGTACCCCGGAGACGGACTCACCAGGGAATCAATCACTGTTTGTGCATTCAATCTGTGGACCCCTGCATCACCACAGGTCATGAGCAATGGCAGGAAACGAGGGAAGAGACGGGGCCAGTGTGGAGAAATGGCCATTCTGAATGTCAAACGGGTAGATTTGAGGAACGCATCCAGCATGCAGGGAACATAAACTGCAGAGTCAATTCATCATCGCGGAATTGCCGCAGTTACAAGAAGGCCGTTTCATGTTGTTTCAGTGACTATTCACAACATCTTTGCACTCGTTTGCTCTTGTTTTTCTCCACTTTGAAGCAACCACTTCAGAAACACAATCTCCCAAAGGCAGCTTTTTTTTTTTTTTTTTTTACTCAAACCATTTTAGTGTTGAGGCAAAAAGAGGAGACCCGGTTTGCCTTGATGTTCCAAAAGGGGGGGGAAAAGAAAGAAGAAACGTTGACCTCAATTAAGATATTGACAATTGAGTGTATTGAGTTTGCGTGACAAACACAACCTGCACTGTTGTGCTGGTGGCTCAGCTTATTTCTGGATTTGTATTAAATATTTCTATTAAATCAAGTGGCCTCCAAAAGGACTCTCGCTGCTGTTGTATCCTCGTTTTTTTTTTGCGCTCACGGCAAAGAACGTTTTTCCCTCATCAGATCAGACAATGGTACGAAAGACAGAAAAAAAATAATCTTGTCATCTCGCCGACTTCAGTTTTCCATTGCATCACACACATGACGCATCTGGCCTTAAAAGGAGTGAATAATCTTCAATCAATGCTTAGACAATCACCAGACAGCCTTGAGGCCCAACTGTGTAAATGGAGGTAGGAGTGAGTGAAAGGAAAGGGACTCAAAAGAGGAGTCATTCTGCTTTTTGAGAAAACTAATTTCTAATGTTCAAGGTGTGACGGCAGATGTGGCGATGGCAGAAGAGAAATGCAATTGAAGGGCTACAGAAATGCATCTCTATATGTAGGCTGCAAGTTCAAAGAGTGCCACATAAACACAAAAGCGTGGGTTATAGTGGATAGAAATTCATTATAGATAGAAAGTGATAAAAGTGATCGTCGAAAGAGAACCGCTGGATCGTCGAGCCTTTTCGTTGGACGTAAAGTTGTGTTTTTTCATCCATTGTCGTCCAGTTACGAGAAGAGAACATTGATGCATGGTGTGAACGAAGCTTTCTGACTAGATGATCCAATTACTCTGCGCGTCTGCCTGAAAGATACATGGACTCTGAGACCATCTACCTGTTAGCCCAGTTCCTCAGCACCAATCTGGCCCAGTGCAGAGGGCGTAACCCATGGTTAAATAATATATCAAAAAAAGGCCTTAAAGGCCAGTGGTGATTTGTTCATCACTCAAGAGCCAAGCAAACTGGTCAGGGGATAAAAATGAAACTTGCATGCCGATGTATCAGCACTGCGGTGAGGATTAACGGACTGCTAGCCCCCCAACCTACTGCCTGCATGCTTTGTTTCATCAACCCCACTCTGTCTCTGTAAAGTGCTGCAAAGGAGACAGCCTTTTAGTCCACCACTCATTGATACAATTCACCTCTACGAAGGTGCACAAGCATCTGTGCGAGGTAAGCAAAGCAAAGCATCCCTTTTTCTTTTTTCTCCTTTTACAATTCAACCTTTACCGTCAAACAAAGGAGAACGGGGACACGCCCAAACCCAATTACAAGCTTTGCTTTGTGAGGGAGGAGGAGGCCACATGACCGCTGATATAGAAGAGAAGAAGAAAAAAAGCACATAACACCACATCCCCACTTTCATTTTCAGTTTTTTTTTTCTTTTCCTCCAACACAGCCGGTCTGGCTCTATCATGCTTTTGTACTATGTGGAATTGCATCCAATTTTTCTTTTCTTTTTCGTACTAAAATCCACATAAAGTAACTACTCCGCTCAGCACCAGAATTATTCATTACAGGGTGGGGTGGTGAGCAGACCTGTATTAAAAACCACCAGAAGAGGAGACAGCTGTCCCAGCCCACGTTCTTATGTGATCTCTGCTTAGGGAGCAGGCTGGTATTCCAAAGCCCCATCTGAAAACAAATTAAAGAGGATTAGAGGCTGCTACTGCAGCTCCTCTCCTTTCTGTTCTGGGGAATAGAGCGTCCTGCTGGCTAAAATGGTGACCTTCACATTGACTTCCTGTCCTGTGCACAGGTGCACCGCCGCAAACATCGGGGTCAGACTATGGATTCAGCAAAAATGTCACAGTGAGTACCTTGAAGATACAGAGGGGTCAACAAGACGACATGGCCAGCGGAATAAATTGGTGATTGTGTTTATAGCATCAATAAGTACTATGTAGATATCATCCGAAGCGGTGCATACATGATTGGACATTGCAAATCTCCCTCACATAGATTTTAAATAATTTCAAGCAATTAATGTTCAATTTTAGGGTTGTTTACGTCAAATGAATGGTGTATGAATTAGCAGGAAATGGAGTAGCCCTTTTAATATATATATATATATATATATATATATATATATATATATATATATATATATATATATATAACTGAAGCCCTCTCCATGTCTTGTTTTGAAACCTTCAGTGTGGTCTTCAGTCAATGAAACATCTGTTCAGGTGGATTGAGGTCATGTGACTGATCTGTCCAGACAAGAATATCCCACTGTCTGGATGGGATTAAGAGCATTAATATAGCGGCAAACATATAAGATATAGCCCCAATTCAGTTTATTTTGTATAGCCCAAAATCACAAATACAAATTTGCCTCGGAGGGCTTTACAATCTGTACAATCTGTACACATTCACAACATCGCGGTGTGAATGTCCGTGTTGAGAGCCATGCATGCAAAAGGCAATAGAGACGCTCTATTCCGTATTCCGCACCTTTTAAAGAGACTGGTTGGATTATTGTTCCACTGAAATATCCTAAAAAGTGGGGGAACATACATCAACCCAGCTTTAGGTGCTGTTCACCTCAAACACCCTCAATACTGGAGGTTAGCGATCCATCTTCACAGTCATTGGGCGATGACAGGCCTAATGTGCTGGAATAGGCAAAAACAGAAATGATGTAACTGTCGAAACCCTTAATGACTGCACCGTGCATTTCCATAATTGTCTTTCCACTTTGGGTCTAAAAGCTACAGTAACTGTTGCCATATACGTTAAATGGTAATTTTCTGTGACTTTCCATTTGCAAGTGCAACCAATGTTTAAAAGCAAAACATTGAAAACTTTAATAATTATGTCAGTTAGAACCAATGTGTCTTTATCCAGTCAAATGTCTCAACGTCTACTGGATGATATGGGAACAATATTTTATATATAGACATTCATGCATCCCAGACGATGTGTGCTCATGACTTTAGTAACCCTGGCGTTTCATCTCGCGTCAGCATGAGGTTGTCACTTGTGGTTTTGAGTAAAACGCCGTAACAACTATTGGACGGATTGTCGTCATGAAATTGTATTCACATGTTTATGTCCCCGGGAGTTGGGGTAAAAAGTTAGGTGATTCTGGCTTTTCTACGAGCACCGTGGTCAGATCGGAATTATATTTTGTCCAACGCTTTAATTTATGACCAAATACTAAACTAGGCATTCCTATCAGCTTCATCTGTGCTTTACTTTATGCAAAGTTAAGTCAATGTACTAAACATGACAAACAATACATCAGGTTAAGTTAGCATTGCCACGTTCACATCCTGATGTGGACATCTGGCTCAAAGCACCACTGTGATTAAGTGCTGCAAACTCCATCGGCTCAGATCGGCACAGACGGCACCCGTCCTGTCCTTTTACGACTTTACCTTATGTTTGAAGCGCTGTCCTTTTGACCCCAAATGAAGGTCAGTCCCTCTCCATGGCTGAACCAAGGGCATCTTTACTGATTAGAAAGACACTGGTTTGATCATCTGTCAGCGTAGTCTCGCATGGTTACAGTAACGCCTCGCACTAATCAGTCTTCATTACCTCTGGTGTCACATGTATAATTCTGCTGTCATTTCCCCCGCCTACATGTCCCCTCCCACTGCTAGCGAGTGGCACTCAAAGGATCCACGTCCTGCGGTTGTTTCCCTTTAGACATTTTCAGACCTCGCCGTGACTGTGGAGCCATAAAATGCGGGTTGCATCAGAGATCGCAGATCAGAGGCTGCATCTTTTGGATTTATATGGCAGCGGATACAAGGATAAAAGCTACTAAAGATCAGTGGGGTTCGATCTATCCACTACAGTGAGCAGCAATGCTGTTTGGAGGCGAGGCCCGGCAGCTTGCATCTTCCTCCTTCTGGTCCTGCTTCTTGCGCCCGGAGACACGGCTTATCAAGTGGAAACATCGCCATGAACTGGAATCCCCGAGGACACCTTTTCTTGTTTAAGATCCTTGAGGGGAAGAGTGATCGGCGAAGACGGGAAGTAAACGATCGAAAAGTGACGTCTTTAGTTTCTCTGAAAGTGCGCAAGACTTCACGAGAGATTGTAGCGATTTCCCCAAAATTAGACAAATTCATCTAATCTCTCTACCCTCCATTATGCCCCTCAATTATTATTCTAATCTTGCACTCCTGCATGCCTTAATGGCTTATTTTTCTCATCTCCTTCTTTGAGCTGATGTATTTCTATAGACGAGGAAAAGAAAGCAAGAGAGAGAGATAGTGTGTGTGTGTGTGTGTGTGTGTGTGTGTGTGTGTGTGTGTGTGTGTGTGTGTGTGTGTGTGTGTGTGTGTGCGTGTGTGAGTGTGTGTGTCTGTGTGTGTGTGTGTGAGCGAGAGCACAACCTATCCCTCGTCTTGAGTGAGCGGAAGTGGGAAGGATTGGTATTCACAGCAGTCCCTCCATTTTGGAATCTAGTTCGGTTCTTGGCTGCAGCCAACTGCCGCTCTGTGACACATGCACATCTCCCCCTCACACTGTTACTAAAAGAGCTACTGTGTTAATTGGGCTAAACTGTGTTAGGGACGGGAGGGGAAATTAATGCGCGGCTGTAAACAGGCATGGATGAATCACATCTGCCAGGTTTATGAGATCAAAGAAGATGTACGGTGTGTGTGTGTGTGTGTGTGTCTCGTGCATTTTACTTCCCGTGCACAGCGGGTTAATTGGGAAACAGGCTCTACGTATCGTGGAAAGCAGCTCAATGAAAATCACTGTGTTCATATATTCCGAGTCACACTTCTAAGAACACTACGTGTGTTTTTTTCCCTTTTTCTCCTTCACTCTGTTGTCTCGCACGGTCGAATATCACACATAGACTTCGGAACCGTGAAAGGAACCACGAGACACAAACGGTCCACACCTACTTTGGTTTAAAAAAAAGTCACGGCAAGTAATTCTTGAGATTTGTAACAGGAGTGGTGTGATTTAAAATGACCGCGTGCTATAAATTCAGCAAATTTTCCAAAACCCCACAGATAAGTGGGTTAAAGCAAGCAGTGGAACTAGTGTACCTTTTATGACAGATATTGCAGACTAATATCTGAACAATACATCTAAGCTTACCGGTACCTGGTTTTATACCTTCTTTACTGATTTCAGAGCGGATAACTGATCCTCAGAAAAACCAAGGTAAAGTCCTCTGTCAACCACTACAGCCGACGTATCAATAAGTCTACAGTGAAAGCCATCCTGACGTCTTTACTTTCACTGTAGCCACACGACCACCAGACACACACACACACACACACACATACACACACACACACACATATTGCTGCAAATCAAATGAATGTTTTGTTAACTCTCCCAACAGAGGTGGCCTCATGAAGCCAATCAGTTCTTATTAACAATTCGCCTACGTGTTCATCGGTATTTGCCAATGAAGCTGGCACAGTCAAAGATAATTTGCATTTGATTAATTAATTAATGGCACTATTATGTTCATTGCAAAATGGCTACTTATTAAGTGCTTGCAGCTTTGAATCTCTAAGGAGCTCTCTCTCTTGTTCTCTCTCTGAAAAGACTAAAACGTGCAGAGCCAGCATTGGAAAAACATCCAATGCACCATATGTCGTGTACAGTAATGCTCTACAAGAAACAAGATATCCTTTGGGGACTAAGCAGAAATGATGAGCAGACTGGTGCCCATAAGTCTGAAACAGTGGGTTGAGAAATGTTTTCTGTTCTGGCCTCCATGTGCTGAATTTACTTCAATGCAGCATATGGTATTATATCACAAGTCAAGGCTGTATATGCAATACTTACAGTGTTTACTGTGCTGATATCCGCACACTTAGACCCACACGGTGTGTGTCATACATCCTGTATGACACACACCGTGTGGGTCTAAGTGTGCGGATATCTCTTCTGTCAGCAAAAGGACAGCACACAGAAAAAATAGCCTGGTGGCTGCAAGACTCCGCCAGTGCAATGCGGATCCAGTAATTGTGTGATGGTGCGGTAAAAATGAAAATCATCACAACCCGGACAGCTCAAACGGCAACTGTCCCATCCTGGGGTGAGTGAAGCTGTAAACTGGCCAATAGAAAACAGCTTAAAAGCTTTCTTTACAACAACTTCAAAAGACAATATTATTCCTGACAGCTCCTTTCACGCCTTCCAGAAGGCCATAATTGTGTGTAGCGAGCGCGATGAGAGAATTTCAGCCACAGAAGACCGGTACACGTGTCACACAGATAGAGGCTGCTAAACGCTTGGGTAATTTTTTTTTTTTTTTTGCTGGTTACTCTCCCACCATTTCATTTGACTCGTGTTTGTGCACGCAATTATTTATCTTGGGTGTCAAAAATAATTGAATTTGTTTCAAACGTTGTATGAATCTGCCAGGGATAAAAAAAAAAAAAAAAAGAAAGAAAGAACACAACAACAAACACCTCGCTGAATAACCACCTGCAAGCGCGCCAGCGGTTCTGCGTAGCGCGCTAATTGCTAGGAAGGTCAGGATGGCCGCTTCCTGCTCGGCGTCGCTGCGTTCCAGTGCCATAGTGCGCCCGTCACTCACCGCCGCAACAACACCGTTAACCCATTATTCAAACAACTTCATTAATAACACGTGGACGTAGATATGACAGGAGAAGCATAGCCTATATATCATGATGTCAAGCGTTGTGTTTTCATGCAACATTATTGGATATTAATGAATTTGAGACTAAGACTTGTGCTAAACGGCTTTGTATGTCATGTCAGAACACATGCATAGTGTGTTGACGCCGTGTGTCTACGCTGCCCGCTGTAAATCTTGTGCTGCTAGTTAGCGTGGTTGTTTAATCACAGGCCAGTGGGGGTGCGGAGGCTGAGGAGTGAAGGCATAAAGCTAAATGATGGAAATCCCTGCTGTCACCCGGGGTCCCAGCAGCATGTTCACTCAGGATGCTCATCTGTCTCCGCTTCCCACTTTAGCAAAGCGATCTAAATAAGGAACACGAGAGGCATCCTTGGCAAAGCCCTGAACCTGTCCACAAGGTCAGCTATCCCGCCGGGGCCCCTGGGTTACCGTCACGGGAGACTGGAGCAAATCAGGAGTGAACATCCAGAATGCTCTGCTAGAAATGACGTTTCCACACAGCCAAACCGCTCTGCCAATTACGCTTTGAGTGAAACATATTTCCCCCCAGATTAGGTTTGTTTTTGATCGTTTGTGTCCCGTGCAAAACCAAAAGTCAGCCTTTACATATTTTTTATTCGTAACCCAAAAAAAAGGAACGAACATACTGACTCAAAGCCAAACTTTCATATTTGACTCAACATAACAAAGCCGTTTTGTTGGGGTTTTGTTTAAAACGGCGAGTGTAATCCATGAGATGTTCCCCTCGAAACGTAATTGAGAATACAGTTCAGTTGTATTGCAATGCAATTCTGCAGCAGCCGGCAGCAGCATCTGAACTGAGGGAGCTCCCACATGTCTGAAGGCGTCTGTGCTGAGGCTTTAGAAGCTGAGGGAGTAATGCTAGTCGAGACCTTGATGAGGGAACAGATGTATTACAACGGATTCAAAACACAATTGAAAAGTATATTGACCTTCCCTGTGAAAAGAACCCACATACATCATTTCAGGGAATAGATCCAACAATATAAATTATTAAAGCGGTTCAATCCAGAGAGCTGCAAAAGGCGAGATTCTTGTGTAAATCAGTATAGACGGGCTGCACGAGAGCTCGGCCCCGGTCCTCTAATTTAGATGCTGAAGATATACAACATATTTGCACAAATGAGACTTGGCAATGTGCATTTCTCTGTCTGAGGAGAGGGAAATAATTCACCATGAACTGCAACTAAAATTAATTGTCTTCCACACTTGCTGTGTATGAGTGAGCATGCCGTACAGAGAAACCTGGACCTTATCATTGTGCTTAAACAGAGAGGTTGTTAAACACTGTCTTATTGTGAGTAGTCTACTGGCCTTCACATTCAATCATTTTGAGCTATTGACATTTCCAGCCAATAACCTCACGATGCCATTTTGAAACTGCAAATGTTTATGTTGCTTAAATGGAGGTTTAGGTTGAAGGCGTAATGTGTAAAACCCTTCGTTCCGGAGGGGGGGGGGGGGGGAGGAGGAGGAGGACACTTCGTCACGGGGGGGGCGGGGTAGCAGTAGTGTGTAGCATGCCGTGAACTTACATTTACGTTGAGATCGGTCGACCAATGACAGTTCTCTCTACAGTCAGAGCTTGCGCAAGAAGGTGGAACGTGAGGGAGATACCATTTCCAAAACTTGTAAGGGGGTAATAACTATTTTCCCGGACGTAGCAAAATCCCGGACGTACCATTTCCAAAACTTGTAAGGGGGTAATAACTATTTTCCCGAACGTAGCAAAATCCCAGACGTTTTTGGAATCCCTGCCGGACGCTTTTTTAAGGTCTCGAAAAGAAGACATGTCCGGGGAAAAGAGGACGTCTGGTCACCCTAGTTTATTGGGTTAAATCCAAAGTGGCAGAATCAAGTAAAATGATTCCCCCTCGCCTCGTCCTCCCCGCCGCCATACTTCGCCTGGAGAAGAGCGTGTGGCGGTTTTGGGAGACGGACCTCGTTAGCAGTTAGCTCGGATTCTGCCAACGGTACAAACAGCCATCTCCGGGGGTCTGACCCCCGTGGGACTGCCCTCCTCAACAGGGCAGCAAACTTTCTGCTGCTGCTGTTACAAAAGTTCGACCCAGCACTCCATCCAGCTGAAACTGAACGGCCGCAGCCACCGACTGGACGCTCGTCTAGACGAAAACAACAACAACATACTATCCCGGAGAGACCTCCTGCAGGAGCCACAGAGTCGGGTTTGAGTACTTTGCCAGGTGTTTATTTATTTATTTGTCTGACTGTGGACAGATTTTGTCACCGTGATTGCGTCACGATGCAGAACTTTAGTGAGCGTCTAGTTGGGATGGAAATGAAGGTCGAGTTTAAAGATGGGGCCCAGCCAGAGCGAGGGTGCAGGAAGTAGGGGCGTATAAAGTGGGAAGGGCCTATTGTCCCTCCCACTTTACGCCCCATGGTTGATTTGCAGTGATGACTGTATGGATCCAGTAGCAGAGGAGACATGCTGCCTCCTGTTTCTTTAAAGGCTATACCCAGTGGACCTTTAAGTCTGATATGTTAGTTTGCAAAATCTCTATCAAGTTGGACCTTTTTACTCACATAAAGATGCAGAAAATGCATGCAATTATGACTCATTTTGCACCGTCAAATCCTCCTCATGGTTGAAACGCACAAACACAGCGATGCTCTGTGAAAGGAGCATGATTGTAAGCTTGGTGATGTCACACAGCGCCTTTTTGTTTTCTTCTCTCCCAAGCTGTTCTACTTGTCTGCAAAGTCACAGTGCACATGCAGCTGTCTGAATAAAAAATGGTGTCTCCTCTCCTTTCACTTCATCTAATTATTATTCAATGATGGTCCCACTCTCCCCAATGACAGGTGATATCCTGTGTCCCAAATATCAATTTTAATGTTGTTCGGTAGCTACAAACACATCACAGTGACTCATGGGTTTCAATAGATTACTTTGTGAGCTGTCAAGTCCAGGGCCTGTAGTAATGTGACAACGGCTCATTGACTTTTAATAGGATGCAATTTGAGCTAAAACTCAGTGTTTAGAGCAGCAAAGTGGAGGACGACGGCAGAGCGATGCCCCCGATTCCCCTTAACTTGGGATGTTTCCTTGGGTTTTTAAACGTGGCGGGAGGAGGGGGGAGCAGTAAATCCGGGAGAAGAGGCCGACACAAAGAGGGGAGCGAACCTCGATTTTGTAATGCAAGGAGAGAGAGAGGCGTCAAAGTCATTCAATGACAAGTAGACGGATGCAATAAATATTAGCTTTGAGCGGCATGCGATGTCGGATGACGCGCACGGAGCCGTCCGATACGGCTGCAGCGCGGTCAGAGATAGCGTTTTGTAAATGCTGCACATGGATGTGTGACCTCAGGATGAACTGAGGGGTGTTTTTTCTTCTTCTGCTTGGATGAAGACAGAAATGACAAAGAGATTGTTGGTGTCAGATGGAGAAGTGGCGGGAGCTGCAGAGGGGTGATGAAAACAGGATCCTCTTTGACATTGCCTTTTCTTGACATTCATAATGCTTAAAGGACACATTGAGCATCCAGCATCCTCCTCCCCTGTCGTTTTATGACAAGCTCAGACACGCCACAATCTGGTGGCGCCCATGTACCATCACTCCAGTCATTATCTCGCAAAACCCATTCCGTTTGACCTCTGCAGTTGATGCACATTATTCACGATAGGAAGAGCTCCAACATGCGCCTCCGCTCCGGTGAAGGAGACGCAGGAGCAAGTGAGTGAATGTCAGAAAGAAGGAGGTAGACGGGGAGAGAGAGAGAGAGAGAGAGAGAGCCAAAGAGCAGACAAGGAGACAATAAGTTTAAAGAGGCAAAGCCATGAGGAGTTTAACAACTCAGGGGAGACGGATCACACGCATGTGGTGCACCTCCATTAAATAACGTGGTCACCTTCAAACAAAAATAAAATGACCGCTGTGCGTCTCCGCCCCATGGCCAACACCCCTCTGCGTCCTCATTAGAGTGTAAGTGGAGCTCTAATGAGCAGGAGAAAGCCTCACTGTTGTGGGCAGGATGAATGGATGCAAGAGGCCAGAGGCCTTTATATACAGTATGAGCTCCAGGAGAGAACCTTCTGGTGAGTCCTTCAGGACCAGAGGGCCCGACGCTGTGAAGGAGCTTTATAAAGGCCTCACTCCCTGGACGTCAGTTATTATTTAGTCATTGTTAATTATAATATTATAATAATAATAATTACAAAAATATTAATAGTTAATATTGGTATTATTATTGATGTCTTTCTTTTGTTGTTGTTTATTATTAGTATAAAATATACTTTATGTTCGTTTTACTATATATATTCGTTATATACACTGTATAAACTTTGCATTTTTTCTTTATTATGTAATTTCCTTGAACTTAATATGTTCTGCTCTGCTATTTTATAGTGTTATTGTATTGTATATATTGAGTATTTTTCATACTTTATGTTTTTATGTTTACTGCTGCTGCTACAAAGAAATTTCCCCCTGGGGATGAATAAAGTATCTATCTATATATTATTATTATTATTAGTTAAAATACTCATTTAGGGTTAAAAACATAAACTAAATATGTTATATAAATGAAGCATGTTAGTTTTCATGTTAGCAGCAATATAACATGTTAAATGACTTAATAAATTAAAAAATAACATCAGCTGTAATAATATCATGATGATTAATTAACGCCTGCTCCTGTCTGTACCTTTAACTCACACATACACACCCACGTATGTTAACTTTCTTTCAACACCGTAGATAAGCTAATGTGCACGGTGTGATAGCTGTCACGTTGGACACAATTAGTTGAGATCTCCTATGAGATGAAACAACTCTCTTATCTTTTTGGGACCCGTACACCTTTTGTTTCTTGTAGATTTGGCGGAGCTTTGTTGTGCAGTGCGGTGAGCAATATATTGTTCATCCAGTCCAGTGTGAGTGACATATCATATTTAGAAGTCTAAAAGACCTCTGGCAGCTTGTGATATTTAGACCTGTCACTCTGCAAAACCATACCTGATAACTGAAATGGGCCTTTCTCGTGGGCTGGCATAATAAAAAGGCTCATAGCCATAGCACTGGATATTACTAGTTTTACATAATTCAGTTAAGTGTCAAACGCTGAATAAGGATGGACATAGAACCGCCTTGCTTATACATTTCTTTTCTCAGTATTTCCAAGTGGTACATCATCACCGTCTCCTCTTCCTGCACATACCTCCACCTGCTCTCTAAATCCCACTTTTTCTGTGCAGGGAAAGAATCTATATATATCTTTCCAAGCACTGAGCAAAAGATAGGGAAAATGAGGTGAACCACACAACAGACAGACATTCATAGCTATAGTAACTGCAATATAGTGCCTGTAGTCAACCTGCATGTATAAGAGAACGTGGGTGGATCTGATTAGCATATGCAAACCCGCCATCGGAAAACACACTTCACAAGTTGCAAGTTACAGCAGAGATGACAGAAACACGGATAACATCTATCCATCTCCATTTAACTGCGGAGCGTGTTTGACAAAGATTATTACACAACAATAATATTATCCAAGTTTACAGATTGCATAACAGTTGGATTGGATGGGACGCCGGCACGCAATGTGATGGAGCGATAAAAGTAATTGTCTTGCGTGAGCCGTGAATCTGTGTGGCGAGGAGCTTCCACGATATCCAAAACATGGACTTATTGCAGTTGAATGCTCTGTATTAAAAGTACATCCTTTACACCAAAAGGCTATGAAAAGGGAAATAAAGGAACGAGGCCTGTGAAGTGAGAATTGAACATTAAACGCAATAAGTTATGAGTCTCCCGGAAAAGGTGCTACAAAGATTCATTAAGGCCAGCAGAAACGAGAGGAAGAGAGGGGTTGCTTGAACTCTGTGATGGATTAAGCTGTCTGATTCGGCTCATGACTCGTATAGAATAATCATTGTTTAGAGCAGGATTCCATAGTGTATTAAAATTGCATGCTGAAAAATGACTAAGACAGTAAGCCACTTCAGCAGAAGATTATTGAATTTATCTATAACCATCTTAAGTTGTTGTTATGCGGTATATTATTCTATGGCTGCAAAAAAAAAGAGGAGGGCAGGCATGGTGTTCCACCCAAAATTACCAATGTGCTGACATTGAATAGCTTGAATGCATAATAGAAAACAACGCTTGGCTCTTTAACTCTGTCGTCTTTAATGTCTTTTTTATATTTATCTTGTTTATTGTATATTATATGTATATATGTACGATGAAAGCTGAAACCGGAGTCAAATTCCATGTATGGCCAATAAATCTGATTCAAGTGTAGTCTTCTGTTCCACAATGTGTTCACAGAAGCCTTGTTTTGAAGAGTCTTGCGGAGTGGCGCTGGTTAGAACCCCTCTAGTGTGCTCAAAGTTTACATTGAAACGGGCAAATGGATGTAATGAGGGGATAACGCGTCGCCGAAAGCCCTCTATCCAAAATAGCATCTGCAGATCCCGCGTTTGCAGAGCGTTCAGTCGGAAACGATGCAATACATTAGTGGCCACTCAGAATTCATTGAAAAACCGATGGCTTTTTCAGCACGTACTGTACACAGAGGTCTATTATGATAACCGAGTCAAGATAGCGCGGAACATGTATATTGAGGATTCGGATAACTTTCTGGCAGAGCCTAATGGACTCTTACTGGATGCATTGGCAATGCTTCTCGCCTATAATTGGGATTCAAGATGCATTCCGAGGTGTGAAAGAAAAAGTAATGCGAACCAGCAGGAGAGCTATGATAAAACAACATACTCTAAATGCTGTCAATTTGGCACCGCGATTGATTAATTGAGTCATTTGACGTCCGTGCTCACTTGCCAAAAAAAGTGCTTTTTCTCCTTACCTCCAAGGAAATCACTCTTAACTAAAGCTAATGGGCCGGAACACTTTGGGAGCTGGTGGTGGGAGAGCAGACATAAAGATCTGCCAATCAATCAGATTGCGTTCTCTTCTCTGGCCCACACGGGTCGAAGCACGGGTTTTCAAAAGACACTGACGACGTCTGAGGTGACGGACAGGCCTCAGTCAAAGATGTGACACCTCCCTGAGGGTCAGCGTGGAACCTTCCAACCCCACCCCGATCCAATGTGGGTGACAGTCACAGGGACGACAAGGTGCCAACACAAGCACACATTCTGCCCCGGTGTGCACTTCATACCTATGTCAGCCCTGACAGCCGCTCCACTTACATGGTCTAATGAGGTGGCACAGCAGCAGCGTGTGACACATGCTGGGGAACTGGTGAGCAGAGATGAATGCATGGCTTTGCCTGGATTTTTTTTATTTATTTATGTTGAGAACTTGACATTTTTTTTTTCGTCATTGACTTTTAGAAGGGTGTGCATGTTCATAAATCACAGGGATGTTTTCAGAGCAGGTGTGCAAAATTGGCGGAAAAATAAGTTTGTGTTCATGAATAATGCGCTAACTAAGTTTACTGTTCCACTCCCATCTCGCCTGTAAGATTAATCACCTTCTACGGAGCAGATATATCACTAAGTGATCGGTGTAAACCCGGGCAGAGAAGGAGAGACCTATTTTTGTCAAATGCTGCAACTGGTAACATGTTTAAATGTCTTTAAAATGGTTTTGACAGAGCACTGGTCATTTAATTGCCACTAAATGTACGACAAAAGGAAGTAACTTGGACTCAAAATCAATATCCTAAGGGTGTGATTGTGGGAAATAAATGTTTCTCAACCACAACTGTTAACATTTACACAGCTTCCTATTCGTAACCTACACAGAACGTGTGGCGACAAGTACAAAGAGCTATGAATTGCTGACTATTTGCAAATAACATGCGTCTTGAGAATGAGATATCTTAAAATATGTCTTCAGCAAAGTGCATAATATTTGTGGTGGCTATACGCTGCATGCTCAAGGACCTCTTGTGGTTAGCGTGACTCACTGTTTCTCAAAACACCTTTTATAGCCCGTTTTAAATAGCCATTGACTGCCTGCTGACTCATCACTCACTACTCTTAACCGCCCCCGGCCTGCAGGGGCCACTAGTGCAGACACAGCTGTGCATCACATCACAGACCCCCACCTCCCCAGGCAAGAGCTTTTTTTTTTACCGATTTTTTTTTTGGCAGTATGACGTGACTTTACGATTGCCTGCTGCATACATCGCCGCTTGTTCTTGGAGTGTGTTTTACGACACCTGACAGCCCATTGATGTCTAGACAAGGGATTAGCCAAATGTGGGTTGTACTTGTTCAATCACATGATGCAGCAGTGGGCTGTTGCAGACACACCTGATGTGGAGTGTGCCTTTTCACTTAATCTCTTCTTATCGCCCCATTAATCAGACAATACTGTCAACGGCCATACAAAAAAAAACTTCAGGATGAAACTAGACTTCAGTATCACTTACATACAGTAAACTGTCCAGAGTATGAGAATACAAAGGATACACAGTGCAACCCCATACATGTTGCAACACACCACAGGTGAATAGGGTGAAAAAAATACAGTGTTAATTTAAGTAATACATTGTTTCATGGTGACCAACCTTAAAAACCTGTAATACAAACAATATATGTTTAAATATGCAATGTAATATCTAATGCTAACTTTTGGTCAATTTAGGTTAAATCTACAGAAGCAAATAGACGCATTAGTAAAATAAACACCTAGATAGTTTACGGGTTTTCTTCCCTATTGTCTGAAAGAAGACATAAAGCCCACAATCTCAAAATGAACCATTGTTTGAACATTGTTTTTTTCTTAACCTGGCTATCTGGAATCAACCACCGGTGCATTCACTAGTGGTTAGTTAGGTCATATTGCAAATGAGGGGCCTGAGCATGACCACTGCTTCCATAAATGAGGATGTATCCTTCACTTAACCCACCAACCTGCTACTCTAACAGGCTGCTGGCCCTGCAGGCATACGCTGAAAGAAGAATTTCATCCTCAGGCCATGAAGCAAACATTACTAGACAGAAAGACTTCAGAATGTTTTCTCTCTTTCTTTTCCTTTGCGTAATGGCTTGAAATGATATATATAACTGATATATGTCGGCCACTAACTGGACCAACAAACTTCTATCTGCGTTGTCGTTCCAGGAAACAAAAAGTCAAGACCGAGAGTGTTTTTCTCCACATCATCCATCCGGCCAAACAACTAAACAACAAGAGAACCTATTCTTCGGGTGCCTATTTGTTCCTTCATGAGCTAATGGAGAGCTATGGGAGCCACAGTATATAAATATATAGGTTTAAAAATATCTTTATGTTTTTGAAAATTGCAGCCGTGTCAGCGTTGGAAAGGATGCCGCACAAGAAGAACAAAAACATCCAGCGTTCAGATCTTGCTTCTTCAGATCTTCTAGTTATTTTAAGACGTCAGCTACAGCGGTTGTATTTCAATAGCGATGCAGCTGATTCACAGGACATGGAAAGCACATAGCGTGTATGTTGAATAGGCTTTTGTTGTTTTATATTGCACTAAAGCATACTGTAGCTGTACATCATATCTGAAAACTGTGTGTAGATGAATGGGGCTGTATATTTTTAAACATTATGTGATATTTCTTTGTTAAAAACTAGAAATGCAATTCCCCAGCATTGATGTGGAAACTCTGTCTGTGAGTCATGTGTTGATGTTCTCCAGGGATGTTGTTATGCAACCGATCACATAGGAAAAATGAAGGAAAACAAAACGTTTGTATTGCTTCTCTGGTCACATTGACTCTATTCCACCAAAATAATATTCAGATGGATTCTGAGAGTAAATGGTTTCAAAAACCAAAATGTTCAGACGTGTGTACATTCACTTTTGAGTTTTTAATCTAGGACATTATCAATGCTCATGAAAATAATATATATATATAATATATGATGAGTAAGAATGAGAATGTGAGGAGACATTTTAACCAGAATGCCACAACATGATGAGTTAAAGATGTAGGTTTCAATTTTAGGTGGACATATGTTAAACTGTGATACTGGCTATTGTATAGCCAGTATCATGTAAAATGTATTATTGTATCCAGTGAACCATGAAACAACTGTCAAAAATAGATGGTTCCTGTCAAAGGAATGTATTGACTGTTAAGGACAGCCATGCCACATTATTTGGGGCAGGAATCCCTAATGAAGCCATGTCCAATGCTTTTTGTAAATGCACCGTGTCCTTTGATCATTTCAAACAGCTCGTCGTCCTCTGTAGATAAATGCATTTCATCTGTTAATGTCTTATGCCCTGACATTGTGTTTTCCATAATTCACCTGGAACGTAAAAACATATTTGAGTTTGTGATAAAATGTATCTTCAGGCTATCTGAATTAACCATGGAGGTCATTTCAATTATAGCACATTAGAACATACTTTTAATGAGAATGTGATGCGTTTGACAAATCAATTTTCAAAGCACTACAACGTTACATTATTTCATTTCAGCCACCGAGCTAAAATAATTGCCATTTGCCTGAAAGGCAATGACCTCCACAGCGCAATTGATTTTGGCAAAGTTGCGTATTGGTTCTGCTTGGCCACATTTTCCGCACGATTAACTCGTCATCATGTTACTTAGTGTCAACACGTTGACACCAAGTAACACCAGCATAATTATTGTTAATAATAAAAAAAAGTTGACCTATACGTTACAATATATATATATATATATATATATATGTATATATATATACATATATATATATATATATATATATATTAGTGCTGTCAAACGATTAAAATATTTAATCTCATTTATGTCATAGTTAACTGGCAATTAATCGCAATTTTTTTTTCTTCTTCATTTTAATGCTCTTATCAACATGAAAACGTGGATTGGCTTGCTTTATGCAAATGTTTTATTTTATTGAAAAACAACTGCCAAACAGGGCGGTACAAAATAAAATTATAAAGTGCACATTTCAGGTAAACAAGGGTTTACAAAATAAAATTATAAAGTGCACATTTCAGGTAAACAAGGGTTTACAAAATAAAATTATAAAGTGCACATTTCAGGTAAACAAGGGTTTACAAAATAAAATTATAAAGTGCACATTTCAGGTAAACAAGGGCTTAAGAGAGAGAGAGAGAGAGCTGTGAACATAGCAGTCAGGCTCTCGAAGGCAATTCGTAGGTCCTGTCGTTGGATGCGATGCGTATTATATCAGCTAGACCCTCGTCCTCCACAACGTTAACGCAGTAGCCACCCATTTAGCTATGGCTGCAATAAGTTTGCTCTTCGTTGTGGTGTCCATGCGTTTCTGTCCGAAGTCATCCATTCTTGTCTGGCTATGACGAGGGGGCGCAGAGTTAGCATCAGCTGTGTGCTTGGCCATCAAGTGGTATTTCAGACTGGATAGGCTACGATGATAGCTCAGTTCACAATGACTAATGGCACATACCACTTTGGTCTTGTCAAGGGAACCATCTGACAACTATTTGAAAGTAAACTTTCCATTCATTAGCGTCTTATCATTCATTTTGCCGTATCGCGCTCACCATTCATTCATTTCAAACCGTAACGTTAGCCTAGCTTCCAAGCCCAAACGGCGTGCCTATTGTTTTGCTTCCGGTTGAGCTACATCCGGCGTGGTGCTCGCGAGAAAAAAAATTAAAATTAAAATGCGTTAACGCCGTTAATAAAATTGACGGCGTTAAAATTGGTTTGTGTTAACGCTGTTAATAACGCGCTAATATGACAGCACTAATATATATATATATATATATATATATATATATATATATATATATTCGTTACTGTGCAACAGCGATGTCACCCATCATCATTATTTGAATCATTTATTTTCCCTCTGTAACCTTGGGGAAAACTGGAAATTGTTATATATGTATATATATATATATATATATATATATATATATATATGTAAATAAAAAATAACATTAAATCAAATTAATAAATCAAAGCTGCAATGTAAGACACTATATATAAATAATAGGAAGTAGGGCTATATCAACATTAGAAATTCTATAAGAGCTATTTTTGCGAATAAAAAAGAAGCAGCGTCAACTATTTTTGATACTCGAGAACAAAAGTGGAAGTCTGATGACTGTGAGGCAAAATCCCATGAGTCCATGGTTCATTCAACACACACACTATAATAGTGTACGCAGGAGAAATGGGTGTTGTTGTAAAGGTGATCCCAGCAGTGTGTGTGTGTGTGTGTGTGTGTGTGTGTGTGTGTGTGTGTGTGTGTGTGTGTGTGTGTGTGTGTGTGTGTGTGTGTGTGTGTGTGTGTGTGTTATCAGAGCATTGCAGAGTTAGTGACATATTACAGTATCAAGTGAAACGGCTCATGCGCAGCAGCAAACTGTGTGTTTTTCCTTTTGAGGGACATTTGGTGCATTCAGTATTGAAATAAATCTCACTACGGCGTCTCAGCCAACAAGTGTGTGTGGATTTTCCCCCTTAAAATACTTCGTTACATAATTAATGGAGGTAGTTTCAATATTGTTGAGCAGTTCAAAGTGTTGCAGCCGAGTTGCAAGCACACACAGCAAACTAATATTTAATAAGATGCTGAAATAAAACTTGCTCAGAGATATATAAATATGTGTTCGCTGTCTTTGGCGCATAATTCTGAACCACACGCATGCATATTTACTTTCATGCATTCACATCGCAAAACCAACCTCCACACAAATATGCAGTGCATTTGCACAGTGGAAAAAACACACCTTACCCTTGCTACCTGCATAACAAATTATGTTTATGCCTTCAGCACTGGGTTGATAACGCTTTAGTAAATATAGATTGTTTATGGGTGGTACATTAGCACACATAGAGCCTCAGCTGTATTTATGCCTCTGCTGAGACACAAGGGCAGGAAGCCCAAACAATGTCTGCTTGTGTGCCAGAGCTAGTAAAAAAAAAAAAAAATCATCTCTATTTATTTGCAAATGGAAAAGTTTATCTTTGGAATGAACTTTTGTGGGATAAATGACGAATTTCACCGAGTTATTGGCTTCTGCTGTCAAGGTTGCCCGCGTGTCGCAGACAATTTCATTCAACTGGCAACAGCCACCAAGAGAGTCCATATCAAATATCTGCTCTCCTTATTATTCTAATGATCACTGTCAATCTTGATGGATTAGTGTATGCATTATCGACCTGAAAATACGAGAGAGAGAGACAGACTCTGCATGCATCACTGAAGGAACATTTTGGTTTTATGGGCAAACCCATTAGCCGCGTTAATCAGGATAAAATGTCTATCTCATCTATTTTCAGTGGCTGACCGCAATAATGAGTCATTAAACATTGTGTTTCAGAGAAATCCATCTCCATCTTGGCCCAAAGAGATTCTGAGATTATTCACATTATCTCTTATTGTCCACCAAAGCACTATTGCGTCAGATCAAACATTTAAAGACATCTGCAGGGGAAGATGGACACAAACTAAATAAATCAAATAGGACGGAGAAGGTTAATCAGGAGGTAAGTATTCATCCACAGCCTCTCTGTTTATTGAATCATCTTCTACAGAGGACATCTTTTTGTACCGCGTCAAATCGTCCTGCCCAATGAAAAGACTCCGTCTCATTTTGCCCTCAACTGTTATGACATTGGCTGCGTGTCTGCAAGCAAAGTGTCCTGGCGACGATCGCACTTCCTGTTTGAAGTCATCCGCTGCCCATGGACACGTCCTAATATCCATACAGACCTGTAAATAATGAAAATACTAACATCTGTTTATGTATTCTGGTCTGCTGGAACTCTACACTTATCATGAATTTAAACGTCACGTCAAGCAAAGGCTCACATTTAATGATTTTGTGTTTGTAATCCACCCATCAATCAGTACCTTTATCCAGCCTGTAGTGACATAAGGGGAATATAAGGAATACGTTTTAGAAATCCAGTCTGGCAAGAACTATCCTTATATTCCTTTGCACACTTAGTGAAAAACTTCCAACTGACAATTTGCAATGTTTTGCTAGCCTGTAATTTAATGCTGCAAAACAAGAAAAACTAATGGAAAAAAAAAACTAATGACGGCTGTAATGGAAAATCAACCTTGTCAATCTCCTTCGGAGGAAAACAGATGCGATGTGAAACACTTAAATGTCTTTAAGTATTTATTAAACAGAAACTTGTAATAATTCAATTGAATGGATAGAGCTCGTCACCACAGATGACTCGGAGGTCTGACCCGGAAAAGATAGTTCACATGCATTTTATACATCAACAATTATTCTTTGAAATGGTTGCCCTCTCCCCTTTCCCCTCCCCCCCGCACTTGTCCTCGCACTGTCCTCGCACTGTCCTCGCACTGTCCTCCGTGTGCAGACAGGAGACAGACCTCGATACCCAGCTGGCGCCCGCCGCTTGGTTGCGGACCTGAGAAGGAAAAGTGATAGCCCAAAGGAAGAAACAAGAAAATAGAGGAATCCTAAACAATAGAAAGACACCCCTGCTATCATATCAAGGATGGCCCGGTTCAGTCTGGGGCAAAGACTGACCTCACTACATGATCAACACTTCCAAGAATAATGCCTTCTAAGTAAAATTTCCACCACAACGGCAACTACACAAAACCACATGTTACCCACCGGCAATGATAATTCATATGAATGTAAACTCTGGGTGTAAATCTTGAAACAAGGCCTTCAAAAACATTGTAAAGCAGCCTGCATCAAACATTGACAATAGAAAACGTAATAAACCAAAACAAGGCAAATGTAACAACATGTGTGACCACACAGAACCGTATTGATTGAGCTAATGAAATGATGTCCTATTGGTTTTGCTGCACGAGGCGGAGCCGAGCTCATCACATTTCCGTGTCCTTACATACGATTGCTTTAGGAGCTAATGATTCTCCAATGATTCTCCATGAGAGCGAGGCCGTGTGGCTGTGACCGGCTTCATTACGGCAGGTGGCTTGGAGCGTAAAGTACAACAAAAAAAACACCAAGTACTGACAGGAAACAGCCTATCAGAGCAACTTAGTATGAAAATAAGAAGAACACACATTTAAATCCATGCCCATTTACTGCATATCAAAGTGATTTTTCAAAATGGATTCGGGCTTGGATAATGAGACAGTCTTGGCATGGCAAATTATCACTTGAAAGGCCTTTGTGGTGTTTCACATTTTGTTGCAGGACAAGAGCTACTGAATGATGTATCTTGCAATTAAATAAAATTAAAATAAAGATACGACTTGCTCAGCGACGCTCATGCTGAGAAACGGTGCTGATACTGTTTTCCTTCAAACATGTGAGAAGGCAATTGAATGTCTTAGATACTATAAAATACAAAAGTACTAAAGGTTTTGGCTATTACCTTTAAATTGCTAAATTCTCAATCGTTGGAAATATTGTATAATGTTGTTCATATATTATTTTTCTCACCCAATGTGAGCATGTTTCTCACATTGGCTGAGTGGCAGGTTATCCGGAGGGCCAGTGTGATATTTTGGAACACATCTGTGGCTAATGGGATATCCGTGTGCCTAGCTAACGTCTGAACAGAGAGAACGGGCCACTGCGGAGAACAGGTTGGGAAACACGGCCTCAGGCTGCGCACTTGCCGAAACTCTGAAAACTGTAATCCACCACAAAATATGATGTGACCCGTCGTAAAGCAATTTCCAAGACTGTTTGGATATTAAACAAATTCTACCTGATTGGCTCAAATTGTGTTTTGCTAGCTGATTGTTGATACATCACTTTGCTCTGAAATGACAGCGCTTGATTTTGTGTCTGGAATGTTTATAAAATATATGGTTTGCATACTTACAGTGTGTGTGTGTGTGTGTGTGTGTGTGTGTGTGTGTGTGTGTGTGTGTGTGTGTGTGTGTGTGTGTGTGAGAAAAGGGTGCATGAAAGGCAATGATCTACAAAACAAGATTATTTGCATATGCTTTGGAATTAGGCTGCCAGACTCCTCCGCCTAGTGTTTAATCAAGCGTTTAATCAATTCAGCACATACAGCTGTGTGGAAACCCTTATTTCAATCTCACCAACGTTCAAATCTCACAACCTTTCACAGCAAACAAACCTGCAATATGTTCCAACGTTCATTTGCATGTTGTTAGCGCGTAAAAATGATTGGATGCCTGGTGTAGCCTCCGGAAGAAAAGAAACTTAGCCAAACAACTTCTCTCGTTCTCGGAATTTATTTTCCTTGATCACAACCAAAGTAACAAGTGCTGCAATCGCGATAGCAGGGAGTCGTCATCTTCATAGACATGAAGAATAATTAAATGAAGAATATCTACAGAATATAACGATTTATATTATCAATGTCAAGCGGCAATACAATTAATTTAGTACAATTCACAATACGTTATTAGCTCCCAAACACGGTTTTGATTCAACAAACAACCAGTTAAATAACACCTTTATTTATATATATATATATATATATATATATATATAAATGTTTTCCACTGTGGCCTTCAAGCACATTAAGAACTCCCCCCACTGTGCCACACAGAGCATTTCCTGTTACTTCTAGGTCTCGTTAGCTGACCTGATATGGCTGGTTGGAGACAAAGCATGGTGTCTGACCCCCAGAGACCCCACAGAAATGACTGCCGCCCTACATTTGAACCTTGCTGTTCGTCCCATCAAGTGACAGTGAAGATGTCACGCACTGATGGTTGGGAAAAGTTCTCCTGTAAATCTCTATTGATTACCAATTGCTGACTCTTAGCTTGGCAAGTGGTTGGTTTTGTCTGGGTGCTGTTTCGAAGCACAAATACATCTGGTGACGGGGGAGCGTTTTAGGGGAACAGACCCAGGACGGCGTTTTTTTGCAGCGAGGACAGACAACAAAGCCGAGCAGGAGAGCCTTGGCTCGAGAGCAGAGTGTTCCCTATGCTTTGGTGCACATCCTTCCAAGTAACACTTGTTCCACTGCCTTATGCAATTTTCTAAAGAATACCAAACGGTGAGAACGTGCACAGATTTCAAAGGAGTATAAATGCTACCTGTCTCTCCGATAAGGCCACTTGTATTGCCGTCTCTTCTCTTTCCTGTGGTCCTACCGCGGTGATTTGGATGGCATTCAATGAGACAACTTTTCTAAAAATGTAGAAGAAGTCCTTGCCAAGGTCAGTGACTATAACCAAATAACGAAGCCACACGGAAAACCACTTAACTGACAAGAAATCTGGAGTCCACATAATTTATATTATTTCAAGTACTTTCAATGGAGCATTTCAGGTTGACTAAATCTGATATCGGTAGCGGATAAGTACCGAGTAGTCCTCAGTTAATAAATCATCAGCTAGTTCAGAGCAGACACCTTTGTCATTGTATATCGTCCCCTTAGCGGCTGGACTGTGAGGGCCTTTACTGCTCACTCAGGACAGTCTGATGAAGCCTTCCCTGCTGAATATCAAACAGCTTCGTCACCTGCTCCTTTCTCTGCTCGCGACTTCATACATCACGCCGTTGTCTGAGCAGAGTCCTTGGAACATGGAATTCATATGAGAACACAGTTTCACCGTCTCTGACCGTATCAGCAGCACATGAAGAGGCTAATTTATTATGTTCAACGCGGTAACGACACATTATCTAAAACCGATATACGCCTACAACAAATTATACTAACTAATGCCATTATCAAGTGGTATCATCTTGTGGAAACCTAACACTAATAATCATATGAATTACAGTTTAATCTATTCTCCTTAATAGTGCCTTTTATCTGGATTGCTTCAGCGATGCCAGTTCAGTATGGAGGCCGTACAGTAAATTAACTGCTCCGTAGCTTGCATCATGCTGAGTGAAGTGTGCGAGCAGCTTCAGAGGAGACTAAGATGAAAGAGCAGAGGGTTTTAGACTAATTATCTCTGCGTACTTGATAAGGATAACTCGCCATGACCACAGGGCGAGCCCAAAGTCTGGCTGCGTGACCATCGCCATCACGAATGTAAGAAGCGGCGTGCACATCCAGACAAATCCCGAACAGGTGCCAGATCAAGAGAAACTACACATGTGTATGAATTCATCCAGAGAAGGTTAACTGGCCACATGTGCTCTTTTTGAGGAACCAGTATCCTTTCACTCATGTTCACTCTAGATCAGCGGTACCCAACCCACAGCGGGCCGCACAGAAAGAATGAATGAAAGAAATGTTGAATAAAAAATAAAGGTTTAAGTTACTGAGTAGACTGGACTAAAGGTTTAAGTTACGGAGTAGACTGGACTAAAGGTTTAAGTTACGGAGTAGATGAAATAAAGGTTTAAGTTACGGAGTAGACTGGACATAAAGGTTTAAGTTAAGGAGTAGACTGGACTAAAGGTTTAGGTTACGGAGTAGATGAAATAAAGATTTAAGTTACGGAGTAGACTGGACATAAAGGTTTAAGTTAAGGAGTAGACTGGACTAAAGGTTTAAGTTACGGAGTAGACTATAATTGTCTCTATGCCGGTCGTATCATTTTATTACGTCATATTTATGACGTCATATTTATCGACCACACCGTGAAAATATTGTCTTACACGAAACCGGTCCGTGACGCAAAAAAAGGTTGGGGACCGCTGCTCTAGATGGTAGTCGCCTCATTAAAAAGCTCTTAATAGTTCCATTCACTCCTGAGCAGCTCTGCTATGCCATCGCTGAACTGGAGAGGAGCTCAACGGCTTTTGGTTTAAGGACCAAAAAAAATGGAAAATGGAAAATCTCGTATAAATATCTCCCCCCAGAAATCATGGCTTTGTTCACAGGCTTTGTTGTTAACGGGTTCCATTGAGAAAAATACACCAGTCCAAGGTGCTCCAGCACTCATGGATGAAGCGTGTGCATCAGTGACAACACCGCAGGAAGCACGAGATAAAAGGCAAGATTATCCTAACGTGGAGGATGCCACTGTATAGTCTTCATGGTGTTTGCGCCCAAAGTATGTGTGAAATTAGCATCTAATGTACCAAGGCAGCAGCTAATTAAGCCAAAAAGACTGTCTTCAGGGCAAAACCGAGGCAGAGCTCCAAACATGCAGCGGTGGAATCCACCAAAGGTGGAGACGAGCTCCCGAAAACAAAAGAAAATCAGTAGAAAAATCAGTTAAGAGATACAGAAATAGAAAACGCTCATCAATGAAGTAACAATCTAGCCAAACTTTTTACAACGCTGCAATTCTCCTCTTCCTGGGCCTCTACGGCGCGTAAAGTTAATGCAGTGGAAGTTACTACACACGAAATTAAAAAGGAAATGGAATGAAATACGAGCACAAAGGAAACATTTTTGTTTTCTGTGGAAAAATAATCACGCAGCTTGTTCTGAAGACACTCCTGGGCTTTTTTGGAGGAGGGAGGCAGCGTTGCTCCAGCTGATGTGACTCAAGAATCCCATGGTAACGAAACACACTCGTGTTGTAGGAGGCTTTTAAAAAAAGTGGAACCACCATTGGCAATAGAAGATGGTGGAATATTGTCCAAGTCCAAGATGCACTTCAGATGACAAGTGCACTGCTCTTCTGACTGATGCATCTATTTGACAAATGACTTGCTTATTGCTTTGTGTCCTAGTTAATCTGGCCTAGTGCTCCTCTATTCAGAAGGGAGCGCACAACCTGTTAGCTCAGGGGTCACCAACCTTTTTGAAGCCGAGAGCTACTTCAAGGGTACAAAATAATACGAAGGGCTACTTGTTTGATACAAACTTCCTGAACAACAAAGTTGCACAGATCACTATCTATTTAACCCCTATCTAACTATCTAACTCTATCTAACTCTATCTAACCCCCTTCAGAAATGGTCGGAGTTAGGGCTGGGCGGTATGGCCAAAAATTAATATCACAGTATTTTGTAAGATTCTGGCGTATTTTTTTTCTTCAGTAAATGCATTCATTCATTGATGCTGAAAAGGACCGCAGGCCAACTGAACAGCTGTTTTTACGTTGGTACATAGAGGGTGTTAGGAAGCTAAACCTGGAGGGACTTAGGACCCAGGGGAATGTAGGTGAAAAAAAACAGGAAGGGTCTGTCTCTTCCTGCGACGGAGTTTCTTCTTGGTGTGATAGTGGGCGAGCTGTACCCAGCATGCTCGGTGGTGTAATTTTATAAATGTACAATTATTAGTGTTACAAATTGTTAATAAGTCACAAACTGTTGTGTCTTGGTGTTTTACCCTGTTAAAATGTGTTAGTTGTGGGTTATTAATTGTTGTTATAAAGTTTTAACCGCGACTAAAGTTAGAACCATGATACAAGTTAGAACCATGACACCTAAGTAGCCCCGACCGCTGCGCGCACGCCAGTGAATTATTTTTTTTTTAAATTATTTTTCTTGTGAAAGCTCATAAGCGTGTTCTATTTTTAGAACATGCTTCGCGGGCGACTAGCGTGGTCTCTGCGGGCGACCAGGTGCCCGCGGGCACCGTGTTGGCTACCCCTGTGTTAGCTCATTCCATTTTAAAGTACTGCAACAAGATAAAAAAACATATATTTTTCATCAAAAGGTCCTCCAACCATAACAAAACACAATGTACGTTATTGCATTGGGTTTTCTGTTACCCTCATAAGCAAAACATAATTTGTCAATGCCTTCAGAAACACTTAACAATGAATGTTAGAACAACTATTAATATGTGTGTGAGAAAAGAGGCAATATATTTAACTTCTCTCCGGGTTCCCTTTTTATCTATTTGTGACACTAATGATGACCATTTTCACGCGATCAACCGGGTGCAAAAGTATAAATGTCCTCCAGGAGATACTAGATGAATACGTTGAAATAACAAGATGATAATTGTTGAGTTCAGGGAACCTTTCTTTGCTGTGTCAACGCTAGATGCTTTGTTAACCCGTTCATCCACCTGGACTTACCACTGTAAGTGGATAGTTAAAGATAGTTCAAAGTAAACATGTGTCGTTTTTAGGCGTTTATTTTTCCTCAGGAGAACAGTCTCAATATACGGTGAATAACTAGAAAAAAAAAGACATTATATTTCTCAGAACACTAAGAACTGCTTAATGACTAATGATGCATTTCATGCCAAACTTGGAAAACATACATAATGCCATATACCACATATTGCAATATGAATGAATGCATGAAAGAGATGTGACATTTTGCAGTGCAGTTGCTGCTTCTCTTTTCATTCCAGTTCCTCTGAGACTGATTCCCCCAAAAAACCTTGTTAAGAAGCATACAAAAAAACCTTAAAAACAATTATGCATAAGCTTCTTCTCCTTAATGAATCCAGTCCCAACATTTGTGGTAATTGCTGTCATTATTATGCTGTTCATATGTAATGGGTGTGCACTGGCTGCTTCAGCACAGACGAAAAAGAACGATGGCACATGTTTTTGTTAACAAATCGTGTTTGGGGATGTGATTATTTCTGACCACTAATGATGTGAAGGTTTCAGGCCTCCTAGTCTTCACGTCTGTGCATCCCTTTAACCCTTTTTGTTGTATTATTAATAGAACATTCTGCAATACACTCTCATATCTCTCTTCTTTCACAGCGATGGTCTATGCTTCATTTGTTGAATCTACATTTGATTAGTTCTCCAGCTATTTGCTTTTACTATTTCCATATAATGAATAAATGAATTGAATGAAGATCTTAATTTAAAAAAGCAAATATGCAGAAAGGAAACCGTTAATGGGCCGTTGCTGAAACATTATTACACATTATAATTATTCGCGTCTTAACAATTTCACAATATTTGTTTTGCAGAATTGATTAAAACATATATTTTATCCTGTATTTTCTAATTCCGTGGACTGGCTCTTGGCAGTGGGTTCTAGGACTGTATAACCACTTAATAACCTGAGTGCCAAATCACCTTGCTTTTGCAAAAGTGGCAATTGAGATGAAGTCACTGCCTTCGCTACTCTCTTCATAATTACACCCACTCGTTTTTTTTCTTCTTCATCTCATCACTTTATGTCCTTGACAACCTCTCAGTTTTTAATCTACTGTAGGATTTAACCTTCTTTACTGGGCTGTGAATGCGTGCTCTGGTCACATGTTGTAATCCTGTCCCCATCCACCGCTTCTAATTCATTTTTTACTCAATCCTTGCACTGCAATACCTTCCTCTATAATATTATACTTCACTGATCTTGTTATACTGCATTACATGTAAACGTAGCCGCATTGACCAGGTCTACCTTATGCATTGTCTCCTCTTTAACAGCAGCACAGTCTTGAGAGAATTAGCAGTTAGTCAGTGAAAGATTCAACTTTTTTAAATGCATGTAACAAAACATTTGTATTGCATTAATGGAAGTATGTTAGTGGAATATATACTTTACTGGAGATTTATGCAATAATTAGATCCATAGTTTTTTTTTTCTAGCCTTGATTTTCTTATTATAGAAAGCGCTAATTACAAGAAAGCCATTTGCAAAGTCATCTCTTTCTGCATGACGCCTCATTAGTGCACTTACTGGTCAGAATATTACTGATCAATTGTCAGTAATAAGTATGTCAAGTGGACGTCAGTTAATAGAGCAAGAAAAAGGTTTTTAAAGCTTCCATTCTTCCCATCTGTGCAGAAATTACATTTGAAAATGACAGGCTCTGACAGGCACATGAATAATTTGCTCTTAATTCGTACTCACTGGTTGTGAAGCACAGTTGTGCTGCAATGCTAAAAGACATACAAGGGGAGGAAACATGCCAAGACACATTTGTTTAAGTAGCGTCAAGTGAAGAAAGAAATATCAGTAATGTGAATTTAAATGAATTACTTCCATTGAAGTTGTAATACATTGTGATTTCTGGTTATTTGTCAATGCTGTTAGCTAAAGAAAAGCTAGCTACTGTAAATACTGTTTCCATAATGATGAGACATCTTTTTTTCTTCTATATTCAAGCTATATTTTTACAGCATGTGTTTGGAGTCAGGTAAAGCCGCCGGTTGCCTCCATTATTCTTCCCCAACCTTTAACTTTGCAGGATTGAGTGAGATTTGCCTGTACTTTGGTTGTATTACTGCAATAAGGGATTTAGCCAAGACTGTGTTTACAGCGGCTTTTGCCATAAATCTCTGGTTTCTATTTCAAACTGTGAGATTTAAAAATAGTGCTAGAACGTGGATTTAAGGTGGTGCCTGGATCTCCAGTGGGCGTATCATTAGTATCCAGAGTTATTGCGCATGATTATGAAGAAAAGAATACAAGTGTTTTTTCTGGTTTAATACAGTATAATCCTTTACGTCAGCTGATGTCTCTCCTCATGGGTGGAGCTTAAACAATAGAATGAACATTAACCTCTGTGTAGCCTTCCGATGGAAGGGTTAAAATAGTGAGAATTATGACGACTCCAGGCCTACAAGTGACTCATGACTGATTCATGTGCGTTTTTATTCTGAGATTATTATCCTGAACACGGGACGGCAGCCAGTGTGGTCCCATCGGGAGCGCCTGAATGGGACGGGATGGAGGAATAGAAGAGAGAGAAGAGAGGAGAGACACACATCGGCAGACTCTGTTTCTGGAGGGTGACAGATGTCTACTTCACATCGCACTTAAATTCAAAGAAGAAGAAGAAGTCATCTCCCAATCTCATTGAATCCATCGCGTCGGAAGCAGATTATTTACATATTCAAAAACTGCAACTGGCACGTCTTTGTGAATGTTTCTCTCCACTGTGATGTTATTGTATAAATCCAGAGCGCTGACCTTCTTTCCTCCCCTCAAACCAGATGACAGAGCGAGTGCCAGACAGTCCAACACTACAATCTGCCACTGACTCATGCTCGGCGTACACACAGCGCTGCCCTCTATGTTTTTAAATGAAGAAATAAAAATGCAACGCAGGGTTACTTTTAATTACATAACATCTGTTTTGTTGTCGTGGCATCAGATGTCCAACATCTGATATCAAGGACATTCCGCATTGAATTTTCAATGACGTCAAAGTGCACGGAATCTTTTTTCTCATTCTAGCGCTGCTGCTACTGTGCAAAATTGAGGCCGGGGCATACATATTCATTGGGTTTGCATGGGAAAGGGGGGGATTAGATAAAAAATGGCAAAGAAAACTGATAATACACTCTATTGAATCTCAAATCTGACTGCATCCTCGCGTTTTCTATCCCAGAGTGTTACCATGATGTGATGGAGGTCTCGCTATCCCGCAGAATGCAGCCTGGTGTTTAGTCAGCTGTGACGAGGACTAATGTGAGCTTTCTCTTACATTCAACTCCCCTTGGAAGAGGCAGCCACATGAGGAAACTGAGCAGCTGAGTGGGTGCGTAAATCAAACCGCTGAAATGACAGGAAAGCAATTCAATTCAACTCTGACGTTGCTTTTGCCAAACAGGTGTGCATCGCCGACATTTAATACATATGCTGAAAACATTACGCGGGCCTGACAAGATAACTACATCATCGCACGGGGAAAACAAAGTGAAGCCAACATTGCACTTAAGGGCCAAGAGCTGGATCAAAATTAGTTTTTCTCAAGCTACAATACAACACTTTCTTCCTTTCCCAGGATGAATAAAAAAGTTTGCTATACGTTCAAAAAGAATCTTCAAACATCCACCAGCGCTTTGTAGCTGCAAAACATCTCAGAAGTAGCAATAGCGGAAAGCAATAGTTTTTTAACCCAATATGATTAAGTAGACATTGCCTGCACATGTGCATTTCATTAACAGAGATTTATGAATTACATCTATTCATTAATCAGAGCCGTTGAAATTGTCTTGATCTCCCCCAATCAAGAGTTGTAGTTTTTTGTTTTGTTTTTTTGATCATCATCAACCTAGAGTTTAGTTTTAGTTCAGGATGAAAGCTCTGGAAGTGACTCCCAGTCTGCCAATCTACTTATTACACACTTAAAGTGCACAGTTCTCCAGGCCGTTTTCCGCCTACTCCCTTTCCCTATTACCATGCCTTCCCCATGCTGCTCTCTAAGTTTGATTAAGCACAATCCAGTGGGGGTGTTTCAGCACAAACTTGATCCATGGCCGAGGGCTGACTTTGCTCTGCTGCGTCAGAGCCAAAGATTTTTGCGCCAGCGTTCCTTCTCCCTATTCCCACCTCATATTCATCACTTTCACTGCGGTCAGGATGGAATCTCAAACCAGTGAGGGGTCTAATGACTCAGGGGAGCCTGATGGGCATGACCACCCTCTGTCTGAGGACAATCAGCACGAGGATACAAGATCACATGATTCACAACACTTTCATACACATATTGGGAAAGAAGAAAGAATAATGTGCGTATTTTACATCTTTTTATGAAAGGTGTCTCCAGAGAGACTCTCTCAAATTTACTTACGCCAACTGTAATCTCCAAATATTTGTTTTTTGTTGCACCTTTTCAGTAACTGATGTACAACATTATAGAAAATGGAATATAGGAAGCAGCATTTTAAACAATGAAGGTAAATCTCTGTCCGCTTGGATGAGAAATGAGCAATAAACATAATGTCGAGATGAAATGAAATACAAAATAAAAAAGCCTTTTTAACCATTTATATTGTGCACCTATTTCACAATATATTCAAAAAAAATCTTTATATTTTTATATCAAAGCCAATCACCTTTTCTTTTTTAGTAAAACATGTGACATTGTGCTTTGGGTAAATGTCAACCATTAATATCAAGATCCATCAGTCGATCTGCTACTTTTAGCAACAAGGGAGGTGTGTTTCCAACTTTGTATTGATCCAATCAAATGCGAAAGGATTTTATTTTATTCATATTTATTCATTGATTTCTCTCTTGTATCTTTACACACGCTCAAATATTCCATTTGACTGTTGGGACACGTCACAGTACAGAAGCTAAAAAAAAAAAGCTCCAACTTCCATTTCACTGGGACTTTAGTAATCTCGAGCTTTCAGTTGAGCACGTAATTAGTGCCATTAGCTCTGCATGTGTTCGCCGTCTCTCACATACATTTCGCTGAGTGATTCTAAATATAATGGCATGAACAGCAGCAGTATGGCTAATGGCAAGTCGTGGCAACGGCAGCTAAGCACGGAGGTTTTTGTGGAGGGACTCAGACTTCTCTCTGAAATAAATGTTGCTACTCTGCTGTTTGAGTTAACAACATGGAGCTGACTTCCAATGTGCTGTACATATAATTTAATATTGATAGACCCTCTGACCATGCAAACAAATAGATTATAGTTCATGATATTTGTTTGGTGTTTTTCGGGTATACAAATGCGGCATCAAATGATGTACTAGATTATTTATAATGAATCAAATTGTGTGAATAAAAACATCTACTTATATCTGTTGGTAGCAAAGTATATTTTGGGCACTGTGTTTTTCAGAGAATTGGACATCTGTCAGATAAACCATTTGAGGATTATTAAAACGTGATGAATGAACACAGATGGATGCTAAAGCTACTCTCTCAAGAAGCCACTTCTCTTAGATTCTCAACAAATACCTCTTCAGACTACAGAGCTGGGTCACTTGATAATATGAACATTCACCATAAAATCAGCCAGTCGAATGTTGCTGTTGTTATTCATGTTCAAGAAAAGTTAATTCAAGCACTGTTCCATGAAGACAACCCTGTCGCCATCTACTCATCCGCCTCTGCCTTTGTTCTGCAACACGATGAGCTATAATGCTAATGCTTCAGCAGTTTAGTGCTAATTTTACTCACTTGGGGTTACAGTTTGTGAGCTCTGGCACAAGGTTAAAAGTGCTGCAGCAGATGGTCTCTATATCTCTGCTCCACAGTGGTACATGCACAGTCACTTTTAGATTTGATTGTAATTTCTTTTGACAGAGCAACATATCGTGAGACTTGTACTCGCTGACGGTTGAAACAGAAAGAGGAGCGCAAGAGCTCGTTCAGAGCGAAGACACGGCCAGAAGGTTTGACACACAGTTGCTCCACATTTCAATTCCCAAAGATATATCCAAGCGGAGGGAAAATAATCTTTACGAGATAGATAGATATATATAACGGAGAGTGCGGGCTTCAGTGTGGTTTAACATACTGCATGGCGAATGGCCAAAAGGAAGGAAAAGAATGGCAGTTAACCTTGTAAGACGAGCGCTGCGCTCTGCAGAGATAACTGCGTTGAGGTTAAGCACCGATGTTTGGAAGTGTAAACAGCTTGGAACTTCATGCTCGCGTGATGCCTCAAGAGATTGCGCTCAGAAGACAACAGCGTCACACCATGAACCCACATCTATAAACTCTCCTGCTACAGGTGAATTCCTCCAGGCATACCAGCCCAACAAGCAAATCGGCTCACCGTCCTGGGGAACATGGTACTGTACACCAGTGTTGCAGGAAAAAGCCATATGCCACACTCTCTTTGAGAGTTAAATTAAGGCTGACACTTTTACGGGGCAGGAATGAAATAGATCATCTGTGCTTTGTATCGAATATTCAGAATGGAGGAGCAAGCAGCAAAAAAGTTAAGTGTAATCACCCGAGAAGATGAAGCACCCTCTCAATATTAAGCCCCAACGAGACGTAAAATGATCATGTCTAATGCAGGCTATGATCCATATGCAAAGGCAGTTTATATTATTGTATAATTCATGCCACACGCGGAGGAGATTAAGTCGCTGAACTTGCGAGACGAGTTCTGCGGTGGATCAAAGTTGGCTGATAAACGTTATCATAAATGACAGATACAGGATGAACGCAGAGACTAGACTGACTTTCAAAAGTCAGTAAAAACCTGTGACTGGAGATTGACGTCTTCATGAGACTTCTGGTTATAGAAAATGTGGGGATGCTATCCTGAGGGGACAAAGTCTCTCTGTAGCTCATATGGAGTAAATAATCTGTTGTCATGAGATGTACAGGCCACGCAATCCCCAACCCCCTCCAGAGAGCCATCAATGTGCAGATTAGAGCTCCCCCCCTCCCTTCCTCCTATCTCTTCTCTTTTTTTCATGCCTAATCTGGATATTTTTCATGAAAACTCTGCGATGCTGCGTTCACTGCCTCGGAGAAGGCTTTAAAAAAAGCTCCAAACATAAGAAACTGAGGAGTCAAACCAAAAAGGCAAAATGGTGATTTGGGATAGTGCAGAATAGGATTCCTAACTGAGATAGAAAAGATATATCACGTGGAATAATGAGGATTGGTCAATTCTAAAACATAAATCCAGTCTGGACAGATAATAAGAACACAAAAGAAGAAGGTGTTACAATGACTTCCTCCCTCAACAGACATATTTCTATTGTAATAATTCCATGTTATGTCCTTTCACTTTTCCTGAATGTATCTGCAGTCTTATCTCACGTTTTATGTATTTTACTGCTTATACAACCTATGCTGACCCCTCCATGTTTCTTTATAACATATCCTTGATACACTGTAAATATACTGTATGCTAACACAAAGACAGCTGGTGTTTTATCTTTTCAAACTGAGGTCACAGTGACCGTGTTGAATAATCGCACTTCCTCCGGTTCTTTTCAAAACACTCGTCGCTAGCAGAAAAGAAAAGCAAACTTGCAAAGAATCTGAATGTCTGAACACGAAAAAATCATCTGTGCACAGCAGTAATGCTCCTGGAAGCTTAAGCTCCTCGTGATGAACCATGAATGCAGAGATAAGTGTCATGTATAGTGTGCATGGCACTTCTCAAAGTCTTTAATAAGGAGGCTAATGTTGGGACACTGTGGCAGAGCAATTGTTATTTCGCAGCAGCCATGTTTCGACACGATAAGCAAAATCGCATAATCCACATTAGCATGTGGAAGAAGTGTGTGGAGAGAATACAGTAAAGCTGCTGATAAAGCTTGTCAAGAAGTCCCTGCTAACTCTGGCTGCTAATTTCAGAAAAATAGGGTTCCATTATCAAACCGATGTATCCGTGAAAACACGAATCGTTTGCAGATAACGTGTCTCGTTAGGGAACATGCAACACCGTTTAAATATGCTACATGCTAACTGTAGATCACAAGCTAGAATGTTGTAACTCTCCCTTCTTTGGAGACCTTGCTTAGCAAAGCTTCTCTACTTGTCCTCCTATCTCTGGAAACCACCAGCTGCTGAGGGAATCGGAGTTGCTTTAAACTCCCACGCAAGCCAAAGACATCAGCAAGCCAGCCTACATGTGCGTACGAGGGACTTCAGGGGTAGAGAGGGAATTCACTGTGCCGTTTGAACTTCCCTAGCTCCGAGCCTCGAGTTGTCTTTACCAATCACAGGCTTTATCATTTGATCATTATGTGCATTAACACAATATGTCGTTTTTATGCAGATGACAGCATTATGTATATGACACATTCTGAGCGAGTGCGATCGAGAAACTGCAAACGGCTTTAAAATGCTGTTCAGAGGAAACTCGGTGGAATGAGATTTTGTATTTTTTGTCGACCAAATGATGTGCTTCTCAAGGTCAAAGAAGCCAGATGAAGATGTGTATTGAAAATAATAATTTATAACTTAAAAATATAATTTGTACACATTGTCTTTGAAATATCATATCTGGAATCTTACCAAAAAAAAGTATGGTTCTATTATAGAAACTGGTGCTGTCTTTTATTTCTGCAAGGAAAGAAAAATTCATGCTCCGCTTTCCCAGCAATTTATGATGTTATATATGTATGCAAGTTCATCTGAGTGGAACATGTTAGATTCAGTGTACCATTCTGCGTTATGATTTTCCTCTGATACACATTTCGGCACAGAAAGTTGGTTTGTCCTTATTACACCACCGTAGAATGGATCATTGATACATTTTACGTAAAGGCCATATTACACAAACTGCAACCTCTCATCATGCTGACACATACATGTTTCTTAATTTTATCCTCTTCGACATTTGTGTAAAGTTGTCATAAGCATATGACTTCATGGGTTATTGCCAAAAACAAGTGTTTTGTGAGGTACCAGTGACCTTTGGCCTCCAAATTATAAATCCGTTCAACCTTGAATGCCAAATTTGAAGTCTTTCAAGGTATTGCGTTCATCAGAATGGCTCGGACTCGTGGTTACAGTGACCTTTGACCACCAAATTTTAATCAGTTCATCGTTGAGTCCAGGTGGATGTTTGTGATATATTTGAAGAAAATCCCTCCAGGCATCCCTGAGATATCACCTTCAAGGAGAATGAACCGGAATAATGGACGGATGGTCAATCCCACCCAAAAAAAAAGCCTGCGGCATTTCATCCACATCTGCAAAGTAAAGTACATGTTCCCTCATCCCACTCTCCATGCAAGAGGCTGTTGTGGATGTAGTGGGGGAGGACAGATTTGTCATGATGGTTACAGATCTGTTGCATTATTTGCATTGTGGGATACGTAGGCCCTGTGATCAACCCCTCGGGCCCGAGGCTACCAGGCAGCAAGTCATCTTGGATGCAAACCCCAAAGCTGAAGATGCCAGCCGTTAATAAATTATGGTAATAACATTCCAATAACCGGTTCACTGCAAACAGCCCACTTGACTCATCCAGAATGTCAAAGAGATGATTTGGTTTCACACATTTACCTGAAAAGCAGATAGTTGGCATGTATGCTAATGCTCAGAATATGTTATTCTCTCACATGTGGCTTATCACTGTCTCAGACATTTCTGGGTTTCACGCTATTGGGATGAATGCCTTTGAAGAAACTAAAAGCCAGAATTTCTTTCAAGACCAACACCCACACCTCAATGTGAAAGGCAAATGCATGCATGGTTGAGAGGAGTAAAATGGTTTTCAGACCTGCTGTTGGGAAATTTGAAGTATAAATGTCTGACTTTTGTTAAATAATAGCATAACAAGTTTATTCTGTCTCTCGGTGAAATAGCACAATGGGATTTTAACAGAAGAAAGAAGGTTTGAACCAAAGTTAAAGGATGATCTCTGCAGCTGAGACTTCTACCAATAGATACATTTAAACACACATTTTAATCTGTATGAACCAAAATCCCACTCATTTCTCTTCTCGTAAAACGTAAATTACGTATCGTATATTCATCTTTAACTCCGGGGTGTATACATAAATGTATGCAGTGATTAGTTGCAACTAGCTAACCCCACCCTGTGCAGCAATAAAGCAGTGGCCATGCATCTATAACAGACATGCAGCACTGTGGGTTGCCCACAAGTCATATCTGCCATGAAAAGAAACGTGGACATAACGTTGATTAAACAATAATTTTTACATTATGCCATTTTAACTAGGTCCACTCCTGTGGCATAGTTACAATAAATTGCGAGGGAAGATTATTTATAAATAATCTATAAAATATAAATTATTCACGCTATACTGTTTGGAAAATATGGAGTACTTAGATTTCAGAATCTGTAAAACTGAATGTTATATAAGTATTTTAACTATAAAGTCATGCAAATTTGTAATTTGTAAACATACGTGTTCAAAAGACAGTTTTCCCGTTAGTCTACAGTAACGTGCTTTGTATCGCTGGAAAGTGAATATTCCAGTTCTTCTAATGCACCTGAACACACCTCACATCAACACACACACAGCAGGGAATCAGACAGCAACACGTGTGATATTGTAATGTCCTAAACCAGACCTCTTTGAGCCCTATAGGCCTTTGCATTCCATCCTTTTTATCTGTCGTTATAATATGGAGCTCTTCGGTCATATATTGTATATAAGAATTGATGAATACTTATTGTGTTTGTTACTATTTCAATGTCTTTTGGGATAAACTATTTGTAAACAGTAAACATGGCCAAAACATGGAGAATATCTTTAGAAATTGCATCATAAATGTTGTAATTTAGTGTATTTGCATCACATTTACAGTTGCAGTAGTAGTAGTAGAGTAGTTGAAGACATTTAGTTGCATCATTATCCATAGATCTTTGGTATATTGGTGTTTTGCCTTTGGAATTTAGATTATACACTACCGGTACATATAAGTCATTTCTGAGGAAAAGGGCGAAGGGATAACAGAATTTAATTAATTTCGAGAAGCAAAGACTCCACTTTCTCTCTCCAGCTTCAACGAGCCTGGTGGGGTCTAGACCAACCAGGTCACGGCTCATTTGTGGAGAATCTCTCAAAGCCAATCGTCGACTCTGCTTTTCCACCGACTCCCAGGTGGCTGCTTCCTCGATGTCCTCCTGATCAAACAATGCAGGTGAGGGAGCCAACACCTAACACTATTCCCCGAGACACACCCTCTTTTGGGAAATCGCCTCAAATCACGTAACCCCTACATCTCGCCCACATGCATGCGCTTCACTCGGTGATGTGTCATTAGGGACGCTGAAGATGCTCTCGTCAGTAAAACTCTTCAACTTAATAATCAGATAATAAACTCAAAATATTCAATGGCGTCCTGAAGGGACTGAATGACACCACAAAGACCTTTTGAGTTCATTTTTGATTTTTCAGTAAAAAAGCTATTTCATTTCATAGCACTTGCACAAAGCTGGCCGACGCCCTTCAACAAAAGCCGTCCCCTTCTGGGTCGCCTACCCGTTTAAAGTTATAATATGGCTCTTTCATCACATTAAATGGGATTTCAACTTACAAAAGATCTGGACTGTAAGGTGAGCATAACACAAATTATACTTTAATTGAAGGTGATCATTGAAGGAGACGATTGGTCGACCCACACAAGGTGTCTACGCCATAAAGGACTTGCCGTTGCTCTTATTGTTTCTATTTTTACCACGTTAAGTGCCTTTGAGTACCTTTTTTTAAGCGCTACACAAATAAAATGTATTATTATTATTATTATTACAGTTATTATTATTGAGCATAGGTTGGTCTAGGAGAAAAAGAAATAGTCTCATAGTGAGCCGTGACCAATAAATCAATACATACATCAAACAACTGCATTGCACTTTTACAGTGATCGTCAGAGTAATATACTCCTGCCAATAAGACGGTCCTTTCAAAAAGGTATATGCAGTACATGCATTTTTTTCTATAGTTTTTATACAGTACACTGACTGACCAAACAAACAATAGTGACGCAAAACAATGAAGACTGCTTCTAATCTGAGTATAATCATGTTATGTAACGGCTGAAAGCTGCAGCGCTCATGCAAAGCCCGGTGATTGTTAGATAGTGGCATAACCGCAACCCATTTTCCAGCCAATACCTCTTCTCACTTCCTGTGAGTCAAGACCGGCCGTCACAGTAGCAGCCCGTCACGGTGCACCGGAAACCATCAGATCTAACGGAGATCCAGAGGCGGCTAAATGTGTTGACGCTGCTATGATCCACGGTCTACAATCCAACCTCCCAGTGTGGTTGTATGAGGAAAGATATGTCCATAGATGCAATACAGCAGCAGAGGAACAGAAGGGTTTAATACACTTGAAAGAATAAATAAAAGAATACATACAAGAATCAAGCGTAAAGGCTACAGTGGGGTCTATCGATGGGGTCTGTGGCATGTTAAGTTGATTGCCACAGCCTGTCACTGTTAAATCATTTATTTATCTATTTTAACTGCTTGTTCTGCATTTTAACTGCAATGACTTAAACAGTGTGCCAAACAGAGCTGTTTGAGTCTGCTTTCCATGATGCTCAGAATCCCTTTGACCTTTGACACAGTGAACATTAGTCCATAGACGTAGTTTGTTTTGCTCCTTAATATTCTAGCACAAGAGCCCACATGTAGCTGTCAGCCCAGACTATTCCCATCAGCCATTTGCATTTAGCTTAGGACATGCAACGACTGCATAAAGAAGAACAAAAACGTGTTCTTCTATTCACTGCAACACTAATTGGGGAAAAGATAAAAACAAGATATATAAATAACTGCATCTTAGGGAAGACGCATAATTGATTGCAATGGACAGCAAATTGTCACTTGCTGTGAGAGTAAACAAGGACAGATATTATTCATGAGGGTTTCGAGAAAAGCATTATCTTCAGTAAGAATTATGCAGGACATATCTAGTATTACTGTGGAAGACATCCACAAATTGCTCTAAAAAGGGAAATGAGATACAGCATTAGAGATACTTTGATTTCTATTAGGTAAGACTGATCTGAGAAAATGGTCTCGGTCAGAGCGGACTACTTTTACCAGAGAAAAAGAGTCAAAAAACTGGAATTTGATATCATTTCAATTAAATTCTGAACCCTCATCTGTAGTTATCTCTGAAGAATATTTGATGGCCTGGGAAGCCAAATGGCAATGTAATACACACAGTAATACAGTACCACCTTGTGCCAATTTATTAAAATGGATCTTTTTTTTCTTTTTTGGAGGATGGTGGAGGTGAAGTCTTTCGGGGCAAAAAGAAAAAAGCATCGAGCTACCCGACACCTTCACGTATAAAATGCAACCCTCAAATGCACAAAATAGCAAATGGGACAGCAGAGAAAAGCCCATCCGCTCCGTCTGAAACCCGAAAGAATAACACTATTTCATCCCAATTAAATTCTCGGGTGTTGGGTTTATTAATTTCTCCCCAACTAGAAGTAATAAATCAAACTTAACGGTGAACTATAAACTATCTCTTGAAGAGATCTCACTGCAGCAATTGTGATTAGCCTCACACACACAGACACACACACGCACACACACACACACATCTGCCTCACACATATGCTTTCCTATCAAGATATCAGGCCATCAGCATCTTCATATATATATATATATATATATATATATATATATATATATATATATATATATATTTAAGATAAATACGACTTATGTGCCAGAATATTTCTTAGAGCTGTATTCTATGTTATTTTTAAGTCGAATTTCCTCAACTCTTGTTGTCACTGTGAGGTGAGCAAAGACCTCAGGAAGTTGCTGCTCCCTAGAAATTGTCTGGCACATAACCCCGTGTAACACTTCACACTCACTTTTTTTGTCAGATAAACTAAGGCGAGATGTTGTTCCCATCAGACTGAGCCAGGCTAGCTGTTTCCCCTGCTTCCAGTCTTCATGCTAAGCTAACGCTTCTGCTGGCTGTAGCCTTATAGTTGGGATGAGATGGTATGGATCTGCTCAGTTCACTCTTGGTAAGAAAGAGAATGAGCGTATTTCCCCCCCAAAAATGTGCAAAAGTGTCTTAAACCAACAGGAATGTTTTCAATATATTCTTTGAGATGTCAGACGTTCCTGAAGTTGGCAGTAATCCCTGTTGATTCTGGACCCGATGCTGTTCTACTCGCTGTGATTGGATTGGATTTCTATATGAATGTTTGACCTACAGAGTAAGCACTCTCATGAGATCAATCCTCAAAATGGTGTGTCTGCACCGACGCTACAGAAGTCAATCAGATGTAACAGGTGAGCCGGAGGCTGACGACACCGCTGCATGTTGTGAATACGGACCTGGAAATATGCCAATGCTGTAAAGAAGATGCCGGTACAATTCCTTACCACCCATTTAAGTCTTGCAGAGCAGCAACATATACAGCACTTTTTTTTTTACATTGCATCTCTGTGGGGAAAACGAGACTCCATCGTGTACAAATACAATAAATCTGCAAGAATAAATTATGTAAAAATATACTCTGACATAAATCCTGAACTATTTGGGTGAACCAGCTGTGAGCTGTGCCCAAGTTTCTAAAAGAAGAACATATCTGGCCGACTTGTGCTACAATTTACCGGAATATCAAAGAGGTTGGTGGAGGAATAAGATACTGTACGTCTTAAAATATCGCTGACATGGAAGAAATTGTTGGGGGAAAAGAAATAATACGTGGCATTTCAAGGTAGAGATGACCACAGGCCCTTTCTTTGGGGAACAGGAACTTTAAGACATTGGAATAGAGAGACCTTTGATCGTGTTAAAACACACACACACACACACGGAAATTGTATACTGGTATGAAACAAAAGTGATATCCAGAAGACAGACATTTAATAGAAAGAAAACCTCTTGGGCGGGCAGAAACAAAAACAAACAATAAAAGTCAAGTCCCTGGGTGAATCGCAGAATAAATCTATTTCGTTAAACAGTAGTGACAACCAAAGCGAGCAGCGGCCACGCAGCCTGACCAAAAGTCATTACAGCTCAAATGCTGCCAATTGATTGGTTCAATTCTGCCTTCCCCAATGTTTGTTTACATGGCGATAGATTTCTTCGGTTTTGATGACATTGCGCGGTCGAGTGGCCGTACGATTTTCCGTGGAAGTTGTTGTTAACGTTTCAAAAAGATCACGATTGATCGTCCCGTTAAGGCTTTACATGTGGCCTGTGTGTTCAGCATCATCTGAGGAGGCGTCGTTAACATCAGTGAAAGCCCAACTGGCATAACGATTTCCTATGTGGGTCAGCGAAGGTCAAAAACACTTCAGAACAACCACATCTAACGGCGCAGGTTAACAGGTTAGTCTGTGAGGCGGCTGCTCTGATGTAGCCATGCAGGAGTCAACTCTCTCCTGCAGTCCTTCAAACACCGACTGAGAAGCATTTCCATATTCCTCAGCGAGGGAATCAAGTGCTTGCAGTGCAGTCTCAATGCATGATGTAATTGATGTATGACACCATGTAGGAAACAAAAGTGCCTCTGCACACAAAAAAGCCACAGAGACCGGGCAATATCGTAAGAGTCAGGGGAAAAAAAATGACTGCCAGCAGGTCCTTATCTGTTGCAAACAGATAATAGCCCACTGGCTTCCCTTAAATTGCAGTATAACGTCCCCAGTCCCGTCACTGCCTCCCAAAATAGAAAAAGCCAATCCTGTACAAGACCGACTGAGGATGTATATAGGCTACATATTTGACTTCAAATCCAAATATTTCATGAGGGATGATCAACGCTGTGTGTGTGTGTGTGTTTTTTCTTTTTTCTTCCTCATCGTCTCACATCTAAACGCGTCAACGGAGGACGGAGAGAAAACACGCGACACCGACGCCACCGCTGAGCGGAGCAGCAGCGCGCGCACGCGACACTGAAAGCAGAAATCTGCATTTCAAAAAATCTAAAAAGAACACGCACGTCGATGTTTTACCAGCGAACAACTTTAATATCTGTTGAGCCCGTCTGCACGCGCAATATATCACGCGCACACATCCACGGTGGCCAGAGTGCGCTCTCGGCGTGCTTTAGTTGCGCCGCGGCTCAGAAGTCGGTGCTGTCATGCACGCTCGTGATAGTCAATGCAGATGAATTAACACTTAAATACATAACTGGGCCTCCTGCTAACGCTCTTCTTGCAATTTTTTTTTTTTGTCCCCCCGTTTGCGCGCACCGACACCGCGCACTGTGCCGCCTGAGCTGAATCCCACCATTATGCATTTTGGTGTCTTCTCTTCCACCGACTTGGTTTGGCACGGAAAGTTGGCACGATAGGCTCGCGCGCGGCACGGATCGCCAGCATCCGGCCGTTCCTGTTAATGAGCAGCGAGTGTTTCACCGTCACATAGAGGATGGATCACTCAACTCAACTGACAGTTCTATATTGTTGGACCCCCCCTCGCGCACTGGGACTCGCAGGCGCAGCGCGAGCGGTTCCGACTCTAGGTGTGAAGAAGAAGAAGAAGAAGAAGAAGAAGAAGAAGAGGAAGAGGAAGAAAATGAGATGACAGCAGGGTCAGACTTACCGACGGCTAAATCCAGAAGGTCTGCGCACAAGAGCAAGCACAATGAGAAGACGGTCATCTTTCCCTTATTTTGCAATAAATCCCAAACTCCATTTGCGTTTACATGCTCTCCGGGTTTCGGCTGTGTAATCCCCACCATTCCAGAGGTATGCGAGTGAAAGGTGCCCGCAAACTATTCATGATGCAGCGCAAGTCTTAAGTGGAGGAAATCGGAGAAGTTGACGATGAATACGGCATTCAGAGCGCCGGGAATCGAGCATCAGATCAACAACAACAAGGGGGGAAAGGACTCTGTGGCTGCGGTGGCAGAACAAGCGGAGTGGTATATTTTTTTCCCCCTCCCAGTTTAAACAATAGGGAGCTGAGCCGAGCCGCGGAGCTGAGAGAGAGAGAGAGAGCTCTGGAAAAAACGGAGAGGCTGGATGAAAATCTCTCTCTCTCTCTCTCTCTCTCTCTCTCTCTCTCCTCCCGCCCTTCAGACAGACTCACAGTCATTCCTGATCACTCGCTCTTTTATTTCACACAATTTCCCTTAATCCTCCCCTGGATTCAGACCACTCTAATTCTGTCCATTAAGCCGCTTTATTTCTGTTGAAATTTTTCTTTTTTTCTTGTAAAAAAAAACAAAAAACGAGTTTTAAAGATCAGTTTGCTCTGGTATATATACATGTATAGGCTATATACCATATAGTAGCCCACAACTACCAGAATGTAGTCAGAAATATTTATAATTTGTGTTTTTTGCTTTTCTTTTTACAATTGTCTTTGTGCAGCAAACAAAAGAAGTAAACTCCATTCTGCAAATTCAACTCACTTTACTTTTGCTTCGCGCTCCATCACATGTTGCATTGGATTTCATTCAGCAGGACTCTCTTTCGTCCACCATTAGTCCACACAATCCGGACCATTCTAACTGGATTAAACAACATTCAAACCCACAAAGACCTATTTGATAGGAAGCTGCGTAATGGACACGATCGAGCTCATTGAAGTCTTTCATTTGTCTCATTAGGGATCATCTATCACGCCGGCGGGCAAATGTGGATTCAAGTGTCGGGGGAAGATATTCCACCTGAGATGAATCGACCATTTTCATTTGGCGGAGCGATGTGTCCTTTGCATGTTCCGGTGCGAGTGGCTTCGGCACAACATTTCCATACGCCACTCAAATCAGAAAGCCTTTTAGTAAATGTCGCCTGCATTCAAAGTGTGCCTCACATGTATTCTTGATGACATTTTCTCAAAATCCCAATTAGCTGTTCTCAAAAGGATGAACCAGTGTTACACGGGTGACATTTGATTAGTAGAGGTAGACTTGAATGAAAGGGGAGTTCAAATTGCATTTCCTGCCATTGCGGTCAACTCCAAAATCATGAGAAGTGTTCAAGAGCACTTGGGCCACAAGTATTGTCAAGACTCCCCTAACTTTGACAGGCGCCTCAGGCTCTGACATTCTAATCAGCATCACCTTAACAAGGTTAGCGCTGGTTTGCTCCTCTCTTTTGCTCTGAAAGGATGTTTGCAGCACTATGAGCCTTTTGTGAAATGCTCCTCGGGGTTCTCTTTCAAAGTCCGGGCAATAAGTTATTCAGGAAGTCGGCCACCAGCATGCCAAATCCACCCCGCACAAAAAAAAAGTGAATTCAGTTGAATAAAGCCATTGGTTTCCTATTTTCAGCAGAGTCGACTCCATACAGGAAGGCCGTGTACTCGTTGATCTGAGCAGCAGTGACCCACAAGACCTTTCCCTACACAGAAACCACAGGGCAGCTCTTTTCCGGCCGGTGAGCGTATACGCTCCACTTATTATTTCGACGTCGACCTGCTGTGTAAAAACCCCGACAAACAAAACAGTGAGTTGAACAAGATGTTCCTAAAAGAAAAGACAACAGCGTTAAAAGGAAAAGGTTTCACAAATATATAATTTCAAACTCTTCGGATCACGCACACGCCGTGCCAGAGACTCTCCCACTACTGCTGACGGAGTAGAGAGGATGCTTCCCTGGTTAAGGTCAGCAGTACTAATGCATTACCACACATCTCTAGAGGGCAGTGTCAACAACGATTTATTGGGGGAGCATAGCTGAACATGTTGCCGTCCATATGGCATTCAACCCAATAACAAAAAAGGGGTCTTCAGCCTCGTGAATTGTGAAAATCAAGGTATTATTTTCATGTGCTCACTTCTCACTTCAAACCACAGGCACGCCAATACGCCGGGAACTTAAATCATCTTGATGAGTGATATTCCGTCTCCTCTCACCACCAATCAATACATACTTGGATGAATGTGTTGTGACGCCTGTTTAACTGGTATTTGCACACGCGTGTTGCGGGCTCCCACCGGGCTGTCAGGGTCACATTTTGGTCAGTCACTCTCGCACGCCTTACTGGGGTGGACACGGGTCTTTTTAAATTAGCAGGCACATCGGTTTGCTCGGCAGCACCTTGTCTAATTGCTTGTTTTTTATGTAAATAGAGTTCACATGAGGTTCAGCAAGCCCAAAGAAACACTCAACTGCCAAATGCAGAGGTTAGGACACAACTGTTGGCTCCGTTTAACCTGATAACGTGGAAGACGGAGGTTAAAAGATAGACTCGGGGACAGGTTTTGCCAAGTGAATGCATTATGCTTATTCCCACATGGGGCATGTCTTTTTTTATATTGTATGTGTGACATGTGCTCCAGGGATTTGGGGTATTTGAAGGATGGTATAACTGTTGGGAAAATGCCGTGAACATAGTAAAAACAATGCATACTTGTCATGAGGCTGCGTGCTGTGCGTTGATGCTACATGAAATAGATGTGCAAAATAATTGATGTCATGTTTGCCGACTAATTACTTTTCTTTGTTAAATTGGCAACCTTCATAACTGATCAATCAAAAATAATGCATTTACTGAATTACATCTTTTTAGGGGAATTGTAAGTGTAAGGCTACTTTTGTCAAAGAAGAAGAAAAAAGACTTTATATCCAAATACTGATGTATCAAATGGTAGCCCCATGTGTGTGGAAGACACTCTAGGTTTGGGGCTATGCTGGTGAATTTGGGTTTTCTTCCCCTCGTCACTGCAATCTATCCAGAGTGTATAGATTTAGTCTATCACCGGCATTTTGTACCCAAGCATATCAAGTGCTCTTTCTGAGGTAGGATGGTGATTCAAAAACAGCACCTGATGCCTTATTTCACTCCCCTCAATGCTGAGTGAGGAGGCATTTTTTAAGTTGCCTCTGACTTGGGAAAAGGCTTCATCTTCGCCTTTTATTTAGATATATTTCCAGGGTATTTCTGGATCCTTCTCCCAGTCAGAGCTCATGCATGGTGGATGTTTTTGTGAATAATTTGACCCCCTGGGCCTCTCCTGGCAGAAATGGCACCGCAAACAAACAAAAAAACAGCAGAATGTACTGCCAGTGTGTCTGGTTTATAACAAATAGCAAATCCTGTGAGTTCAGTTCCCAATGTAGCCTTCATTCTTTTGCACTTACTATAATCCTGAATGTCAGCGTATCAACGATTGTGAGCACCGCAGACAGCTTCTGCATCCCTGGCAGTCCCGGGATCAGCACCTTGGACAGCGGTCGTGACTCTCTGGTGCAGAAAGTCCGTAATGGTCCAGTTGAGCTGTGCAGGAAAGCAGGAGGATGCTCGGCTGATCTATTGATCATTTTGAACTTGCATAACAAGCTTTACCAATGCTTTTTTTTTAATGGATCAGTAAAGTTTGCAGTTCACCATAACTTTCTGATACAGAAACATATAGACAGATAAAGTCACATTAACCAGACCCATGTCTCTTGCTCACTCTTGCTGGAAAAAACAACAACTGCCAGGATAAAGAAGTCCATATCAGCTTTAAAAATACCAGCGCTGTCTCTTAAAAATAATATTCACACACAACAACATTGTATTGTCTGTTACATTTCAATTATGTTTGTTTTTCATGCATCACAAACACGTTTCCAGCCATAGTCCGCTCAGGCAGAAGCTCGGACTGTGGGTCAAACAAATATGACCATATTTGAATCCAAACCATGATGTTTTACTGGACCTGACCAAGTAGTTTTTTTAATTTTTTTATTTGGTCGACAACTTCAATCACGTGTTTAAAACTGAGTATAATCCGAGAGCAAATATGTTTCCATTGTAACTTCACTGAGAACGCGGTTTAGTTAATAATGTATACACATGAGAACCATCTGAAGAGTTAGATTAATTTCTGCCATTCTTTTTATGTATTCACACAGTACATGCATTTAACTAAGAAAAATAGTAAAAGTATGAATATCAGAAAACCCACAGCTGATGAAAAATGGCTGGAATTCGTTCCACCCTTCTCCTCAGGGCACACTGCCTCTAGCAAATTAGGCGTGCAATGGAAAACACTCAAATAATTTTCTCACATAATGTTTTACAGCGTTAAAACCGGCTTAAGAACTGCCTGCACATCAGCTTGATTCTACAAACCCTTACAGGTGTCCCTGAGGACAGACACGTGACATTTACAACATACATAGCCCGAAGCGTATTGTGAGTGTGGAGCGGCACACGAGGCTTAAATGGATCTGTCAATGCAACCAGCGAGCAAGATGACATGAATCAATTGGCTCAAGCGAGCCGGGTACACAAACCAGTGTTGCGACCTTTGTGTTTGTCATCAGAAACCTGCGAACAGCATTTGTGCAAATCACACGGGAATCCACGAGGAAGCCGTTGCTTCCAAACTATCAACCTGCTAAGAATGAACAACAAGAGGATGTTTGTGAGCGTGCTGGTCACTGCAAACAGAGGATCTTGTCCACCTTCGGCCGAATTGACACCGTGTTGACACCGTGTTGCAGTTTTTATGCTGCAGTGAAAATATCCTTTTGTCAGAGTCAATAACAAATCCATTGTGGCATTAACAGAACGCTGAAATAAGCACAAGACTGTCATGTAGTTGCCCCTCGTATGAGTTGATATTCAAGGATGGAAAAGCATCTCCTTTTTGTAAAATACCTGCTTCTTTCAGCAGAATTTCCCAAATTGCCAGTCATTCTGAATGGTCACACTCTTTGTGCAAAGTCTTTTTGTTGCTCGCCAAAAAGTCGTACATGCACTACAGCGGTTTGAGGAAATGTTTGCCGCAAAGTGAATTGGGAGCTTCAGGTTCCTGCCAACACAAAACTATTGTGTGATCATAATAAAAACTCTTGCATATCAGTTTCATATTCAGACCATGGAGTGGAGAAAAGAAGTGTTGGACATTTGCTTTTGCTCGTTGGACAAGACTAATGCATTCTGATTTGGTCATTTCCTGTAATACAATGCATGAGTATGCTACATTAATTAACGTCAGTGTCAGGTTTTCTCCCACTGCCTGCATCCGACTCACTGATAAGGGCCAAACAGAGCTAATGGTGCTGAACAAACCACAAAAACTACTTCTGAGGGTCAACCACACACAGCTGAATGACTTTGTCAATGTCTGACTGTCAGCTTGTTGCGTAAGGTGTGTGTAAGTGACAGATCCATTCCAGTGCAATAGAGATGTGTGAAACCTTCACTCATAGGGCGTGAAAGAGATGAAGCGGTATCCGTTAAAGACACTGGGCCTATAGATGGACATCAGATATAAGAGCTTAACAATGATCGTGTCTCTTACAACATGTATTAATCGAATTATTACTATCCAAATGTGTGGCAATGGAATTGCCTCTTATCATCTGAAACCTTGATCTGAATAAACGCGTCTCGTCGACGATTTAAATGACCAGCCAGCTACTAACCGTCTTGCAATTTTGACCAATTTAGATGCTCAGGTACACTAGGAGTGACTTTAATTATCTCCATTACTCACTCCAAATGACTTCCATGTTTAGAGTCTCGCGTGAGGAATATGTAATAAGACTATCAAATCTGAAAAAGCTCTCACATTTGTATTAGTGAAATATGACAGGCTGAGCACTTTAAAGTACTGGGGAAGAAATTTTACGATCAATATTACATTCCTAACAATTACCCAAAAATTGTTAGTCACTCTATTTGATCATTTGGCTTGCAAACGTTCACTGTATGTTCCGAGACGAGATAAAACATGATGAAATTAAATATTGAGATGGCAAATTATAGTTTATTTGACGTGGCCTTTAATTGTCATCCCTAAACTCCAGGGTGAGTCAAAGAGGGATTACGTTTTATCTCTCAAACGGAGCAGATGGAACATGTGTGTGTACAGTTGCTGTACTTTGTGTCTTTCTACAAAAATCAGAAGCTCGACGCAGATTTAAAACGTTTCCATGTGTGATGCACATCTGTTTTCAGTGCCCTGAATCTCTAGACGTCATTTTTTTTTTAAATCCACATGGTGATCATGTGAAAATAAATGTGTAATAAATTGTTAAATCACCTCTTATTAATGGAATTTTCCTCATCATTCAGAATTAGAAATGTTTCTATATTAAATGCATTAAAACAACTGCTTTCAAAGAAACCGAACGCCGTATGAAAACACGGATAAAAGGCCAGACTGGAGGCAGAGATTTTTTTTTTTTCTATGTCATTTTCTCCCTCACACTTCTCAGACCCGCAGCTTTGAGGCTCTTACATGTTGCAAATGCTCATTTTCAAAGAGATTACAACACATATCTGTCAGAAGCAGAATTGCATGGATATTATGCATGGGGGGACGACTCAGAAGTCTGCCAGTGGGGAACACGTTGCAGTGTGCTGAACCATCACGGGGGATTAGGGGTGACTTCCTAAAATGGGACAAGACCAGGCTCGCGGGGTTGACCAGGTTGGAACCAGCTGTAGACGTGCTTTAGCTGCACAATTTCCCTTTATTTGCAGCGCCCGTAGATAGGGCGAAATAAAACATCTATGTCAGCTACAAGTATTTCCTGGAGCGACTGGCCACATATTACTCACAGAAAAGAGTGATACCCTGTAGTGGCTTTACAGTATACGTATGGCTATAAATACAGTGACGCCACTCACAAAGCACAAACCCAGGTGGACACTTTTTTTTTTTAAAGGCAGGAGAAGGGTCAATTACAACAGCTTAATTTCACACATTGTCAAATTGTTGACAAAATAAGCTTGTCGTACAGTTATGTGTCAACAGTACATTACGAACACCTGTAATTTGAAAATTATTTCAATCTCAAGGAATTTTTTGATTCTTTATTTTTTTTTATACTAATTTCCTTCATACTAATTTAGAAAAAATATAAATAAATAAAATAAATAAAATAAATAAAATAAATAAAATAAATAAATAAAATAAAATAAAAAATTGGGATTCTTTTTTTTTTTATACTAATTTACTTCATACTAATTTAGAAAAAAAATGAATAAAATAAAAAAATACAATAAATAAATACAATAAAATTTAAATATATATATATATATATATATATATATATATATAAAATCATACGATATGGCATTGTATGTGTGATTGGGTTCAGACAGGTAATTTCCCACCAGCTCCTTAGTCTTCGGGATGGTCAGTTGCACGTGATTCAGTGAACACCACTCCATGAATCTGTCCACCACGCTCCAGTACTCAGCTTCCTGTCTCTTTCTGATACAAACCACAATGTCAGAGTCCTCTGAAATCTTCTGCAGGTGGAAGGACTGTAAAGCAGTATCTGAAGTACAAGGAGTAGTACTTTCCAGGCCACTTGTGGAGCATTCACCTTTATGCCCAGTAGCTTAGTCCTTTTGGCACGTCTTATGGTGTAAAAAGAGTTGGAAAAGTCAAAGAACATAACATGGCTCTCACAGTGCTGCTTGCCTCTTCCAGGTGATTATAAGCCCTGTGCAGCACAAAGATGGTTGCATCTTTCACTCCAAGAGTGGTTGGTGGCTGCTATAACGAACAGAGGTGCTTCAGTGAAGTCAAAATGACTCGTCTGGAGTCAGTGAGGGTATTTTCTTGGGGCCAGGGTCAAGGTATGATTTCTTCCACAGGACAGGGAGGAACACCGGGCGAAGCTTCAGGTTGAAGATGTGCTGGAAAGCCATGCACAGCTTATTAACTCAACTCCTCCTTTGAGCGCTGTTGCTGAGGCCGCGAGGTCCTGCAGCCTTGACCGGGCGTAAGAGCTTGACTGCCTCAGCCCCACAGTACTCAAAGGAGGTACAATTCCTTTGATAGTATGTCATTGCGTAAAAAATGTCATAATATAATATGTTAATACAAAATGAGATAAAAAAAAAAGACATAGTATAGTATGACATAACATTTTTATAGTATGATATATCATGAATGTTCACAGGACAATGTCAAAAAAGTAATAATAAAGTATATCGTAAAAAAAAGTAAAAATATTGTTTTTCATAAGAAATATAGTTTTATGTGGTGAAAAATGTCATGAATAGATGTCATATGATAGTATTTCATAAAGTATGCCTTAAAAATCTCAAGAAATGTCATAGTATACTATCCCATAAATAATGTCATACTTTGCTATGAGATTGTATGACTATGAATGACATTTTTAAGGCATGCTATACTATGACATGATGTACATACATCTATATGTATAAATGTGCATACACACATATATGTACATTATGTTTTGTCACAACTGTGCACGTCATCAATGAGCTATGGCATGTTGGCACACTTTGATGAAAAATGTGTTCAATGGCTTTTCACGAGTAACAAGTGTCATGATTGCGATTGCCTTTAAATCACCGCTTGTTCAGAGACGTAAGACGGACACATGTTGGCCATGCTCTGCATATCAGAGCCCTCCATTACGTAAACCATTGTACAAGATTAAACCATTTTGATTGAAACCCCTGAGTTGTGTTACACATCAAAGCACCAGAAATAAAGATTGTCTTCTGGATGTAATTTTGTCATCCATTTGCCTTTTGAATGCGACATCACTGACGCACATACATGCAGTTCTGCTCAGGGGTCAGTGTTGCAGGTTACTGGGCTGCTGTTGAAGCGTTGCCTCTGGGTTGAATTTGTTGTCCACTGGTTAGGTCGACCTACCATTCAAATTACATACATGATATCTATAAATAAGAATCCACATTTCAAATGAATTAGTTAATATATACCCAAATCCTGCCAAACTGACTCCCGCCGGTGCTCACCTCTCAACTTTGAGTATAATATGATGTTGTGAATTAGCAGGGTCAGTTGAAATAAGGTCAACAAAAATGCTAAAAGTATCAACACATTCATTAGAATATATAACATATAATGAAGCAACATAGTAGGGTGTTTACCAGCAGCCTAAAGTACCAGCAGCCGCCTACATCCATGTTGTCTCGGAGGAGAGGAAGAGGGAAAAGGGAAGAGTGAAAAGACAAAGTTCTCGACTCGTTCTCAGAGCTATATTTTATTCATGATAATATACTGTATCTAAATACACAAGGACATTTTAGGACCTATGTGAAAGAACTGTTGAGGGAAAACTGCTTTAAATGCTTCCCCACTGACATGTGAACACAGCATAATAGTCATGACTAAAAAATGATAATTGTCCAGTGGCAGTCATCCCAGATCCAGACATCACTAAGATCTGATCAACAGCCGATCATCTGCTGCCAAATTTAATCTAAATCCACTAATTAACTGTTGGGATAGCGAACAGACAGACGACAACAAATGAGTGAAAATATGACCTCATTATTTTTTGGGATCGAGGTCAATATATTGTGCACAATATTTTAGCCACATCGCAGAGGCCCACAGCCTTCTATTGCAACTGTCTTCTGGATCCTTTTTCTTCCGACAACAAGACCGACACAGCATCTGGGTCAATACAAATGTTATATCATTTCTTTCATGTCAAGTGGAGTGATGAAGAGATAATTCTTAATTCACTTCCACCAAAGCAATACTGTAACCACTTTGCTCACTTGTGCCTGAAAGCATCTCTCTCTCTCACACACACACTCACACACACTTAAGATCTCTTCAGCCGATTTGTTCTTTATATATATATATATATATATATATATATATATACATACATACATGCAGGTTTCAAATATTCTAGCATGCAACTATGGCTCCTATAAATATGGTTAATGTATGACTAATTTGTTCCACCACTGCTGTAATGGGGACTATAATTGATGCCTGTAATATGTTTACAGACATTTCTTGTGCAGTACAGAAGATGGGCGTACAGACAGAGTCAAGGACTTTGACACATTGGGAACCATGAGAAAAATAATTATGCTTTAGTTGCGACAAGCAGACATTGTTCTGCGAGATCAGATATTGTCTGAAAACAAATGAACGTCGTCAGTTGCAGATACATTCGGTCGCGACATTTTGCAAATGGCCACATTATGCAGGTTTTCTCATTAGGAAGATTTTCTCTAAAATGTTTTTTATGGTTGCAGACGATGAGTATGTCATTTCCACAGAGTTGAGACAGGGTTGTTTATGGGCTAGGATCATTCTGCCACATTCATACTTTTACTGACTAACTTGGCCCTTAAAACTGGAGTATGGTGATGACATATGTTTCGGAGGATTACATGGAGGTTCAAACTGGGTTCATGGTTTGCTGGAATAGGCCCAGTGACATCGTCAACCGTCATCACCCAGAGCGGAGCCCCTCAGGGCTGCGTCCTAAGTCCCTTTCTTTTACACTTAACACTTCTGACTGCACCGGCCCTCTACCCACCTCCGCATACTTCAAGTACTTTGATGACTCCGCCATACTTGGACTACTCAATCAAAACGACTCCATCTCTCACTTCACCCAATGGTGCACTGACAACTACCTGCAGCTGAACGTGGGCAAAACCAAAGAACCGGAGGATTAGGACATCAAACACACCCCACACGACGAAACATAAAGGTTTAGAGCTTTGAATATCTCTGACTTGTTGGCGTCGAGCGACACATCTCTGACATCCATACGTGCTTCCAGCAAAGACTTCATGTCATCCTTGAACTCAGAGCACTGAACTGGACCCCCCTCTGTTGTTGCTTTCCAAAAGCATCCAACCCTTCCTGCTATACTGTTGTTGCATCCTGCTGCTTCTGCACCAGGCTATCAGATATGAATCTCAGAGTCATCACAGGCCAAACACTCACAATATCAAATGGCACTAATCACCCCCTAGACCAATACTTCACATTGCTTCCATGTGGTCAGAGATACATTACACTTAAATGGAGAAGAGCTCTTGCTCTTTCTGTAATAGCAGCTCTGTGCAGTCTGCCGCGCTGACACTGTTGTGAGCTGGCAGCATACACGAATATGTTGTGTCCCGTTTATATCTGCATGTTGCCATGTGTTGCTCAGTGTATATCTGTATGTTTTTGTGTACTGGCTGTGAAAACAAATACATCTAAATCAAACAAATGTTGTACTTTTCTTTGCTAGTTTCAGCCACAGAAGCAAATGATGGATGCAAAATGGAAGCTGGTGCCCTGTACTTCACCAAATTACACAGAAAAAAGGACTTTCCTGATGTGACATTTGATTATGTTGTCTTGAAGGGACTGTTTCCCATTTTGATGTGAACCACCACAGCACATCCCTTTATTTGTTTAATAGAAAAGTTGACTCGTATGCGTTGGTGCAAAGGCAATTTGTATAAGGCCCTCTTTGCATTTAGAAGCCATTCAAATTCATGCTGGAAGTACACACTTGTAGGTTTTTCTTCTACAGTAAACTTATTTTCTCCTCAATAAACTCCCACTTTGAGGATTAGAAGTCACACAAACAGTCCTCAGCCAATAACTCTAGTTGGGGGAGATCCCCCACCCACTGACTCATTACTTGGTAATGTCTTTAGTCGGCTTTGATTGCTTGTAACTCACATCTGCATTGCAGATGGGCCCCTCCGTCTTGCCTGCATTCAGGGACGGCATCTCTGACTACTTCCAGCTCCTTTTATTGTGCTAAATGTAAGGAAACAATGGCACAACCGAACAGTTTGAATCCCTTTAGCTTCCTATTGATCGTAAACAACACATAAAGAGAGGATGAGTTTTCACTGCTCTGCACAAAATAAAACACTGGGAACATACTGTGTTTTTCATTCTGGAATACTGACAAAATTAGATGATATTAAGCCATATATAATACGCCTAAAGCTTATTTTCATATTAAATGGACACATACTGTGCTCATGCTGTGTCAGAATACATGGAATTTCGATCAAAGCAATAATGAAACTCATATTACACACTTAACATGTATCCATATTCATATAATATTTATAGTGTAATAGCTTCATAAGGATGAATGTTATATTTAATTAGATTTAATATAGGCAGGCAACATGCTCACACAACCGATACAGAATACACAATATTTTGCAACAACGGATTTCATGAATGTTTTTTTATATATAATATATTGAAAACAATTAAAACACTAAATCCAGTCATGGCTTAAACCAGACTTGTCAGTCTCGATGCAATCCAAATAATATTCAATGGGATTACATCTCAGATCTACATTTTAATACAAATATTCCCTGACAGTCTAGACAGCAGGAGCATTATGGTGAAAACAATCACCATTTCTACCATTCTCTGTATCAGATTCTGTCTTTTTGCTTGTAGGTCATAAAGCTTGTCAAATAAGTGTTAGGGAATTGATCATGACAGACTGATCACCCTGTTAATAGCCAAGACTCACGTTAACCAAAATGTTGGTTGTTTACAATATTGCAGGGTTGAATATGTTCATTCATATCAAGCATTAGTCATTTGTGGAAATCTGAAGAATAAATGATGTATAAACATAACATATGTTCAAGAAATAATCTAAATCTAAAAAATCAAAGCCAAACTTCATGAATATGAATGTATCTAAGTGGCTACATTGCTCAGATGAATTAAATACCATTGCACAGCAATGGTGCACATATGGTGAAACATACTCGCTTCTTATAATTAGATCCATTAGAATATAATTTCAGGATCTATTTCAATTCCATCTTTATGTGCATCAAGAAGTAAGCTCCAATCTGAGCAGATGTTTTCATTGACCTGACCCTAGGTAGAGTTGATTCCTACATTTTCCATGCAGCTGTGCAATATGAAAAGTATGATTCTTTTTTTCCCCAAATTGACGGTAAACATATTAGAGTGTAAGAGAGGCTTTTGATAATCAGCTGATTTGCATTGCAGCCGGAAGGAAGAATCTAATGGCTTCAGTTCAATCACCGTGTCAGATCAACAGCTCTTTGGGAAATGTTGCTGAAAAATGACAAATTATAAATTATAATCTTGCGGTTCAAATGTGGAGTTTCACACTCGGTCTGTTTGTCTTTCATCACAACCGCACTGAAAGTATATGAGGTATAATACCCTGAACTTTGTTTTTTGTTTATTCTACTTCGCTCTCTGTCTCCCAAGTTGAAGACGTTCTAATTTAAAGTGCACTGACCACAGCTGCAGGAGTGGACACATCGCTTCCTCTGTAAGATGGATTGCTCCTTCCTCAGGAACTAATTAGCCAGTGTCTTCCAGGGCCCAATGTTCAAATGCCAAGTCCTGAAGCTCCATGACTGTAGGGGAGACAGCCAAAAAAAAGGGTTCACATACACAGACCATGCTAATTGTCCATTACGAAAGCTCTTTGGAGGCCATTTGAGTTGACTATGTTGAGGTCATCAACGAAACAATTCAATGGACAGATCATGGAGAAAGCACTGTGAAGTATTGGTCCAGTTTTGGCCTCCAAAGAGACGTCGTGATGTTGTAGTTTTATGATGTGAACCCACTGCACTGCAAGCACATTTCAGTAAGCAGTTAAGATGAAATTGCATGATGTAATTTCATGAAATTGTCAATGACCAAATGCAGGTCAGAGTGATTAGACTTTTTTCTCCAAGGTAGATACAATTTTTGTTGTACTATTCTTCAACAACTAGTAAGCCTGACAGAGATGATCCGGAATATTAAAAAGTATAAACCTGACATTCAGAAACATCAGGTTACAGCTGTGAAGTCCTCTACATGTGTGTGGGTTTGGAAACAAAAGTAGTTAATTGGATTGCCTACACTAGTCTGGAGGAATTTCCACATTTTAAATATTCCAAATTTCACAAACAACCTCCACTTTTCCTCCCTTCATCACACAGTAGAGGATGTGTGATGATCCATGCACTGTAAGTGGATTTACAGCTTTGCGAAATAGTGAGGTACGGCTGCAGCAATAAATTATAGTGTTTTCTGACACCCTCCATTTTGATTTCACTCTGGTGAATTTGAATAGCACGCTGAGATACAATGGATAATTGGCATTACATAGCACACTTAGTGTCTTTTCAATGGTATTCAACGTGCCATTACAATAATTAAATTGAAGAAAAAGTAATGGGATTGCAGAGAAATGAATAGCCATCAAGTACTAAAAAGTATTCACAACCCCTCTGAAGACTGTCATTGGGACAATGAGCATAATTTCTCTCTTAATCATCGATGTTCTATTGCATATACAGACAATGATGGATTTTAAATCCACATTGTGAGAGGTCAGAGGGCCAGTGAACAGTAGCAGGATTTTTTAAAGATATACAATGCCAAAAAAGTATTCACCCCCTTGGATGTTTAACACTTTTGTTGCTTTCATACATGCACTCATGGTCAGTATAATTTGGCTTTTTTGACAAGAATTTGCACATATATATGTATATATATATAGCGAGAGCCTCCATCCTTTATCTCAATCTCTCTTCATTTTCACTGACAATAAAAATTGAAAAAATTGCTGAAAAAAACACTTCTTCTTTTACAATGCAGCAGTTTCGTTTACTGGGCTGCGAGCGGCATATCAAGACTACACCGGCAGCATTATTTCTTTCCCTATAAGATGGTGATGTCCTGACCCACCTTACTCTGCCTCTGATTAGCTGACCCAGACTTTCTTAGCCTAACCCTAACCGATAACACTCCTCATTACTCAGCATAACCAACCCAACAAACGCAGGCCTCCCATACTAGATAAGCAGAAGCAGAGCGGATAATGACTTGGCCATCCTCGGGAAAAAATGTAATTGGCACACTGGCTGAACTTAACGAATACTGTCAGGAAGACTGAGCAACTTACTTACTTATGTTAAAGTTAACAATGACAGTTGTCCAACAGTTCTTGGAATAAAGAAACTAGGGGAAATTTTTACAAGAAATGTTAAATATTGTCTGAAATCTGACAACTATAAAAACATAAAAATGTGAACAGTTTTCATTAAACGAGCTATTCACGAGATTGGAAGCATTTCTATGGCCTCCCAACGGTCTTTTACATGGCAGCGGCTGAGACGGTGGCGCGCAGCTAAAGGGGATGGTCGAGCTAACGGTGCTGGCCTAGCTAACGGTGCTGGCCTAGCTAACGGTGCTGGCCGAGCTAACGGTGCTGGCCTGCTGGCCTAGCTAACGGTGCTGGTCGAGCTAACGGTGCTGGCCGAGCTAACGGTGCTGGCCTGCTGGCCTAGCTAACGGTGCTGGCCTGCTGGCCGAGCTAACGGTGCTGGCCTGCTGGCCGAGCTAACGGTGCTGGCCTGCTGGCCTAGCTAACGGTGCTGGCCGAGCTAATAGTGTTAGCTGCACGAAAAGAATGCGCAGCCGGCCCGGCTCCGTCGACAAAGCAGACAGAAGCTCAGACTACAACATGCACAGAGTGACTTCACTCGACTTTAGATACTCAATATCTTTAGATTAGCATTAACATAGCGACAGACAACTGAGATACAATTGTTCTGGTTTTCTTTTGACTATTATACTTAAATGACCACACTTTTAGTCTCCTGCGACTTGACAGCAACAAAAAAACAATGCATATGATACAAACTAACAAGGACATTTGACACAGGACTAAGACCAAGACTAAATAGGAAAATAGCTGACAATATTACCACTTATCAGCATTCCCTATTCAGAGGGAATGTATGTTTAAGGGATGAGATGAAACCTAACCTTGAGTATTTACTGAACTCCTCAAACCTGCAGCTCTCACTCACTTCGCCCTGAGGCCATGTTGATGCTGAAGGTATGGAGCCCCAGAGACAGTCACGCTCCTCTTTCATTCATTTGTGTTTCATGTACAGATTCTTATCCACCTGTGCTCCCACTCACAGAAGACACATCTAAGACTCGAAGGCTGAATATTCATGAGGAGAAAATAGAAAGAGGATCGAAATAATCTTTGTTGATGTTGTTTAATGTTATAGTGTCCAGGAGCCGCCTGCTGTGAGACTGTGTTTGTGAGGGCCATGGGGAGCCACATGTATCTGACAAAACAATATATACTTTAGATGACCAAGATGTGGTCCAGAGTTTTTTCTTAAACTTGAATAACTGTTAATGCATGGTAGCTATTTATTATTATTTTTTTGCTGCCATAGGAGGAGCTTTTGTGTCTTGGTAACATAAGAAAAATTGCAGTTGGAGTGTGTTTCCATGTGTGTGTGTGCAAAAGTATGTGGGTGTGATATGGATTAGTTTGAGTGAATGCTGCTGTGCAAAGTGTAGCTAAACCCTTAAATGGGATTAATTCAAGGTGGGCTCGCGGAATGAAAGATGTCATTTACCTTGAGTTTGTGTTTGCACCTGGGTTTGCTGCCTTCCATAAGCTCCTCTGTTAAAAGTAATGTATTTGAATATTTTGGAGCAGTAGTAGTAGTATGTTTAAAGATGTGTTAATATGTTAATGTTATACAGTGGTGTGTTTGTGTGCGTGCATGCATTGAAGTTAAAATGTGAATCTGAATGAAGAGCGAGTTAATTTACTTTTGACAGTGAATCCAGTATTCAAGTGCATGCACTACTTAGACAAAGCGTGGCAATGAAGCATCTTACAGCCGTGGTGGTGTTTTATAACACAGTCACAAGGAATTCAAATTCATATATACCTTGGAGATGACCTCCAGGGTCCATATTTTGAAATATTTATTGCCAGACAGAGGGGTCAGCTAAAGTCAGAGGATTTTACAGCCCCACTTACCATGAATATTCTCTACCGCTTCTGAATGACTCTCAGTAGAATATAACTACACCGTAATCTTTGTGTCCCACTCTTTTGCTTCACCATTGCTGCTTGGAATGAAGAATACCCTCAAAAAATGACAAAAATGACTCAGAGAATGTAGGAACGAATACTTGGGATGATGTGAGCCAGCTGCACTCAAGTGTGACTGCTCCCGTTTACATCACCATTCATCCACACGGATGTTGTTAGCGTGAATGCGGGTATAACGGCGTGGCCTGACGCCTTTATTTTTATTTTCTTCATTTGATGGATTGTTAAATCAGCAGTGATGTTCAGAGCTGAAGAGATGAAGATGGAATCGTTTCTTACAATATCGAGAGAATGTGGCCGAATTGGATTTCACATATAGAGTATTCATAAAGAAAAGACAGGGGTGTGATATTTTGTCATTTCCTCTGTTATTTTATCCCCTCACTGAAACAATACCAGAAGACGCATAAACAACAGCGCCGCTATTACTTGGATTGCAAACAATTTCATTTTGTCTTTTGTCAGAGAGTCGCTGTGTGAATGTTTCCACTGCAGGGACTAATATTAGAGCTCCAGCTGCAGCATAGTGCACTCCAACATGCAGCTGCATGATGTAGCCTTGCCGCATTTGATCTGCAGTGACACTTTATTTTCTTTCCACAAAGCTGAACGCTCTGCTTAGTACATGGCTGACCAACCTCCGTTGAGACGAACGCGATGCATGTGATCAGTCATTTCCCCGTGTAATTTATTGGCAGCTGATTCCGCAGGAGGTTAAGCAATTAATTTCATCCACTGAAGTCTGACTTCATCTCTGGTGACTTACTTGGCTTTACGGAGGAATTTAGATGAAGTGATACATGCAGTGTCACTGCTCACAGAGCAATCCGAGTCAACATCAACAACCTGGGCTTAAGATGAGAAGCGCTGTGAAGGATGAGTTTCTCGCTCTCATACTGCACCATCTGGAACCGTTGATGAAGTGCTTAAAGGTTCAAGAAGTAGCTGGAATAAATGCATGCTGTATAATAGTTGTTAATGGAAGGGGTTGTTTGTTTATTTCCTGCAGAGTGAGACATGCTTTACCCAATGCATGCGATCCAATTGGAGGTGAGGTCTTCTGAAGCAGTTCACCACCGAGGCCGGGGTGGGTTGCAGACGACAGTGGCTCACGCCAGTGTGTCGCGGCCCCTGTGTGGATACTTTGACATTCACATAAAGGACGGGCTCGGTAAAGCCAGTTATCTCTCAGGCCAGTGACAGCAGTGTGGCCGTGTGGCTGGAAGGAGATGTGGGGGGTGCGTCCTTCACCTGTGTGTGAATCGCCGTTAGATGGTATAGCAGTGATGGAACCTCCTCGGGGGATGAGTGTCTTCATTACCAGAGCCTGCCGCTGGTGAATGATGGTTCAGAGCCTATACACCATATGGCTGGCTAGATAGATATCACAAAAGAGCGTGTGTGCCCTTCCCCCCTTCTTGTGATTATAATGAAAGCCCTAGGTTGCCTTGATATTTGGCCCTGCCAGTCTGTAGAATCAGACACATAGTAGACCTCTAGTTATAGTCCCCACATCATGAAAGATATTGTTTTATTTACTTCTATACGCAGGTCGATCAATGACCCCTTTCTTTGCCCTTTTCCTCCATCTCATTTGCCTTTCAAAATTTGTTTAAAAAGCAACTACGACTATATATACATGTGACATTTATGAATATAAATACAAAGTTTGCAGTGAAATAAGAAAATGTCTGCATCCTTGGTGACATGTGTTTCCTTTTACCTTCTTCTGCTGCTAAATATGTTCTGGCAAAGACGTTTTTATTTATTTGAGAGTATTCTGAGTGGGGATGTCCAGAAGCAGTGACTGGTGTGAATCCAGGAAAAAATGCCAGCGGTAAAAGACTCGAGGCAGCTCCATGTTTTAATTCATGAATGTGTGTTTTTCCCCTCCCTGGTGTCCGTAAATTTCCTTAAACAAACATGTTAAAATGTGAATACAAGACGTGGGCACAAATGGACCCTCCTTCAATGGGATTGGCAAAAGTAAAGGATCAATAGCGTTGATTAAAGTTGCTATTTAACCTTTTTACGCTAACCCTTGATGTGTTCTTTGATAACTTATTAAACCGAATAATTGCTAAAATACTTCCTTCCTAGAATCCAAACAAATGCTATGATCCATACATCATATATTCATAATCCCCTTTACAATATATTGCTTACTAGGAAACTAGGAAACTTGCATTCATATATAGACATACAAATGTTTGGAATATCTTGAGCATCATATTCAGGGACAGCATCAGTGGTGTATAGTAACGAAGTAGAAATACTTCGTTACTGTACTTAAGTAGTTTTTGGGGATATCTGTACTCTACTTTACTATTTATATTTCTGTTTACTTTTACTTTTACTTCACTACATTTTGCAAAGAAAACTGATACTTTTACTCCGATACATTTCTCCTGAAACCTTCGTTACTCGCTACAAAATCAACATCGGGGACTGTGGTGGAACACAGACTCCACCAAGCAGGTTTTGCGAATCACAATGTTTTGCATTTTCCCTCTACATCCTCTAGTCCAGCGCTCCCAAACCTTTATGCGTCACAGACCGGTTACGTGAAGACAATATTTTCACAGACCGGGTCCGACCTCGGAAAGACGGGAGACAACGACACCTGACGTGTGTTCGTTATGTCCAGTCTACTGACTCTACTTCTAACTAAACCTTTAGTCCAGTCTACTGACTCTACTGCTAACTAAACCTTTAGTCCAGTCTACTGACTCTACTGCTAACTAAACCTTTAGTCCAGTCTACTGCTTAACTTATAACACGCTGCACAAAGACAGGATGTTGAAATGGAAGCAGGTTTTCATGCTTTTTTGGCGATCTCAGGATACTCTGCCTTGGTTTCCAGATCACCGACAGAGTTGTAACAGACTTACGTTTAATTTTTAGAGTAACGTAACATCTTGACATGTGTCAAGAGATTCCGTCTGAGGTTACCACAGACGGATATGCGGTCATTTTTCACAATAAAACATCTTTCCGGCCTTGATTTTTTTTAATTTAATTTAAATGTTTCATTCATTCTTTCTGTGGCCCGGTACCAAGAGACCCACAGACCGGTACCAAGAGACCCACAGACCGGTACCAAGAGACCCACAGACCGGTACCAAGAGACCCACGGCGGGTGGAATGAGCATACTTATAACCACACTGTTACAACTCCTTCATAGTGTCATATTGCTTTTTGGAGAATTATGATGATAAGTTCATAGTAGATGCAAAAGTATACTTAGGTACAATATATTATGTTGAACATAATATATATGGATGGATCACAGCCAACCCAGTTATTGTATCAACACAACTCCTGGTCCTTGGTCACGGTGACCACAGCACTTAAAAGAATAAACTTCATAATTCTCAAAATTCTGACCATTTGCTTTTTTATTAAAAGCATGTACTTGTACTTTTACTTTCAATACTTAAGTACATTTTATATCAGAAAAATACTTTTGATACTTAAGCACAGAAAATATCAGATACTTTAAGACTTTTACTCAAGTAGTATTTTAATAGGTGACTTTTACTTTTACTGGAGTAATTTTCCAGTAAGGTATCTTTACTTTTACTCAAGTACGGCTTGTGGGTACTTTATACAACACTGGACAGCATGCATAATCAAGAATAGAGTAATGAAAAGAAAAACACTTTGCTTGTGCGTTATCCAAAAGTGATGCAAATGCTACGGCGTGGGAAGGTGTGAAAGCAGATCTAGTCGATGCAGATGCTGCGGACCATTCTCTGTAATGAAAATAGGCTTTTTAGTTGATATGATCCTGTAAGCCTCAAAATCCCGTGAGAGAGTAACAGTGATGCAAATGGAAATTGTCAATAAGAAGTGTCCTGGTCACAAAAATATGTGTTTATCCACATGACAATTGTAACATTGAAGCTGGTATGCATGGCTTTCAATGTGCTTGCAATGATATGCATTGTCCCTTTGCAATGGGATACCCTGTTATTGCGTTAAGTTGTAATAATACAACTTATAATAGAATAATACAATGTAGTTAACATGTCTCTGCAGTAACTCCTTCCAACTTCTAAATGATGTGCACAATTCAACTGTGAAAAGATGAAGTTACTGGTAGACAATACATACAATATGCTTCATCATGACTTTACCATTACTTACCCTTTTAATGTCCTCCAAATAGCGTGGTATATCGTGCTCAGCAGTTACCATGTAGTCGCTCATTCCTTCATGATGATATCATGTTCTGGAGCATTAGCGATGCTGACATCTTAAAGACACAAATTAAAATAAAAGACAATCATCAGATAAGGGTCTCGTTTGTTCATGTTAGTCATAAGGAGGCATCGCTATACATTTGCATGTTAGTGCACGTGAGACCCCGTGTGTGGGCCCCAGTGCTAGCGCCAAGAACCTTCAAGTAATGATTCATTTTGATTGATGATTAGTTTGACTCGTTTTGTGCCGATCGGTGACTTCTTTCCTAGTAAACGAGGAGCGGATCAGGAAGGGGTCAGTAGAATAAAAATGATATTTTCATCTTTTCTTAGTTTCTTTTTCATCCGAGCACAATTCAAAGCCTTGAACACAATGTTGCATCACTGCTGACCTATTTGCATGTTAGTGTGACGGCCTTTTAGTGCTGTAATAATGGAAAATGATACCTGTTATGAGGCCACTGCTACACAAAGAGGAAGACGCCTCCCTCTTATGTTAAAATGTGTTTTCCAGTCGGTCGCCATCCACTGTGCTCCATCATTATTATGATAATCTGTCACGGTACATCAAACAGCTCGTGGCTTATAAATTATAAAGATAATTAATGGAAAATGTTTGTCAGGGTGCATCAGCAGGACCCTGATGTCCATTGTTTCTAGCCTCAGCACCGCCAGTGCAAGATGCACAAGGTGGTAAATATTTACCAGCCAACACCTTTAATCATTCACCTTGACATGCACTTTGTGGCTTGAATACTCATTCTACAGGTCGAGTTACTGAGCAGAAAGAAGGACATAGAAGCATAAATCCAGTTGTGGAAAGTTACTTAACTTAGTCAAGTGTTGTACTACTAATTTAAGGTACTTGTACTTTTTTATTGATCCTGGGGGGGTCCAGTATATGAAGTAATTAAAGTTAGCCCCACCTTTACCAGCTGCAGAATACTGTTTTCCCAATACTTTTGTACTTTTATTTAAAAGCTACTTCAAGGAACTATTGATTCTGTGTTGATTTTGGTGGTCTCTGTGGACGACGGTCAGACAGACAGTTCTCCTTTTCCTCCAGCGAGCCCAGCAATATGGCCAGGGTCGGTGTTGACTTTCAGAGGAGACGAGCAGGGCAGCAGGAAGAAGCTCTTCTCCCGGCCAGAAGAGGAGCCGCCGCTGACCGGCGTGGAGCTTTTCACCTCCAGTTGGAGGTCAAAGGCGGCAGCAAAGCCGGATCTGGGTCTGTCCGTGGGAGCCTGGTCCTCACTGGAGTCTGAGCTGAAGGACTTTCTGTTGAACCCGCATGATTCCCTCTGACTTTCCCCGGATCCGACCCGGTGGCACAGATTAAGCATCAACAATAACCGTATCGAAATATTCAATATTCTCGCTGATCTTGCTTACTCATGTGGGTCATATACAGGCATCAGTATTATATTGAGACTGTTTCTTAAAACCAGTAAAAATGTCTTGAAAATAATTGATGGTAAATTATTTACTTTTATTTGGACCGTTTTTGGTAGCACTTAATAATAACTACACACTATTTAGCATTAGTAAAGCATGAGTAAACACTCGCCCCCCATCACCATCACATTAATGTTCTTTATCACTGTGTTGTGTCTATTTCTCTTTTCTTTTGAGGAGATAACTGAGGCCTTTGTTGGCTTTGAGGCCCTGCTGGCCTTTCAATGGAATGTATTAATGTGTTGTAAAGCATAGATATGACTAGTAACTACCTGAATTAATCATGAATTGCAGCATTAAGACACGTTTATAAAGCACGTTAACCATTAGTGCATCATAGGTCCTTAATAATTGGTTTGCAATATTACTTAATTTACAAATGGGGAATCCATAATTTATAAAGTATGAAAACCCAATCATGAAACGCATAATAGTCAAGCTTATTAATCAAGAATAAAACATGTATAACTGTGTTTATGAATTGCATACTATTGAGTTACTAATGAGTGTTCATGTTGGAACAATGCTTTATAAATTATGAATTAAGCGTTTACATCCTGTGTTTTATGTAGTTTAATATTATTTATGCAACTCTTTCCTTTATAAAATCAATAGTGTGTAGTTATTAATAAGTGTCACTGAGTTTTCTCTGCACGGTGGTATTGCTACTTTTACTGAAGTAAAAGAGCTGAGGACTTCTTCCGCCACTGCATAAATCCCGCTCTACAATAAATTCCATTCATTAGCTTCGTCTGCCACATTCATGTAGTTTACTGTGCACATGCATTTACTTGAGTAATTGCACTTAAAGGACATGACGACATGCAAAAATCTTAAAACCACCCACCGGCACGATCCATATAATGATTAGTTTATTGCATCTAAAATCAAATAGCCTCTATCCATCAGAAACATGCTCATACGCATTCTGCCACTCATAATTCAAACGCTTGCTACTGGAATGTGCACACGTGCATCTTAAAGACGTACAGTTGTGACCGACACTCGGAGTAATTCTTTGGCTCCGGATCGGGATCCAGTGGCTTCAGAGGTGATGTTTGAGCTTAGAGAAGTGAGGATGTGGGGAGTTCCTCCTGTGTCCAGTGTCACAGTGTAGAACAGGAGATAATGTCAGCACTGTCTGGATTAATCTGCCTCAGCTAAGGGCAGAGATTAAGGCCATCCATGAAAGTGGGACAACATGGCATCAGAGCTTGGCTAGATGGAACTGAGCCTCAGCAGCTTGAACAGCGCCGCCCTGCGTATACGTAGAGAAGAAGCTGCATGGACCCTCCAACAGGATACCATGTTGTACTTAAATTATTGTTTCTGAGTTTAATAAGATATTTCACAATCTGTGCTCCACCCTAAACATGCTCAGTTTTTTTAAATGTTCATATCTGTCAGCGCAAGCTTGGAATAATCAGTGTGAGAGCTAATTCAAATCCCAAGTGCTGTAATGTTTTGCCGGTATAAATTTAGGACATCCTCATGGATAATTAGAAGTGTTTGACTTGCACATTTTAAATCACGTTATGACAGCCTCCTTAGCCCATCATAACTCAAAGCATGGCCTCATATTCGGCAACCTTTATCATCTTCCTTCTGCTGTTTCCGGTGACTCACTAGTAGTCACGCGCCAAACCCTTTAAATTAGAGTTAATTGTAGTGAGAGTCATAAACAAGACACGTGCATATTAAGAGCGGTTAATGACGACAGGACTTCGCTGATCATTTGTGCGGAATAAAGACTTTTACTGCTCGCGCTGGCTGAGGAGACACGCCTTCGTTACACTCGCACATGTCGAGACAGTCTTTGCATTGCTGCTGCTGGAATGCACCTGAAAATCAACTGGTTAATTACAGAGCCAGCTGAGGCTAAATCGGTAGCAACTGTCATTAGTGGAGCCGAGTCACATCTCAAACAGCGCGAGTGACATGTTTATTACTTCTTGCTGACAAATTGGAATTAGATCGGTCTTTCCTAAACGCTACATCTCGGTCTTTATTGTGCGCTATAGTTCCTGCTTATTGCATATATCATCATCAGAAAGGCGTTATATCTTATGTGCACATACAAAATAAATAATACAGGGAGGAGCTGGGGATTTTTCATAAAAAAAAAGTCAAATACACAAACGTATGAGGCACTCCTTTTAGTCCTACCCTCCCCCTGATGAGGTGGACTGCCAACACCTGCAACACAGAACCAACTCCAAGGAAAACAGTCGCAGCTCTCCAAAACCACAATTGGTTTGAAAATAACTCGTTCAAAAAAAAGAAGGTCTCGTTTTTGGTCGATTGTTCTCCCAGGCTGCAAATATGACAGACCAAAAATCATGAATTTGAACCATCTTTAACTTGACACCTGAACATGATTAGTGAAGTTTGCGTACGCACAACTACCTGCGTTTTAATCAAAAGCAAGACATTTCAAATGGACAAGTAATGTGGCTCAGTGGGGAGCAGGGTCCTTCAATCAGAGGATCGGCGGTTCCATCCCCGGCTCCACTAGCCCATGTCGATGTGTCCTTGGGCGAGACACTTACCCCAAAATTGCTCCCGTAGCTGTGCCTATGGTGTATGAATGTTAGCTACTCCTGATGGACAGGTGGAACATTAGCCCCGCCCATCAGTGGGTGAATGATGACAAGTAGTGTGAAAGCGGTTTGAGTTGTCGGAAGACTATAAAAGTGCTTTACAAGTACAGGTCCATTTACTGTTTAATGGTTTAAAAAAGATGGTCCAAACATACAAAGCAATAATCAACTTTGTATTGTCATGATGGCTTACATCAGTTTAATCATGTGTCTGTTTGAGTGTGATTCCTTATGTTTGCAGCCATATTGTTTTGACAGGCGACAATGATAGATCTCACTTTTCCTTCTCTATTTTATTGTTAGCTGGAAAATAAACATCATTGACAGTGAACTATATCTAGAGATTCATCATATTACAAGGACAGTGTTGCAGAATATGGTTGAAGAAAGAACCACTCAGGAAGATTTATAAACAGATTTATTGATTTTATTGTGTGCAGCGGGAACGAACTGAAGATTACTTTTTACATAAAAGCTCACGTCGGCTATAGCAACACTCACAATCTCAAGCACAGCACCTCTGCTTGAGATTGGGGGCACGTCTGTAAACTGTATCTATGCTTTGCTCCTGTGTATTGGTGTTGGAGATAAGACACCGTGTTAAATTAGTCCCGTAGTTTGTAAATGGCAGTGCCATTGGATAATGAATGGTGCAGCTGCAGTACTGTAATAGTGTCACTGTTGGTGCTGTTTGAGGCTCCGTGCTCTTCAGAGAGGAAATGGCTGCCATGGTTGGAGTGGCATGTGGATATTTGGCGCAACTCCCCATGAAGGTGTTGAGCTATAAATGTCTATGTGTGGAGGAACGAGACTTGCACACAGATGGAATAGCTACAGGAAGCCAGGCAAGTGTTTTTTGTTCATGACACACGTGAACATTAGTGGCATTCAGCTGTCAGTTTTACCATTTTGAAGGAGAGTGCCCGGTCCACTTTCCTAAAGTGTTCCATCGGGTCGGCAGGGTAGAGGAACAGGAGACGGGGTATGGTGTGTGTGTGTGTGTGTGTGGGTGTGGGGGGGGGGGGTGACAGCATGGGGTGCTTTTCAAATGAGCCATTATCATTCATGGTGACGTGATCTCAACGTGACATTATTTTCATTTTCTGTACGTATGTGGTGATTTTCATTTTGGGGCCCGCAGAGAAAAATGCTTATGAGCCCGGAGTAGTCAGGGATGTACATCAAGTCGACATAACATTATCTACAGAGCATCGTTATGAATTCTGAAGGGTTGCTTTTAAAAAATGACACACAAAAAAAGAAAATCGCTAAGCAATTGTAGCAGCATGCAAGTAGTTATGTTGTTTATTTGCCCAGTTTATAACACACCTACCTCGGAGATTCATTACAATGGAGATTTACGGATTCGTATTTTTTTTTCATGTTCAAACTATTGAAAAATGACATTTGAGAAACTCAACATCACTGTTTCTTTCAGGAGACAATGCCCCAGTAACTCAGGATGATCCACACAGACCATGCTGGGAACCGTTTTCTTGAGGCAATTTTCTACTGAAGACATTGATTGAAGAATTGATCTTTTTTAAACCGATTCATTAATATCAGTATTTTTGTCATAATTCAAAGCTTTTCATCAGAGTGAATAAAACACATAGAGTGCACCGAGGCTCATTTGTGCTTGAATTTATTTGCAAAAAAAAATCTGTATCACTGTATCAAATCTGTTCCTCCTCATGATCTCAGCCCCACTACCTTGAAACATACATATCTGGCATTCATTTTAAATACTTGTTTTTGTTGACTCCCCCAATATTTTTTTATTGGATTATCTTCATGTAAAGCACAGTTTTTGTAGGTGCCATTATATATATATATATATATATATATTAGTGCTGTCAAGCGATTAAAATATTTAATCGCGATTAATGGCATTTATGTCATAGTTAACTCGCAATTAATCGCAATTAATCTCAATTTTTTTTTTTTGCATTTTAATGCTCTTATCAACATGAAAAAGTGGATTGGCTTGCTTTATTTTATTGAAAAACAACTGCCAAACAGGGCAGTACAAAATAAAATCACTGCACATTTCAGGTAAACGAGGGTTTACAAAATAAAATTATAGAGTGCACCAGGCATGAAAACGGGTCAGGGGTGAAAAAGGTGAGAAGGATATTACCCCTCTAGGAGGGTCCGGGGGCATGCTCCCCCGTAAGAAAAATTTAAATATTTCATATTTTAAAGCATCAATCTGATGCATTTTGAGATGCTTTTTTTGCCAACCTGGGGAGAGCTGGAGAAACTTAACTTCAGCCATGAGTCAAACATTATTATGGCCTCCTTACTAAGTATTATGCAAGCCATTTCATGCCAGCCTGTCACTGGTCTAACATTTACAGTATATGAGGCACAATGTGGTAAGGGAGAGCATGGCTGCCTTTGTTAGCATAATTCATATCTTTGATGCAGAGAATGCATCTGACGAATCCCTGCCTGTTGATTTTGGAGAATACATCTCCTAGATGAAAGGACACCTCTTGCCCTTTTATTGAGACCTTGCCTTCCAGTTTTAGCCACGACCAGTTCCAGCTGCATTTCAATCCAGCTGTTTAACAATGGCTGCATCCTTCTCCCCAACACACTCATTCTGCACAAATAATGTTTGTATTAGTGTTAACTTCTAGTTTAGCCTTATTCAGACCTGCCAACCTTGATATATAACCTATATATTGATAAGTCATTAAATACTCGTCATGCATTATATTGCATTGCATATAATGTGTGCTGGTCAATTAGTCTAAAATTAATTTTAGACTAATTTTTACCAGCGTACTTTGACGTCAAAATGCGTATCCGCTACGCAAATTGCGTACAGGTTGGCAGGTCTGCTTATTGATAGAACGGTGGACCACTTTACCTTCTGCCTCGTCAGTCCCCTCAACTCAAAATCTACCTCCTCAAAAACGGTAGCGTTATGCCGTGTTCACACCGGATGCGCCGCGTCCGGTGTGAACACGGCATAAGCTAATAATTTTCCACCGGAGCTTTAGCTAGCTGGCTAACGTTGCGTTCTCTCCTGCTGTGTTCAATGTGTTCACTCGCGTTCCCTTCTGGCACGCGCACCTGTTCGCAGTTCACTGAATATCATTCATTTTGCCGTATCGCGCTCACCATTCATTCATTTCAAACCGTAACGTTAGCCTAGCTTCCAAGCCCAAACGGCGTGCCTATTGTTTTGCTTCCGGTTGAGCTACATCCGGCGTGGTGCTCGCGGATTATTTATTTTTTTTAATTAAAATGCGTTAACGCCGTTAATAAAATTGACGGCGTTAAAATTGGTTTGCGTTAACGCCGTTAATAACTCGCTAATATGACAGCACTAATATATATATATATATATATATATATATATATATATATATATATATATAAAGTAAAAGCATTAGTACTTACACCGCGACAGTGTGCATTCTGATTGTTTTTGGGTGGAAATGACATCACGCTTTTTAATCTCTTATTTCCAAAAGATTTGGAGCACCTTGCCGCTGTTTTGCACCCACATTATGAACTTCCTGAAGCAATCTCGTCAGTCCTGAAAGAGCCACTAATGAAATGCATCTGTGAAACGCTGATGACCTTAGAAGAAGAGCTGCGTATCATAAGAGTTACAGGTGACATAAAATGTGACATGAAACATAATTGCTATTTTTATATATATATATATATATATATATATATATATATATATATATATATATAATGTGTGTAATACAAGCTTGGCCATTATCAGACCACCTGGTGTCGATGTCTTGGAGTTGCAACACATGTCCAAAAAATAAATAGATACATAAAAGTGTGACAGCATGTCAAAGTTATTCAGGTTTATAACTGAAAACATATATGAGGTGGGAACTGAACTCTGGAGAGAGTTTTGTTTTATTAATGCAAGAAAAGATCACACATTTGCCTTCAGTGGTTTTACAATTGATACAGAACTCTATTCTCAGACCCGCTATAAAGACAATACACCGAGGAGGGATCCCTCTTTCAGGACAAACAGAGATGCAAGAGATGATTTATAGAATAGACCAACGCAAAATCACAACGTGGACAGTCAGGATGACAAATCAGTTTAAAAAAGCTCTTAAATTAACTGCTGTTGCCCATCTCTTTGGTGCCATTGTGCACATTCCATGAAATGTCTAAAACTCGTTGAAAGGGTTATGCCATTTTGTAAATGAGCATCTTGCAACTGAATTAAACTTGTTATGCTTGCAAGCATTTTCATCATCATCATCCAGATGGAGGTTGGGTGTGTAACCTAGATGGCTGATGGACTGTGTGACTTTGTGTCTTTATAAAATGTGACGGGCGATACAATTAATTTATGGAACGAGACAATGGAAATATTTTGACTGGGATGCTCATAATTAGATGTGGGTTGTGCAAGCCCCCTCTGTCTTTTTCCATTAGATGTGTGTGTTGTGTACGCAATGTTGTGATCATATCGGCATCTGTGCATACATACTGGATTTTCTTTTTTTTAAATGCAGTGAATGGTAACTGTGGATGATTTGCGTTGGAGATGATCCTGTTGACTTAAAGAAACAAACTATATTAACAGCTAATGTTTGAGAACTATATTACACTTGGAAAGGAAATAAACCACCAGTTCACAGAAGTAGTACATTTAAAAACTGAAAATAGCTCTTCTTAGGAAATGTCAATATAATATTGTTGTAGTAGTACGCAATATGACATATAATAAAATAGTTCCAATGAATAATCTTTGGAAGATGTTTGAAACAATCTGCATGCTTCCTTCTAGGAAAAGATCGTAACCTGACATTTGAAGATAATCTTCAGATTTGAATAGAATTCAGTGATAATAAATTAGAAGACAGTTTTCTCAAAATGCATAATCAGAGCTAGTTAAGAGGGACAAAAGGTTTATGCGTGTGGATCATCCGACCTTGGACAGTCAATCAAAGCTCTGACACACAGACAGACAACCATTCACTGAATGGACAATTACACAATATAATAAGGAGAGATTTGTACAACAAGTTCATCCACTGTGATGTTGATTTGAAGAGATGACTCATGTGGCGTGAAGACGTTCAGGTCTATGAGTCTTGATGCATGTGTAACAATGTTCCTCTCAGCCGTTAAAGAACAGAGAGAAACACGGCGAGGATGTCGAGTGTCAAGAGAACCGACGCTTTTTCAAGAGGAACTTGAGTGTCTGTGCAAAAGCTATTGATTGATGTAATGGTGTGTGAACGGCAGTGCAGGTAAAACCATGTATTGCCTGTCTATCCGTTTGACTTCGTGTTAAAACAACAAAATGAGGATAACAAATCAAAAACCACCACCCAGGATGCACTCTGTGTCTCATCTCACAAACAGGTTTTGTCAAATTTCCCCCGAGTTATAAGAACAAAAACAATAAAAACATAATGTGTCACTTATGGAGTGGTTAAACGTCATGCCAAGTGCCTTTGGCTGAGACGTGGTGGTGCAACATGCCTTTGCCAGATGTGAATGGAACGTCTGCCAAGCAATAGTAATCTATCCGTTTCCAGATGGATTCGCTCATTTCATTAGCTCTTGATTTGGTCACAAGCCACCTTGAGCAACCTCCGAATTACCAACGCAACTGATTCGTTGGTGGAAAGACCAATTCATGGTCGGGATTCCACAGCGACTGCCTCCTGGAATGTACGATTATAAAACACTATCCATGTCGTGTGTCTCTTTTTCTGTTTTCACGACGGCTCAGCCGCCTTTAACAAGCCATATAATTTATGTCGTATTATCTTTAGTTCTTATCGGCCATGTTGGGCTTTGTGGTCACAGACAAAGAATTTCCTTTCCACCTGCGGACGAGTTAAAGCTCCTCGAAGCGAACTACAGCAGAATGATCCATGGGCTCGCCACCGTCACAGATAAGCAATCCATGTTCTTTTATTGAAGCAAGAGCTTTTGTTCCACTCTGAAGAGGTTTGACTCTCTGTTGCCAGTCCGGACCTTTATGAGTAATGACCTGTTACATCGGTGATCCCCCTGCGGCTCCAATCACTCAAGTGAGGGTACAGTGGGAGAGTGGGATAGACTAGCCCTGGGCAGTAATTACACAGGTCTAGTGTCCTGACTGAGCTGATATGGGCTCCGTTCAGTCTAACAGCTGAGAGCAATGAAGAAGACCGAACTGAAAAGAACTCCCACGCTACAAATGAAACGGTTAAATGCAAAAGGGAGATCAATGAGTCGGTGACGCTCTCCCACGGCAGACTGTCCTTCATGTTTAACGCATCTGTCAGCGAAGGGTAGACTTTACTAAAATAAAGAAAGGCTGAGCTGCCATCGCTCATGCAACGGTCTGTCAAATATTTCTAACATAGGCAGCAAACATCAAAATCAGAACAGGAATCCTGAGGAAACAAAGAGCTCACGGTGTGCTTCATTGACAAGAAAAGCATTCAATTCAATTCATTACATTTTATTAGACTCATTTCTCATTTTGAGAAATGACAAAAATGTCTTTTGAACGCAGTCAGGTCCGAGAACGAACAGAAATATGGAACGCACTTATTAAATATAATGCAAGTTCATCAGTTAAACATATTACATGTCATTTTTATTAAAAGAAAGATTATACATTACACCATAAGCCCAGAAAAGCATTAACGAATTTATGAATGAAAATATATAAATGCGTATCAAAAAGCCCAGCTACAAAACTTTCGAAAAAGGAAAAATGAGATTCACAGCATGAGTTGTTGACGTTGTGTTTTCATGGTCTGTGCATGCACACTGTAAATGTGCTTGTGTCGTCAAAAGGCTAATTCTGAACTGTCGTCCCTTGGCATAAAATAGCCATAAAAAAAAAAAAACATTTTTTAATTAAATTCTTTTTGTATTAGATTGTTAATTAAGACAGTTTATAATACAGTTACCATTTATTTCTCTCTCCGACTCTTGTTGTTCTTAATTCAAGCCTTAATTCAAGCCTCAGCTACACTTTTAATTGTCATGTTACAAACAACAAACATATTTGAGTGTAATTCATATTGTATGAAAGTATGAAAATGCCAGCAATGTATCAGTTCTCAGCCTTATGCTAATGCAACTGCAGGTTTTAATGACTGTATTCCTTTTAGTTTTGTGAATAAAGGCCACACTTTCTATTTGGCTTCAGTAATCTTTAAAATGCAGAGGTGTCCACTTTCTGCAAATGTGTTAGCACTGATTAAAGTGCATTCCAAGAGAGGTGTGAAACACTGAGCAGTGAATAAGTGTTGACCGAGCGCCATGAATAAGTCCAAAACACACCTCATTCCCCGCTGACTGCAGGTTGTGGCGGCGACTAGCGCAGCGCGTTACTCCATCAGAGCCAAGGTTACATCTCGGCCGCGCTCAACCATTGAGGTTAACGTTGACTGATTTGTTTATGCTCCCCTCGAGGGAAGATTGTCATGAGCAAACACAACATGTTGGAGAAACACCAGCAGTCTGCCGCCAGATATACATGTATAGTGTTGTCTCGACAACCCCGTCTCCTCAAGATTACGTTCAACTAAATGGCATCCTCAATTACATTTCCAGAGCGTCACATTTTCTCCCAGGTTTCGGTTGCATTAAACACGAGGTTCACGTTGTGAATTGGAACAAAAATAGTACGGAAACTGTAATGGAAATTAATTAATCTTATCAATCTCCTTTAGAGAAAATGAATGTGATGTGAAACACTTAAATGTCTTTAAGCATTTATTAAACAGAAACTTGGAATAATTCAATTGAATGGACAGAGCTCGTCACCACAGATGGTTCGGAGGTCTGACCCCGAAAAATAGTTCTATACATCAACAATTATTATTGAAATGTTTGCCCTTCCCCCTCTGCTTTCAGAGTTCAGCTACACATTTAAGAATAAAGCACTTGTGATAAATTTCCACCACAGAAACTACTTGGTTGGATTAAGTAAAAGTCAAGGTTTGGCTAAAATAAGTATGTTTGTTACGTTTTTGACTTTTTGTTTCATACAGGACACGAACAGCGGTCTCCTTTGTGAACGTTTCCTTCCACCTTAACGATAACTTTGATGAAAAACGCATTTGAAATACGTTGAAAACAAACGTAATCTGGGAGATATGGGTTTGGTTTAGGCTGCAAATGCAAGATAAACCACAAGAAGTCATTGAATGGACTCCGAGCGGCCGAGAATCATACTACCACTGAAATGGTGAAATAATCTGGCCCAGGTGAGAGGGAAACTGGGGTATTTGACAAGAGGGATTGATGATACATTTGCAGACAGGTGTTGGAGGTGAACCCAGGTGCCGGTTGTTGGAAGCCACGCCCCCATACACACACACACAGAACACAGGGGGGGCGACACAGGGAAACACCAAAAAACGGACTGGGGCGTGACAACATGGTAACGATGACGATACAGTTTCGTTGGATGGGAATGTGATGTTTAGGAGACATTTTACAGCTTTACCAAACTGCCCTTGAGAGCTGACATCCGTAGATATGAAAGCTCATTAGTAGCCGTACTCGTGTAATGATCAATCCATCAATTCAGAGGTTTTACAGTTGTACAAAGATGTTAGAAAAATTGTGGACAAGACAAGATATCGATATGATCTCCATAACTTAACAGCCGCCACTGTGCCGATCTCTCGCATGTCACTGGCACAGCCTCCTCAAGACCAGAGCCTCATGTGACAACACAACCGTTTAACCATTCCTGGTTATGAACAACCTCTACGTGATCATTGTTTGTATTACAAATGACTTTTCTTCAACAGATTAGACACAATAAAAACGTGCAAAAAGTCCAGACTCTCTCGGGAATACAGATCACAAGTTGGACTATTTCCCAGTCGATTGATTCTTCTCTGACAAACTGATCTTTTTCGCAAATTAGTTTCATATTAAATCCTGTATAATTTGTTGTGTGAAGCTGCACTAGATATTCCCCCAGTGTCTTAATGTCGTAAATAAATCATGATTAAGGATTAAGAGTGTACGGTTCCATCCATCACCGTGACCTTCACCAGCTTGCCTCTTGCTGCACTTTACTGTCCTGAAAGCTGGCAGATATCAACATAATTTGTCGGAGGCAAAGTTGCCATCATTTGGCACACGCTCTTGACTAAATCAAAAGGTTAGCGAGTGTTTTAAATAAACAAATTAATCATCAAGATCATTAGATTAAAGTATTGTAATTTTGGGATAAACTTTGTTAAGCTTCGCTGCACAGTTGGAGAATGTGTTTGCTTTGTGGGATTTCAAAGATAACAAATTGTCCCCGTGCAACACTATTATGCATTTGGATATTTACGTGACGTGTGTAGGCGGCGCAGTATGACAGCTGGGCTTTGGCGCTTGTTTAGCCAGAGGCCCAGGATTTAAACAGAGACTGGCTTTGGCCTCGCCTGAGTCATTACGGATTTAACCCTTTAAAAACAGGGTGCGAAAATCCCCCTGCGCCTATTATCAGACAAAAAACGACAACATATTATCTCCGGAACCACATCGTTGTTTAACTTCATTTAAATTGCTAGAATACCGCAACCCTTGTGAGAATATACATCTGGTGTAAAACACAATTAAAGTAACCGTTAAGTTTAAGTACTTACGTGAACTCCATTTTTGAACCGAACGACACAGTTTTTTTGACTGAAACTCCTTTGAATGCTGTGTTCTATTATGATTTTTGTTGCAGATTCCAATTCTTTAGGTCATACTCTTTCCAAAAAGGTGTGTTATTAGTATGTGGGCTGTTGTTAGGGCACCATAATACAGTTTGAAAAACTCGGAGACCGCTCAAGGAGGCATTTTTGGGAAATCTTGCTCATATCGTGCTGGATGTTCATAGTTATGATAAAAAAAAAATCTGCTGAACAAATACATACAATAAACACAAGTATTGGAATTAATTTGGGGGTTCCTACGACGACTCAAACACAGGGAAAAAGAAAAAGGTCTAGAGCCAAAATTGGTTCCAGGGTGTTTAAAGGAGAGGCTGGCTTTGGCCTCGCCTGAGTCATTACAGAATGTATTTGTGGAGTTTAAGTGTCATTAATATCCAACAGGGTTCCATGAGGTTTATTGAATGACGGCAGTAGTGTGTAGTCTTTAAAATGTGGTGGTTTTTAGTTCAGACTGTTTTCTTTAAACTGAATACCGTGTTGAATGAGACCGAGCCCGTTGGAAACCGATCAGCACCAGAGCCCGAAACACAAGGTTTTCTGTTGTTTCCCAAGTAGCCAAATTTACCTGGCCCGGATCCGGCACGGTTCGGCACGCCGGAAGTAACACTGATGGCCCGCATCCGGTTGCCAATTCGGCTCCGACTCGTAATGGATGGCGCCCCAGAATCGGGCCGAATACACTGGCCCGATTCCGGCGGCCGACACTGCCGTCACTGGGCCGCAATCGAAACTAACCGGGGCCAGCTCGGCCCGGTCGCCGGTTCGGTATCGTTTTTGTATCATGATGAATATTCAACATGACACAAAAACAATACTTATTTTACTTACCAAACAAGCTTGATGGGTTTAATTTTGTAACAATAATTATTATGTGATATTTGTATGTAGTGAAAAGATCGAGCTTAAGAATCATCCCATTCATAATTTGTGCTAAAATAAACATTTTGCAATCAGATAACATATAAGAAAATATTGTTTATTGTTATATAACAATACAATAAAATAAGACACGTAGACCAAAATGTAACAGTACATTTTTATTAAGATATGAACACAGGGTCAAATAAAATAAAATAAAAAACACAAAAAGACAGTCACTCCAGCTTCCCTTCCAAAAAAAAAAAAAAAGTAGGTTGCAGCCTGGTAGAAACAGAGACAAAGAGTGGTGAGATCTCACAATTTACAAAACATAAATTGTAAATCTATCAATTGTATTGCAAACCGTTCTCCCTCCTTATGTATGGAATATCGTGTCTGTATGTAATGTAATACTGTCTGACACCATCCGACTCTCCAGGCTTCCAACTAACTCCAACACACCTGCGTTCTTAATACAAGCTCAGAACTATTAAGGTAATGTAAAGTGTGAGATAGTCCACACAAGGACAGATGAATTGTACAGTCATTGTTTGAAGAGTAGCACTGACTGACATTGGGGAGAGAATGTGTTGAGTATTGAAAGCACACTTACTAAGGCTGTGGTTCAGGGGCCGCTTGCCTCAAGGCCCGCTCCCTTCTCCCTCCTTCCCGGTCTGATGCCAGCTGGAGCCATCGCTTGATGAAACGTTCTGTTTCGCCGTCACTGGCATTTGCGGTCACCGAATTACAACGGACTGATTCTTTAAAAAGAGATACAACAATCACATCAAAGTGCTTACATCAAAATATACCCTAAAAGTACCGAAAGGAGTTAAGGGAATGTAATACTTTCAGTGTATAGTGTAGTGTCTGCCATGTGATTAGAATTACATGTTAACTATAAAAAGTGTTGAGCCATGTAAAAGTTTGATATCTAAATACCATATTTAGAGCTCCGACATGAAAAGTGATATGTCTTGATGACACTCATTACTACCATGTTCAAAGCTATGGAGCGCTACCTAATCGTGTAAAATGCATTGAAATAATCTTAATTTTAGAAAAAGAAATGTTATTAATTAATGTATGTACAGATCAGTAAGTGTTAAATTTCAGAATCAAAGAAACCAAGAAATAACAGACCGGCACAGCACATGCGGACATGTTGCGGATTTCATTCTGGTAAAGAACGCTGATTGTATCGCCATTCACGGTGACGAGACGCTACATCGGCGCTAACGGTAACCTACAAGAGGTTTTTTTCCGAGTACTATCCAGCAGCGAGTGGTTAGCCCGCTAGCTAACCAAAAAGAAAACAGTTGTTTAGTTACATACAGAGCAAGATCATGCCAAATGTGGACATGCTATTCAACCAGCTGCAGAAGAGGAACATCGACCCTGTCTTCATTAAAGGACTTGTCCAGAGGTTCACAGGCAGCATAAAAAAAAACAGGTAAATAACTATATTGTAACGGACATGTGAGTGACATGTAATGTTAACCTGTTATGTTTAAAGTGTTATTGTGTTTACAGGAAGAAGTTGTTCTAGACAAGAAGACTGCTATTGTAATTATGGGTTCAGGAGGTCAGTGAATGTCTCGGCTTTCTAGCTTCTAGCTTCTAGCTTGTAGATCATAGCTGAGCGGCTTGTGCAGGCGGGGATGTTGCTGTTGTTGTTGTTGTTGTTACGAGCCTGTGGAGAGGCTATATGACCGGGAGCAGAGTGAAGCAAAACAGTCAAAACCTCGTAACATGTTACCGTAACATATGTTACGAGGTTTTGACTGTTTTGGCGTAGCCTACGGCCCACAGTACCCTGTTCTGTTGTTACCGAATAAACACACAATCTAGCTTTCCTGACCCAGGGTCTCTAATATTAGCTGATAAAGTTGCTCACGTCCTGCAGTCTGTAAAAGCCTAAATGGAGCTAGTCATCAAAGTGAATGATAATAGAAAACATCACAATGATTTGTTTAAATATTTTAAAAGGAAACAGATCAGATATCTATAAAAATGCGGGTAGTTAAGAACATGCTTATTCAGGTGTCACCGAGTCAATTTCTAGAAGAGGGAGGCCTAGTTGTTTTTGAAGATGGCAAGTTCGTAACTTAAAATGTATTTGTTGGACAAGGGCCTCCATTTCCTCTCTGTGTGGGACAGAGGATCTGACCAGCAGCAGCAGCTCCGAAAGCAGAGGATGCTGGGACCAGGAGAACAACAGAGGCTGGCTACAGAGGTACGTTGTGATGTAGTTGTCAATATAAATGCGTTATACACTCCGCACATACATATACTATGTGGGTGTGTACGCTATTACAGAAATTGACAAATATTCAATAAGATAGTCGACTGTAAGGGGGAGGACACGCTGGTAACTAACCGTCTGATACATTTTGATGATGTAGATATCATTTCCCATCATCTAAAGTTATATGTAAGATTTTACATACATTGTATTTTTGAAATACTTCAGAATCAGAATGTGACATGTGTTCAATCAGAATCACTTTCATCAAAATAGCTTTATTGCAAATGTAAGTTGATTTATCTTTTACAGGTATGTGATACCATCCTGATGCGGTTCTCCTTCACCCACCACGTCGTCATGAGAACAGTGAGTTCAGGGCTACATTGAGAAATTAAACTGTGTACATTTCAATAAAAACTGGAAAACATGATGTGTTCTAAAACTTGTGTGTGTGTGTGTGTGTGTGTGTGTGTGTGTGTGTGTGTGTGTATATATATATATATATATATATATATATATATATATATATATATATATATATATATATATGTTTTTATTGTGTAGCTTTATATGAGAGAGACTTTGAGGGATCCTGTTTCTATAATGCCAGATTATATACTATAATGCCTGACTCGGCAGCCATCAACGGGCCAGAGCCGTTTCAGTGCTGGTTGCCGATCAACCCGGTTGCCATGTCTCAGCCAGAATCGGCCCATGTCCGTAACAGCTACATCCGGGCCAGATATGGCAACAATGAATTGGGCCAAAGCTGGCTCACATTCGGCAGCATCGAGCCGGAACACAGCCGAGTCAGCCGCAACTCAGCCGCAATACGGTTTTATGTCATTTAGTAAAGAATTTGACTGAATTCTGAAAGCACAGCGGGAGAGAGACTGAAAGGAAGAAACTGCAACGAGGACAACAGAGTTTGCCGGGACTCGCATCACCATTTAGAGCAAAGCTTCTGGATTAAATGCCTCGGACAGAAGGAATTTGTTTATTTCGAAAGAAGATCAATTATGTTTGCTTTTGCATTCCTGGAAAAAAAAGATCAATACCAATTTATTGTGGAAGAAAATTCTGATTGCTAATCAGCACCTCAAAAGAGCATAACCAAATGTGCCAATCACGGACATTCTGTGAATTCTGAATCAAACACCATGGGCATCTTTGATTTTCTTTCTCTAAATCTCAAAACATTTATACAGATCACATTATCCAATAACCTTTTTGTGCACCATGGAAAGACACTTTTCTTTGTGCGCTCTCTTCCTTTTACATAAAACGTATAATTTGTTTTGGCATGTCTTTCATCGGTAAAGATTTCTAAAGCGCATAAACAAATACACGCAGCCACATCAATAACTGGATAACTGGTGCATTGGCAGTTGACCTGTGCTTGCTCTCTCTGGGTCTACTTGAGATTTCTCCGAAGCACCAAAAAAAAAAGAGGACGGAAAATAAATAAAACACTATAAAGCCGCCATAACGCAGTAATAGATTCAGATTGGAGATATTTAATGTATCCATCCAGATGGTTGGGTTGAGGCTCGTGTGCTAAATCATGAAAGGAGGAAGTTTGTGTTGGTGGTGAGGTGGCCATGGACTCTTTATCTTTGTAAATACTGTGTGTGTGTGTGTGTGTATGAATGAAGATTCTATTTTGTCTCGCTATTAGAAATGCTTGTATAAATATCCCTCGCGTGTCATTTCATTGGTTGTTCAAGGCTTCGCATTGTGCAGTTCTCCTTCAATAATAATTTCACCGGAAGGTGTCACAGAGGATATTATAAATTATGATGCTGTCCCTCCTGTCACATGAACTCAAAGTGACCCAACCTCTTCGCTGCTGACTTTGAGGGCGAGACCGGAATGCATATCGATGCCACCGCTCTGTAACATGAGGGACAAATATAAAAAAAAATGGAGGTGGCTGCATGTTGAAATGTGCATTACACAGGAGACAAAGCTCCCAGCGAGTGTGTCGATCACATCATGGGCTGAAGTGAATGATATAGTCACACATCATAAAAAGACATTATCTTGACGACATAGTTCAAGCTCCGTTGCTGTTTTTTAAGGTTGCATTGCAGACGCTACTCATTGCATATTAGCCCCCGTTGATATGCGTTTACGGTCAAATCAATTTTTTTGCCAAACGCAGACATCCGGTACAGTGGGAGCCTGTGCAGCTCACGGTGGATGTATAGCATTATCGTCAATTGCATGGTAATCGCAAATGGGAATGCATTATCTCTGGATGATTCGTGTCAGTAATTAGATGCCAGGAAGGCTGGAAGGCTCTGGATGTTTGATATGGACACCGCGGCCTCTGCGTGTCCGGTAAACCGGGATACGCTTCCACTGGCTGGGACTATAGACGAGAATAGCATCAGCCATTACAGTCCTGCTCCTCCATAATGCGCCTGCACTTTGGTCCAAGTGCTGTTATTGTCAAACGTAGTAATGGCCATTACCTCGCACTGATAAAAATAGGGGGCCTACTCATGAATTCTTAAAACGGGAATGCATATTTTAGTATTGTAAATGAAGGGTTATTACAAAGCCACACAATGACGCTATAAGGTATACGCTCGCGTCCCTTTATGAACCGCAACAAGTGATGCGAGTGAAAGATAAAGCACTAAACAAACTCATCTGCACGTTAAATTGATATTCATAAAAGCAATGTTGTGTGCGCCCCACTGCTAGTCTAATGTTTGTGTCCAGGAGAGCGCTAGAGGAAGATGCCAAGTGGCTCAGCATGGGGCGCTCAGACAGACAGCCGGCACGTCGTCTTGGATCTGGGGCATTTAGTCGCTGCTGGAAGAGAAGGAGAGAAACCGGCTGGTGTCTGTTCCTCGCGGTCGTCGATATCTCACATCCCCAACCACGTCGTAGTCAGCTTTGGTCTGAAATGCACCCACAACATAAGGATCTGTTGCGTGCTTATGTCCAATAATGTCAGGCACAACACAGGGCTGAGTCCTCCCTGGAATAAAAGGCGCTCGATGATTGTTTTGTTGACTTGCTCATTGTTTTAATTGATGAGACACAAAAAATGGGAAGACATATGATGCCCATATTATAAGAGTTTCTCTCGGCTTTAATGACACATCATTGTGTCCAATAATACAAATTATGATTATTGTAGTTTATAGGGTCAATGACAGTTGTATACATTCTGCAGCGAAGGCTACGAATAAATGTGAACAGCATGTTTTTTTTCCATATGGTTAAAGAGTGAGAGTTTATTAGCCCCACACTCTGCTTAAAGTAAAAGTAACAAACAGTAGTAACTTTAGGATCCTGGCAAATAAACTATGATTCATAATAGGCCACTTAACCGAGGGAAAGAGCATTAAAATGGTAATAATAACAACGTTATTTATATAGTATCTTTAAAAAGTTTAAAGTAAAAGAGTTTGCAAAGTGCTCATCAATGGATGAAATGATTAAACCAATCAATACAATAAATATAAACAACAATAATAATAAAATATTATAATTTTGTAAAACAAACAATACAAATGAAGCTCAAGAGTAAGTTCAGTAAGGAAGACACTCTTTACTCGCCGGTTCATTCATAAGCTCAGTCCGATTGCTCCATCAGCTGATTGGGGGCGTGTACGTTGAATGAACCAACCAGTCGCAGTCGGCGCAATTTCCGTAAGCCAATCACAGTGTTGCTGTCAAACTTTTGAAATGTCAGTTGTCATTTCAGCTCAAACCGATGCGACCCTCCTCCACCCGAGGCACCTCCAGTGAGCATTCAGTCCTGCTCATCATTCATCTTCGGGGTTACAGCAACTCCCTTCTTCTTCATCGCCACCACCAGTGTCTGGACTCCAGGGGGGATTCTGCTGGCGCAGATGTCAGCATCACTACCCCTTGCTTACAGTTCCTCTATGTATTTTGGGGCCAGACCCATATGTGCTTCAAAAGTGATCAGTTCAATCTTTTTTTTATGAAATCAATATTGATCCAGTGAAGAGAAGCCAGGGTGGGGTGATGTGATCTGTTAAAACCAGTGAGAAAACCTCGCGACTGCAATCTGAACCAGTTGGAGGCGGAACCCTGTGGAGTGATTGACTAATTATTCTCAATCATTTGGATGTTTGTGCCAGAATGCCTCATATATGTTCCTGAAAGGCTAGATTTATAGCCCTGCTTCATAATGTGAGCAGGGAAAGATTTATAGTTTCTTAACTTCTGTCTCGTCTTCAACTGCAGACATTAAACTGCAATTCATGTGAAAACGTATCCAACAACAGCACATGAACATGTTCCTATAGCAGTTATTGCTGTTGGATTTATTCATTTATTTAAATACTTACTTATTTTTTATCATGCTGCAACATACAGGCCTGTCTATCTGGACCAGACGGATGTTTTTTTTCGAGGGAGCAAAGTTTAATATTGCGAGTGCACACGGGGGCCCAACTGCATGCCGCTGACTTGCAAGTCCGAGCCCCTGGAAAAAGAATCCAAACGAAATAGAAAAAAGTAAAATAAAATGACAAAACTCTAAAGCTATGTAACTTATTTCTTATAATTCCTCTCCTCTTGGCGAGGATTATATAAGCTAAGTGCCAGAGGTTGGTTTAAAAGCACATGAAGCTCCAGTAATACTAAATTACCATGTCTTAAAAAATTGCGGCACCGATTTGCATATACACACACATTACACCGCTTATGCCTTCTTATTTTTTTTTAAATGAATTTCAGTTTATTTACCAGGCTGCTGTTGGGGCGCAGGGTGTCTGCTGGAGTCGGCTCACCGGTCGTTGGGGCTTCATTGCATTCGCAGAGAAATTCTCAATTTCAAATCTAGCATAGGGTTATTGGCACCTGCCCTTGTCGCTCATCTCCCACATGATGCACTGACTAATCTAGCGTATCCTTCCCTACCTGCAAATGTGTTTAGTGAAGGGCAGATAAGAGCTGTCACATATGAAATCTATTTTTTCTCGCCACCTCACCTTACCAGTAATGTCCTGACTGATGTAACACCAGCAGCTGATGTTGAGGGCTGAGGAGCGGTTCGCATTGTTATTCTGGAATTTGTTTTTATTAATATGTTATGAGAGAATAGTCAAAATATACCTTTTCATTTAAAGTCGACTAAGCGTTAGTTAAGACTGCGGTGTGCGTCGTCTGGTATTGTGCGCTGCTTGAGACCATAAACAAATCAACACAGCAAGATCTCATAACTCACTTCATTCAGCAAACTGCAAATTAGACATGCTGTCAGGTGGATTGTTATCCTTGAGCTGGTAATGGGTATTTTGCCAAACACTGCTAGCATATTTAAGGCCTGCAATTTAGTGTAATACCTATTTTTGATATGTTTTGATTAGGAAACAGAGTCCATTTATGAAGTTTCAGAAAAATAGAAATACAAGCTTTGATGTTTTATCCCAGAAAGCAGTACCACACATCACAAGAATGAAGAGACACTTGATGTAAAGTTACTTTTAATCACAGCTAATGGCTGACCTAAAAAATATGAAATCAACATGATAAAAACAGATTACTGAGGGCACTCCAAAATCAACAATTAAAGTTGTGGCAAAGGTGTGTAAATTCTTCTAATTTACACAGAACGTCCTCACACATTTTTTTGGACGTCTTTTTCTGGATGCGCGACACCATTAAGGATCAAAGTGTTCCAAAGTCTAAACCGAAATAATTCTCCTTCGCTCATAATGTGAATCAACCAGGATACGCTTGTGATTTCAGTCCAGTCCAAAAATGTGTGTGACTTTTTTTTTCCCTTCCTCTCAGTCTGGAGGAAAAAGATCCAATTTGCCAAAGAACAACACTCTCCAGAGCCTCCGTTGCAGCGATGTCTGGGCTGGCTTTGTGGACACTGGGCACAGAAGCCGGGATGATTTTCCAGGGATATGGTTACATTTTCCGGTTCAGAGCTCCGAGCGCTACGATGGAATGAAACTCATTTGGGTGTAAAGCTCTCAAAAAGCACAGACACACAAAGTGATAGCAGTCCATTTAGTGTCTGGGTTCGGAGTATTCTGAGGTTTGTTCATGTCATAAATACATTGATTTTTAAGAGAAAAGATTAGTACTTTATACTGCACGAATTTAAATGCATCTCCAGGGTGAATCTCACATGATCAGAATTAGCGTTTATATCTTTTTCCCTTCCCATGATCACAGTTGACAACCACATTTTCACATTTTTATCTGCCAAGTGCCCACACTGTTTACTGGAACAGCACATTTTCTCAAGCTTTTTTTAAAATAAATTATTGAACAATACTTCCCCAGACCCCCAAGTTAGTGTGATTTAGTTTCTAAAGCTGGAGCTTGCTCAGTCCTGAATCCCTAAATTCCAATAAACCCTCAAGTCAGTAAACAATGATCACTTTTCATAGAAGCTATATTTGCTACAGGGTCTCTCTCTGAATCTGCCAGTTAGAAAACTAGAATGCACTAAATGCAACAGAAAACAAAAAGACAAATCAGCACTTTATTTGTATTATTTATTGGGTGGCTATGAATGAATGAGGCAAGAAAACATTTCCTCTGCTCTTTGACAGATTTCCCCTCTTTGTGCATCAGCTAACGCACAACAAAGCTCTGTAACAAACAGTCTTACAGACAAACATTTGGCACTACGATCAAACGCATATACACAGCCATTCAAAGCCTAATCATGGAGACAAACAGAAAACCAACCTGAAACAGATGGCATGAAGGGAACACATTGTCTCAGCAAAATACACTTTTCCTATTTATATCCAAATAAACCCCTTAGAAATAAGGATTAAGGTATATGCAGGACAGATGGGCGCTTTGGTACATTGCTTAAGAATGAGCTCAACTGAGGGGAACGATCAAAATCTGAAGTGAAGCGCGTCAGCGCCAGCACTTTCTGACATGAATGGCATTTGCAACCACAAGCGGAAGCTTCAACGGTCACTGATTGGTTTGTATTGCAACTTTAAAAGACAGCATGCAGTGTGTGACGTTTTGCCTCGTCAATCTCATCCACTTTAACGCGTTTCCTCTTGCAGCAGGAAAACAGAACTGTGTCCCGCTCCCATGTTGCGGCTGGCCTCTAACAGCCGGCACGTTGGGCGCTTTGATTTGAGATTTGCGGCGCGATTCAGCCACAAATGTCTCCAAGGTGTGTTGAAATTCTGAGCACATTTTGCAGCAGCTATGGTGCTAACGCGTGGTTGGATTTGTGTGGTTGCTGTAGGAGAACTGCGAGGGCTCAAACTAATTTGCGTGGTGATTTTGCAGCGTTGAATAATTTAAAAACTTTACAAAAGTACAGACATTTGAAAACATGATTGCCAGGGTAAATAACAGTAATACAAATTGACCAAGCATGGACAAATCTAATGGCTTTGATTACAAATTAGAGGGGTCAATTACTCAGTGAATGTATTACTTTGTCTGACACTCATTTTTATATTTATGTTTAATGTTAATATCTAAATGACTAAAGAAAGAAAGTACAGACATTTGAAAGACTGAAAAATTAAAAAACGTAGAGAAAGTAATAGTACTAGTACCAGTGGGATTGTGTTGGAATGTCGAAGCTGCTAATTGCTAACAGCCAAACTCATATTTAAAAATCCTGCTGCCACTTATGTTCAGATGCAAACTATTATTTTTTTTTTTTTTTAAGTATATAATTCTAAAACTTTGTTTGGCTTAGTTTCCTCGTGGTTCAATAGTGATTTTAAGCCATCCAATGTCTATTTTTTAATAATTTAAATAAAATTGCATGTTTATTGAAACAAAATAATAATAATGTGCTGATTACGTGGAGTATTGTTAAAACCAATACAATAAGAGCCCAATAAAAATGTCACCCAATTAACACCCACTTCAAATCAACCATTTGTAACCGGACGGTACAGAGGACAAAGAAATTAGGGCAGCAATCACAGGCAGAGTCAGTTCTGCAGGTTTTAAGGGTTTTTAATTAAACAAACACAAAATAACTGAAAACACAGCTCAGTCCAGAGCTCTATCAACTAACTCCACAAACTCACCTATATCTTCTTCGTCGTTGCATGTCTCCCTTGATCCATTTCCCTCCTTGGCTTTTATTCACCTCCCTGACGAGGAGATCAGGATCAGGTGTGTCTCTTCCCACACCTGATCTCAATGCTCTCCTAAACGAGTGGGTGGAGCCTTCTGGATGGCCTGTAGATTCCAGCCTCTCTGGCCCTTACACATTTATAACACAAAACCCAGTCCAGTCTAAGCTCTTCCAATCCTACTTGCACACTTCCACCCTCCTAAAACGACCACCGGGGACATGTGTCTCTCTGAAGCTCCCTCGCAGGCGTTTGTGGACACAACAAGAGGGAATTAGTGACCCAAACCCACAAACACTGGGGGAATATGTTCTTCAAAAAGAGCAGGGAGGAAATGCAGGCCTCTCTTTGCCCATTTTGTTGACAGTCCATCAACAAATCCGGATGGCACCGTTCCGCTCTCTCCGGCCACTCCGTTGCCGCTGGTGGTCTCTCGGGGTTTGGTTCGCTTGGCAGTGGCAGGAATACGCTCATTCACTGGCAGCAGAACACTGGCTGAAAGAAGGAAAGAGCAGAGACCAGTGCCCACGAAACAGCTCAGTGTAAATATTTCCCTTTAATATCGGAATGAGTTGACGAGACTCGGTGTTAAACGCTTCACACTTTAGAATCACACAGCAACAGTTCAGAATAATACCATAGCTCCTTTCAAATACCAGCTGTTTAAGGACACAACGCTTATATATATATATATATATATATATATATATATATATATATATATATATATATATATATATATATATATATGACACAATATGGCACTTATTTGATGCACTTGTATGCACATATGTGCCATTCATTTTGCAAAAGTATGAATTATTCAATCCTCTGAAACGTTCTGTCTATTGCTGCACACGGCAGCTTAATTAGTTGGTGGTGACGTCTCACACTGTTTGAAAAGTTTAAAAAACACTCACTGGATGCTGTTGCAATGTCACTTCATCAGACTGATGAGGAAGATGTTTACGTTAAAACATCCAGTACTGTGTTTCGTTTCACCGGCGAATTATGCATTGATGATAGAAAAGTAGACACGATGTGAGCAGCTTTTACAACCTTAGTTTCACACAGTAATATTTCATTTTTTATTTTCGTAAGAAATTGCGAATCCACTGGCAAGTGAAGAAAATAAATCTGACCGGGCTCCAGAGCGAAAATGCCCATCATTAGCCTTAAATCTGAAGCAATTAGTAAATCCAGCTACAGCTCCGGGGATTCTATATCCTGCAAAATGGCTGATGGGCTTTTTCTCTTCTTTTTGGGCCAGAATAAAACAGATAATGAATGCATGATTTTAAGAAAGAAGACAGAGTAGAGAATTTGCTCAAATGATGTGATAATGAGGAGGAGGTGGAGGTAGCCTCTCTCTCTGATACGTGAGCCGCTTTCAAACCGCCTGCTGTGCGCTATGGAAACAGATGAAAGCTCCCATACGTTCAAGAAGTGTGCTAATGACAGGACAGGGCTCTTTTCCTTATGGTTTTTAAAAAGGATTATACCTTCTGCAGGTTATTGTTCGGAGGACTTTTAGAACTCAAGTGTCACTCCACTCTGAACAGAAATCCTTTTATATCAGACATGAAAGATTTTTTTTTTCTTCTGCTATCACGTCATTTTGAATCATATTCTCACTTTCAGATTACAACTCCCAGAAGTTTTGAAGTTATACATGTGTTTAATGCCCGAGGCATTTTATTCGTCATAATTGTTTGAATAAATGTGATGGAGAGATACTTCCAGTTTCCCCATTTGTATAGAGTGTGAGGGGGTATATATACTCTATATATATATATATATATATATATATATATATATATATATATATATATATATAATAGTACAGTGCAGACAATGAGTTCCAGATTTACTCTGAGCCGTGCTGCATTTTTGCTGTGCTATGATGAACATCCCGAGGGGTTTGTGCTGTCCATTAACATTTTCCAAAATGCTGCCATAACTAAGTAGATTCATTTTATTACAAAGTCTAGCTTTCACTTTATCCTTAAAAAAAAAAAAAGAAGCAATTATAGCACACATTTGATATAAAGCCGCTTTGTCCTGGCTTGGTTTTAATTTCAGTAAGCAGAAGCTCACTGCTCAGATAAACAGCGCTGTCAGTTAAAGGCAGAGATTGACAGCTGCTTCCGGTAGTTCACTTAAACCGTCAGGCGGCCGTGTCATAATTCACTTCCAGCAGGAAACCGAGGCTCTTTGAAATGGGGACTTTTCACCAAGAGAGGAGAGTTACTAATACTTTTACTTCCATATTTTAAGGATGTTACCTTCTTTTTTTTATCTATTATATGCAAATTCAGTCATCTCACACATCACTAATATAGAGACATATTTCGGTTTCCACTGAGGCCCAAGCTAAAACTGTCAAATTAGTGTAAAATATTTCATGTTTTTTTTACTAAGAGGCATCATGTGCTTATTGACTATATATATATATATATATATATATATATATATATATATATATATATATATATATATATATGACTTTGTAGATATCATGCAATTAAAAGAAAAACTTTGGTGTTCACAATATGGTTGTCTTGTCTGCCAAGAAAATGCTTTCAATAAAAAAATTAAATTACAAAAATCAGGTTTGTATTTATTTGCATTATAAATATTCAGCTCCAAAGTGCTGCATGTTTTCTGAGCTTATAGAATATAAACACGGCCTTCGCTGTCTTGGTAGTGACGACGCAGCCAATCTCTGGGCTCAGAAAAGGCAGAGGTGGAAAGTCAAGGCTACACCCTAAATTATGTATAACTTGTAAAACTTATATAAAAATGCACCCCTGTGCATTTGTCATGAAATAAGCCGGTTACAAGTTCGTCGGATAAAGTTAACAGACATAAAATATAAAGACGGATAAGATTTCCCCCAAATGGAAACCTTTTTGAAAGCCACAGTTAGATGATATATAAACCGACACAAAGCTTGATGATGCCCCTTCCTTCTCTGTATATTGAACCTCAAAGAAATTTACTTTAAAATCATGCATAATACAATAATCTCCAAATATACTTTTTGTGAGTCTGAGCCAAAAACACCTGTCCTTCTCATTTGTGTTTTGGAAAAGTCGATAAGAACATGCCTGCAAACAAATATGTCCAAAAACATTCTCACCAACTTTTTTGAGCTACATGACAACTTGTATAGCCTTCTTGCAATTGGCAAATGTCCCATTCATGAGGTAAGATTATCCCCATGATTTCATGGGGATAACTCTTTTAAATGTATTTTATTAACTTTTTTATATTTCATATGATTGTCATTACTCTTTTACACAGTGGAATTATGTGAGAATTGTGCCGTGCAGTATTCACATTCTTCATAAATGTTTGTACCTGGTGGTTAACATTAGCATTTTAACATGGAGGTCTTTTGGGGAACTGCAGTTCACTTCATTTCTCAACGCCAGAGGTTGTTCATAACAAACACAATACTTCATAGATTTCATAAAATGTAAAAGTAAATGAATGAATCATATTAACTTCAGAGTGAGGGGAGATATCTTCATGATTAGTTATAAATGGACTCACGTCGTATGGCGTTATGGTATCAAATGTGATGCTGCTATCAACAATGTGTCGTGAAAAAAAATACATGCAACTAGGCAAGAAAAACAAATATCCTAAAACAAAAGAACACATGTGTGACAAAGGGAAAGCTATCTGATCATCTGTGTCATCTCCAGGCGTGCGGTGAAGGTGAGCGGGCTCTCACTGAACGCCCACAGAAAGAGCTTAGCTTGACAGCAATAAAATAGTAGGGGTGTGATATCTTTACCACCCACCTCAGTAATATTATTCCATCCCGACTGGCGAGGAGTCGAGTGAATGTCCTACGGGCAGGCGGCGGTGTGCTGAACTAAAAAGCAAGGCTCCGAGATCATATCGGCACAGAGCGTCTACAACGAACCGTCTCGACATTTGCTCTCAGCTCCGCTCAGAGGTGGTTGGCATGTGCCGCGACGTCAAATCGTGGGTTCGCGGCCAGCATATTGATTTTCCCGCGGAGTCTCGCACGCATCGAATCAATTCTTCTTCCCACCTTCTTCACCCACTCCCGGCTCTGTCATTCATTCAGAGTCTGCAGATGGCACCGAAATGCTCGGGCTCGTTTCTGTTTGATGTTATTTCTTATGACCTGTGCAAAATAAAGTCAGAGAGAGAGAGTGATGAGTCAGTGCCAGCAACATCACTGCTAAGCAATCAATTGAGTGGCAGGGTTGCCAGGGCCTGCCAATAGTCTCGTAAACACGAGCGCAAAATACATAATGGAGGCAAATTAGCGCGAAAACAACTCTGGGAAGTCTAATTCTGGAGAATAGAAAGTACAAACTTTCCAACCTTATGTGAAATGGTTTGTTTTCTGGGGTGTAGGATGTTTGGATTCTACACATCTTGAAGGGGGGATGACCTTTTGGAACAACTTTACCACGGAAGGGCATGAGAACCACCACGTACAGAAACAAAATCAATAACTGCAGTGCAAATATAAGACCCACAGCTTGTCAGAGGATCTGTACAGTGTGGTCTGGAAGCGTGATGTGAGCCTGAAATCCATAGAGACAGATTTGTTGTATCACAAGGAAGTCATTACCATAAAAATAGCTGATTGTTAAAACATTAAAAAGCTGTACTGGGATATCATGCATTTCGGAGATGAGATGAACGCTGGTATCTAAATATCGTCTAAACAAATTGAATGTCCTCTTGGCTTCCTGGCTGAGTAATTGTAACGTTTCAGTAACTTAGCAGTGGCTTTTATGATTTGCTTGCATACGTTGCGACAATATAGTCTCACCCAACACATAACACGTGACCATATTAGGCCACTAAATTGTAATAACCTGCCCAGGGACTACAGATTTGAAAATAAAAAAAGAAGCTTTCTAGCTAGCTCTGGCACATTCACATTGAGGAAACTGAAATGTTGATGAATGTGCAGTGTTTCTGTTAAATAAATAAATAAAATAAAACATACTGACAATTTAGAAAATGGAGACTTTTTGAGGGATTTGCCCACGTAGAATACATAGTTTCCTTTCAATAGAGGAAAAGCAAGCTGTCCCCTGGTTCCTACAACTGGAATCCTCTCTCACAGTCTCAGTTTCCTGGATCAGCAGAAATATTCCAATAAACACCGTCCAGCCCCATTAGCTGCGGGGAGCTCTTTCATGGGACCCCGAGCTCAGGGCTTCGTTACTCGTACATCAATTAATCACGAGGCCTGAGACACCGCGGCGGTCGCATTGTTGCCAATTTCATCCAAGCAACGTGTTGACACACAGATATCTTATTGTGGTCCCGTTACCCGGGCACACCTGACCATCTGCTCATTACCGCATTCTCCCCCGGTAGCCACAGAAAAGCAAACAATGCGGTCAAATAAACAGAACAAAATTGTTGAAATCACATACTGCTCATGAATCAATGTGTAGTACAAAGAAATAATGAATTTGTGTAGTATGTTTATGTATATTTCAGGGGAAAACACACATCAATTCTGCCAATCTCCACACATGGAGAGTAATGTAACACATGAGTTATACCTTCCTCTCTTGCCAACTTGTGACTTTTCTTCTTTTACCCTCGCTATTCCCACCCAGTGACTTTTGTTGGAGCCAATCCCGTCTCATTCGGATCCTGTCACTCGCAATTTATTATTTCTTGTGACTTTGTTTAGAAAGCTTCTACACAAGCTAAACCTGGCAAAGTCCTCACAACATAGAGGCAACACTTTCAGATGTTAGACCTCTGCATTGGACTGCATAGACTCTATCTAAGAAGAGGACTTAGTCACTGTCACGTCACACTGGTTTTCGGACTGATGTTTTGAAGCCTCGGGTTCGTCATTTTGGCTGTCACCATTTTGGGTTTTGGACGTCGCCATCTTGGCTTTTAGCAACCTAAAGGGAAACGAGGGGGTGGAGCTAAGTACAATCAAACGCTGAAGTAGACAATTTAGGCGACAGTTATAATTATCTGTTATCTATCAGAAACTGAAAACACACTGTGGAAAGGTTAAAGGGCGACTGTGGCTCAGTGGTGAGCTGGGTCATCCCTCAATCAGAGGATCGGCGGTTCGATCCCCGGCTCTGCTAGTCCATATCAATGTGTCCTCGGGCAAGACACGTACGGTGTGTATGAATGTAGTTACTCCTGATGGACAGGGGGCACCTTAGCCATCAATGTATGAATATGGGTGTGAATGATGACAAGTAGTGTTGAAGTGCTTTGAGTGTTCGGAAGACTAGAAAAGTGCTTTACAAGTACAGCTTCATTTACCATTTAAAGTTCGACAATGAGTTTACGACGGTGTGGTAGAAACCTGTCCCTTCCCTAAAGCATACACTACTTCATTGTGTATTTTGCTCTAAATGGGACCATCATTTACTAAATGAACATCATGCTGTATTGCAGAAGACTTGAAACTAGAGATTGAGACATAAACTCATATTTACAATGTTTACTTCTCACGTGATTTATGACCTCAGCTGAGTCATTTTCTCATAGACTTCTATACAACCTGACGTTGCCCCCTTTAGGCCATTAGGGAGAATGCAAGTGTAAGGCTCTTCTGCGTCAGCATAACTTTTTTGACCTGGAGGTTTGACGCCTGGTTGTCCTTCATCTACCTCATCTTTACTGATGATGATGACAGATACATTCTTTGCTCTCGAATCTCACAGGAATGGCATGAGACCTACACTCTATTATTTCATGCTGCCTGGACACTAAAAGGGTCGACCTAATTCAATTCAATTTTTATTTTTATTTTTAGAGCCCAATATCACAAATCACGGGAGTTTTGAAAGGCAAAATAATGTAATGTTAAATCCAAGTCTTTATTTACCAGTGTAACATTACATCACCCGTCTAAGCCGACCTTGTAAATCTGCAAATTTGTTAGCAAATGTTAATGTTTCCTAATGTTTTTTTTCACTTAGCTCAAACTCTATTGACAGACTGACATCCAATTATAACGGATACACAGGCAACTGCACCAGGTCATCACCCAACCTTTGTCTTCTTCCTGAATATCTTGCAGCACATTACTGCCAACCACAGTGCACGCGCACACAGTCACCATCCTGCAGTACGGAGTTTAAATGTTTACGCACACAAACTGTAGTGCAGGAGTACTCATCTGCAAGAGACGCATGCAAACACGCATCCCTGATGAGTTCACCGCCATATGGTCGCCACAGAGGCCTCTCATAATCAGGCATTCATATCGGTTAAGAGCATATACGGTGGCTCATTACTCAGAATGACAAAACAGACTTTCACTCATTGTTTGTGCAATTTAAGTTTGTCTGCTTGTCACATGCTAGAAATCATTCTTCAAGTCACACTGTCTCCATTTGAGGAAAAGGGTTGCGCCAACAGTATTTCAATAAGTTGTTAACTGTTCCCTTGACTTGCCAAAATGTCGAGCCGGTGAGGACTGTGTGGACCAAAATGGTTCGAACCAACCTGGTGTGGTTTTGTTTTCTCAGGGTTATGAGTTTTCTCATGGTTTATGAGTTCACTTTTATTCTCTCAGGGTGGACAAAGGGAAAACTTCTTGCTGCCTTGCCTCACACGCCGAGATAGGATTCATAAGAGCTGCAGCACCTGTTATCCTTTATTATTAAAACACATGCACACAAGGTGTACTGCTTATCTTTTATTATTCACTGCAAACAATTTAAAGAGCGGTAACACTGGTGTTTTTCCTTTCTCCTTATGGTGAACATCTTAATAAAATCCTTTACACATTGTTTTGCTTGTTTGTTTTTGGTTGTGACTCAGCTTCAGTTCAAGCTTCTCCAGTCTCCATTCCATTTTGCTGGCATTGTTTTTCTCCCAGAAAGAGCTCAGTGTTGGTAACCTGTAAACAAAACTGCAGCGCTGGGATTCCTCGACCTTTAAACCCTGCTGCCGTCGTCAGTACCCTGCATTTTCAGCGGCCTAACAAATTGCACACTCGTTGCACAGTATCCTTGAGTTTGTTTGAGTAAAAGGAAAATGTCAAGCTTTGCTGAAAAGATAACCAACAAACATCATCTGTGCAATTGTATGGATCTATTTTTCCTCTGAAACCACAGCAGTCATTCGCAGTCTTCTTCCTTATCACTGCATTCAGGCTGTGATTATAGTGTCCTTCAGCACATCCTTTTTTGGGACGAAGAGCTCCCTCTAAAATATGACATGTGAATATAAAAATGTTCAAACTGTAAAGAATGTAAAGAAAGTATACAAATGTAGCAGTCCAAGTGTTTATATATTTAAAAAACACACCTAGAGTAATCCATTCAATCATCCATCCATTCATAAGCTCCTTTCAGCTTGACATTGAGTGAGAGGAAGGGTGCCCATAACCGGTACAGTACTTTCTCAAGGCTGCACATATTCAGAGGTTCAATACAATATCCATGGATTGTAGGTCACATGTATTCCTCATCTTTCAGTGGACTTGCTATTCTTCTTGGAGTTGTTGGGGGCACTTGGTGCGCCGTCCTCCCTGCACTTGAGTTCGCCGGCTTCTATAATTGTTGCATCGTGTACTTGTTCACTTGACCAAGGACGTCCAGTCCCGTGTTTTTTGAGTCTATAGGAGGGGTGAGGAAGAGGTAAAGGCCTCTATCACTCCTAGAGCGACCTTTATGCCCGTCAGCGTCCGTATGAAACGTTTATGTGTCACTTAGTTTGCATTACATATTTTAAGCCCAACCAGGATCTTCTACAAACCTAACTAAGCAGTTGTGTTGCCCATTACCATCAGTAAAATACAAAATACATTTGAGATAATTTTTCTTTTTTTTCCTGTTATCTGGTGGAGAGAAAAAACAGCGTCACTGAAGCGAATGTGCACTTAATCGGTTTTCTATCTCATAATTATGACTTTTTATCTCTTAATTTCAACTGTCTATCATAATTATGACTTTCTATCTCATAATTTCGACTTTCTATCTCATAATGATGAGATAAAAAGTCATAATGATGAGATAAAAAGTCATAACGATGAGATAATTATCATAATTATGACTTTTTATCTCATCACTATGACTTTCTATCTCATAATTCTGACTTTTTATCTCATATTTTTTTCCTTTACTGGCGGAAATGGTCTTCCATAATATACTGACGGACTTACCAAAAGACTCCAATGTAAGTAACATGTTATATATATATATATATATATATATATATATATATATATATATCTTTTCCTACCATATTCAGCTCACACATACATCCTTTACTTACCTCGTAAAAATCATGTTCACTGATTATATTTTTTCTTGTATTCATAAAATAGCTGCATGCAGCATACTTTGCCAGGCATTCGTCGCACCCATGAAATTGGCTTCTCTTACATCAATCACACGTTTGGTGCAATCTCGCGGCTTTCTTTATCTCTTTGTGCCTGCGGGCGTCTCTCCCACTGTTCATGAAATACATCAACCTGTCTTTCAGTTGCTGTGTAGGCTTTATGTGTTATGACCTCAACATTTTTCATCCGAAGCCATTAGATGAACGTAACTTTCACCATAATGCCGTAACAGCAGGCACACTGGAAGAGGAGTTGAGGAGGTTGTGGAGTGGCAGATTACAAGATGCAGTCGAGTCCACATGGAGCTGGAGCTCAGTCTGGAGGACTATACCTTAGCATGCGTTCAACCTGTAGTTTATATCTCATTCATCCTCTGGCGCATGTTTAATCTCTTTGCCCTGTCATTGTTTGAGAAATCAGCTGTTCACATCAGCTGTGTGGTGACATCCCCTCCGAAAGCACTGCGACAGGCCGTCCTTGTCGGCCTATCATCTTGCTGCTGTCTCTTTTTTAAAATAAGATTTGATACGTTCATGCTGATGTTCCACTCACTCTTCCACCGCCCCAGTCTTCGCAGTTTCATCAGATTCATATTTTCATAATTTCATCAGCCTCTACCAGTGTCAGCAGAATCATCAACCACCACCACCTCCAGTGTGTTGACTCCATGGGGGGATTTATCTGGCTGCTGCTACTGCTCAGGGCGAACGCACCCGATTTAAAAAGTCTCCCTGTGCTCGAAGAATTAAAGACTTTCTGGCATGACTTGGCGATCACGCATCATCTGTTTTAATGAAAAACTATTATTTTTCTTCCTTGAAATGCTTCTTCAAAACGTATGTATGTTTCAGTTAAAGTATGTTCTCCATGTCTGTATTTCTACTCCTCAGATTTAAAGCTATTCCTAAGAGTAGAGTTTGTATGTTTTTGTGACCTTGATGTTTTGCAAGGTGAATTGCATTTTGTATTTCATTGTCACGTTGGAATATATTGAATATATATATATTTTATTTGGGGTTTTGGGATCTTGAAACCCAACCTAATTGGCCAGTTTAAATGAGAATGGCAGGCTTACATTGCTGGGCTGAATGGTAGCATTTCTTTTTTAGTTTTTAAATGAAATGTCTTCCGTCTTCCATATATCCTCCATTGGTTTTATAGATTGCACTTCATAGAACATTTTCTTTTGATGTCAAAATTGTTCAGGCGGTGGTTCTACCACTGTATTCCAGACTGAAATGTCTCGTTTATGATGCACAGGAGATAAATCCTCAGAATCTTGGTTCTCGACTTCTCATCGAGGGCCATGATCTGGTTGAAACTGGTCGGTACTAGCTAAGCACGCATCATATCTTATTTTATGGGAAGAAAAGACTATTTGATTTTTAATTATAAGAGTACAAATACATGTATGACATTTTTTCTCACATATATTGTGGAATAAGTGCACAATATAGCCTTCAATGTGGTCTAAAAGGGTTTAAAAGGCACTTTTCATTTCGCATTATAGCTCTTTCTGGTTTACATTTTGAATAATTTAACGTGTGGTTCCTGGTGACAATAAAAACAAGGAACAAATTCATGAAACGTTATTGGCGATGCATGCTGGAAATCCATTATGACCGATGCTTCTGGGGGGGTCTGTGTCGAAATCTCAGGCAGCTCCGGAGTTCTGAGCGCAGCCCGAGCACTTTCTGTTCACCTCACTTAATTAATTAACACTTTTGTCCCTCGAGTAGCCCATGCTCAAACTATCAATTTTGAATGTGTGCTCTCCCATCAGCAACCTTGATTATCAAAGCGATCATGAAACCAAAAAGAACATTCCCTGATTAATAATGAATGCAGAGAGGGAGAGAGAGAGAAATAATTTCTATTGGAGTGAAAACACTGAGATGTAGTCTTTATGTTGATCCACGACTTTTAAAGAATTGTGTGCATAATTCCATTTGTGTGTGTGTATACAATGGAGAAAAGACATATTCACATTGCAACGCTCTCCTCAGTGGGCTCATTCACCGTTACAGTGTGTTTCCTCCTCAGCGATAGATAGTGACATTCATTTAAATGAAAAAATCGTGTCCAATACTTGCGTGAGAGGAGTGATTAAACATGTAGAATCTGTTGCAATATGAAACACGGCTTCTTTTTTCGTCTTCTGTGATGGATGTTTTCTCTCTCTCTCCTTTTGATTAAGGAGTAGGAGGCCCAACAAACCACAGCAGGCGTCTGGTCTGTATGGGAGTGCTGTTGACCACTGTGCAGCTCCATCGGTGCAATCTGGGAGAGAGCGGTTTGCTCGAGGGCACCTGGATAGTCCCGGAGCCCTGTTTAATTGATGTTCTGTTTTTGTCTGCACAGATCTGTATTCCTTCCCGGGCTGTGGCATTATTCTAATGTCCACAGATATCAAGTCACATGGAAAACGCCTGTGGCCAGACACAGAATGTTCTGCTTACATGCACTCCTTGGTGGGAGAGGGTAAAAAAAAAAAAAAAGATCCAGGGAGAGCTGCTGCAGTCTGGAGACATGGATAACATGTGCACTCCCTTTTGAGAGAAGGTGAAAGATATGAAAGATGGTCTTTTTTCTTCCGTTAATGACTAAAACTAATGACTTCTATTTCAATTCCTCCAGAAAAAAAACGATTCCGCTCTAACACAGGAATGCATTCAAACATCAACTAATGATCTCAGAGCTCAACTGGAGGCTTGCAGCACTGTGGCGTAAGTGCTCTAATTTTCTGATGAATCTTAAAAAGTTCGGCACAGTTCTTTTTTTTTTAAACGTAACATTCCCAAAAGTTGACATCCTTTTCATACGTCGCTTCTGCACGCACTCGTGTGTCACCGTCGCCATCCATTTGGATGTACAGACACTGACGGCACATCTACTCTCCCCTGCTGACTCGAGTGCTTTATTGAGCTCTGCTCAGTATGGGCTTCGGATCTAAAATGTGAAGCAAGTATGCACAGTAAGCCAACCATGAGTGGCGTAAGCTGTCTTCCTCCAAGATCTCTGTCTCCCTTTATCTCTGTCTCCCTCTCTCTCTCTCGTCCTCCCTCTCTTTCTCTCATTCTCTGTTGTTGTGATGAGCCACTGCAGTGGGAAAAGGACTTTGATCCACTGGCTTGACAGCAGCCTGCCAAATTCCCTCTCCCCACGCAAAAAAAGGCACAGATCCTGCCTTCCAGCAGTAGGGCCCACTTATTTGTAATCTCATAGATTACTGTCCCCAGGCTTAAGTGTAATGAGCCACAAACATCCAAGAAAAAACATGTTATTTTTCACTCGAACTTGAAGGTTTAGCTTGTATATAAAGAAGTCACAGTAGGCCAGGACATACAGTAGGTCTAACTTTATTTTACAGACTCACAGCAGGAGAGAAATGATCAGTCTGATGAACACATTATGGTTGCTCTTTTCTTCTCAGTTACTTTAATATATATATATTCTTTCCTTTTCTCTCTGAGATATATTTAAATAAAACAGGTTGAGGGGAGCCAGTCGGAGAACCCGTTTCCGTTTGAAGACCTTGAATTATACAGGCCACTGCAATGTAATCAAAATGCCTTTCTCGGATGGAGTTGCTATACATTTAATTAGAAAGTGCTTTAATCTAAACAATTAAGGCCAAAGTCTGACAGGACAACAAAGGATGGAGTCAAGAGAGTGCAAATACTTCCCATAGAATGAAAGTCAGAGTTGGACAGATCCGTCTGCAAGTAAAATGAAATTAAAAAAAATAGCACGAGGAGCTTGAGATCCTTAATGCAGAGAAGAAAAAGAAGAGACGGGGAGGAATGAGTCATAGTAAACACATTTCACTCATAAGTCTGGAATTAAATACTGTGGCAGAAGCCTAAACATGGAGGGAAAATCCCTTAAGTATAATAGTTTATTGATCCATGTGGTATCTTTATATTGCAACACATATGTAGTTATTATTTCCTAAGAGGCAGACGGCAGAGGCAGAAGCAGAAGCTGGGATCTGACTCAGCGGAGGCCGACTGTGGGTGGAAGACATTCGCCGCACATTTCACGCGACATTCTCCACCCCTTCTGCCATCTCCGCTATCTCTTTAATAAGAGCGCCGTCGCTGCACCGCCCGGGACCATCGTGATTGGTTTAGAAAAAATAAACAAGCCAATACCAGAATGATAATGTGTGGAGCTAGACCTTCCCTTAACACTGAGAAAGCGCTATGGAGATAAGTCTGACGATGCTAGACTAGCATGGCCCTGACCTCCTTTTTTTTTTTTTCAGCCCGTAACTCACAAGGACACTATTTCCTTTACTTATTCATTTCACATCAACAACCAAAAAAAACTCATGAACTACAATTTCGCATTTTCCCTCAGTCTTCCCAAATGTGTTCGGTCGGTACCTTGGGAAAATGTCTCAATAATAAAAGATATACAATGAAATAAGATTCACAATGCTTTTCCTGTGCATGCCTGGGTTCGTAAAGCACGATGGGCTTCGGAAAATGAAGATAAAATGTAATTCAATGATAAAAAGAATAGATTTGTTAAACAGTATGTGGTTTTATTCCCACTGCCAGTGGCCCTGTACGCAAAACACATGCTGACTGTTCAGTGTAGTCCAGCATCAGCATGATTTGCCCTCCTACTCCATTAGTGCTGAAACCTTTTGAGTCTAACTCAACATCAAAACGTAAATAATAGTTACTTAGGCAGCTCTCGCAATGCACGACATTGCATCTGGCAAACTATAATTTAGATTTACGTGTAGTGCTGTAACTAAAAGCATTTATTTAATTTATTTTCTAATTTATTTTCACCCTGTTAATGTCCTGTTTGAGAAGTTGTTCGACCATTACTATGAGAGGCCTCCATTAGTCATAAAACTATACTTTACCACACACATTACTTTACTTTTTACATTTATACATACATTTACTATCACTCTTTTACACAGAGCAAGGTTAAATCTAACACAGAGAAATATATTCTTACACACACATTGTTATTCAGATAGTCTGTACTATTGTCTTAAACAACAAAGTATAGCAGCTGCATGCGGTGGGGACCAGCACATGTCATAGGGCAGCCAATATGGCCCTGCATGTAGTTTTCACAGCAACACAATTTGTTGCACATAGAGGAAACCTTATCATGTTTTATGCAGGCACAGAGCCAGGATTTCAATTTTGGACAGGCCAAAGTCATTTTTGGCTGGGCCTTTTTAATTGCAGAAGTTAATATTTGCCTTCTTTTGACAGTTTCCAACTGGTAGTCTCTCTAAAACAGAAATGACTGATATCATGCTGGAAGGCGATGAGCAGGTCTGGTTGATTGACACATTTTAAGTGCTTGTCCACAGAAACGAAGAAAACCGAATGTTTTCAAGGCAAAATAGAGACAATCAAGGCAGGCATGAATTATCAGCTCTACCTTCTGTCTTTCCTACATTGTTGTCTAGGTTCTTCTAGTCTCAGTAGGTAAACAGCTTTTCAGTCCACCAACGGTACTGTATAAGTATAACAGTACATGGTAGTCTGTAAGTGAGGGTAAGAATGAAGATGTTAAGAGCTGAGCATAGCCATGTGTCAGGGACAGGGAAGAGATGTGATTGAGAATAGTTGTTTCTGTGAGAGAGATCCTGATTGGCTAATCTGAACACTTTAAATTCTCTGTTGTAACCGTGTGGATCACAACCGCTAGACAATTGCTTCAGATCAGCCAAGTAGATATTTGTTTTGAGCCCTGCTACATCGAGTAGGTTCCGAAGGCCGTTATCATCTATTCACGTGATTGATTACCCAAACAAATACAAGAAGGCAAAGCCAACTTTGTCAACCAAAAGTCAACGTTGACTTATTTCACCACACTTTTGTGAAGTAACTTACGTAGTTAAGTTTCACTTTTACACACATAGTTTGGCTGAAGAATGAGAATGTAGATAACCACTGATAGTGCCCTTTCAATGAGCCAATACCATTTCAAATGGATGCACACTCATTCCCCAAGGCCCACTTCTAATACTAACATTGGCAAGGACGTGTGGTGGATCGTCAGAGTTGGATCCGGTACATCAGGCAGTGGCAATGGCATTTCATTCAAGATTTTTGATGTTAGCCAAGTGATGCGACCCCGGTACCAGATTCAGTAGCAGCACTGCAACATGCTTCAATATGAGGTCATTGAACCAATGGATATCTTATTTCTCAAGCCACAAGATTTGTAATCGGAGCCATTGTTTCTTAATGCTTCTCAGCGAACATTAGCATTAGCTGCTACTTTAACGTGATACATTGTTAGCAATAACGGGCAGGGGGAAAGTTATCATCACGATACATTATCATGCATACAGCAACCATGTCTAGAGCCAATCAGCCCACAGCAAAGTTTTCTCCAACGTCAGAAGAAGATCTGTATTTCATCACAAGCTGGGCCATTGCTGTAAGCCTTATTCATGGCTTTCTCCTTTTTTCTGGGAGATGTGAGGTCCCGGGACAGAGGATGTCATATGTGTACAGATCGTAAAGCCCTCTGAGGCAAATTAGTAATTTGTGATTTTGGGCTGTACAAAATAAATAGAATTGAAATTGAATGGTGTTCAAAACTGTCTTCTTATCTAGTTGGTGGTAAATCCTTAATAAAGCATAACTTGGAGGAAATTACCAACGATGACCTGTATGAGAGGGTTAAAAAGAGATCCGTTGTAATGTGCCAATCTTGAGTGCATTTGACGTTTTAAGTGACGGCTGCAGCTCAATGGTTCCAAGTTATCATTGTGTGGGCCCTGATGGCTCAGCCAGTCTCATCACTGGTCTGTTGAAGTAGCTGAGCCAATCACAGAGTTGTACAACAACTACTCGACAAATGGAGAACCACTTCTTACACAAATTATTGCTGTCTGAATGTAGCACACAGAAGTACTAATCAGCTGCAAAAGTGAGATAGTGATGTTTTTTTCACAGTTACTGTCTTTAGTACAACCACAATTGAAAATAACAATAGACACATTTGTTTGCTGGAGTGGTTTATCAGATTACATCAGCCAAAAACCATTTTAGTCCTACTGGATCTGACATTGTGAATGTTAATAATGGCTGTGATACAGCAATGTTGGCATCATAGTGCATTTCAAGAATAATACAATCCCACTGTTGGTAAAAGAAGAAGAAAGAAAGTTGAAAGGATGCCATGATGCACAGGATTAATGAGCCTCAGTAATCCGAAGTGTCCCACATAAGCAGGCAGAATACTGAGTTATGATCAACCAGTTTGATGTGAGCAGAAGTGTGTGGCATTATTTTGTAGCAGCGTAGCAAAGCGCTTGTCAAATGGGAAGCTGCAGATTGATCACATACTGTTTCTTGTTTGCCTAACTATGTTTGGAAATATCCTGCTTTTTGTTTCTTTTGTTTCTACGTGTAAGGCTGCATGACGCGTTACACGGAACCACGAAAGATAACCTGGAAAATACAGGGTTTCTCAGGTTGTTGTGCATAGAAGACAGCCATCTTCTGGTTCTCAGGATTCAGTTGGTCCACATCCGGGGGGTATTTGAAAAGGTTTGTGTGAGATTATTAATAAGAAACCAAATTAGTGAGATTGTTGTTTTAAGAATGATAAAAAAAATACTGGGGATGGCAATTTTTTTTGGGGGGGATTGGTTATTTAATAATAATCAATCCAATTAGAAATAATGGTTCACATTTTTACATATTTGGGTTGGGGTCGAGCCAGTTGCATCCAGCCAGTTTCAGGCCCATGTCTCAACGTCTTCAACTTCGCTGGAGTAATTTCCACCATGTGTGAAATGCCAGGAGACGGATGATGACAGCAGAGGTTGTGAGTACTTCGCCACGTCAGTCTGTTGATCGATTTGGTCAGCACCACGTCACAACCATGCAAGACGCAGTCACAAAACTTTACACGCGTGGAGTTTGGATCAAAATGGACTTTTTCAAAGATGGGTGTGGTCTGAGCGAGAGACAGATCTGAGACTTTAGATGAGATTAGATATTCCTTTATTAGTCCCGCAGTTGGGAAATGTGCAGGATTACAGCAGCAAACAGGGTAAAGTGCACAAAAGAGACATAGTAAAAACAAGTAATACACAGGTAAAAAACGGTAATAAAACAGTAAAATACTACAATACTGTATATATATATATATATATATATATATATATATATATATATATATAGATAGATAGATAGACAGAATAAATATAACTATTATTATGAACAGTGCATTAATATTGCACAGGTTGAAGGGTTTTTGTGGTCTACTGGGAGAGCAGCTGGTTGTGCAGCCTGACAGCAGCAGGAAGGAAGGACTTGCGGTACCTCTCCTTCACAGACTTGAACCTTGATACTCGAAAATGTCCTTTGGACATCTCCGATACGGCGTCCGCCTGCTGATTCTAAAGCATACAGCTATTGTTCTGTTATTCCAAGGGACACAAACAGTAATTTGCTTGTGTTGAGTTGTTTATTGTCTGCGGTACTATTGATTTAAACATAGCTACCTTTGTCTCGACTCCACTGACCTGGAGTTTTAATGCGGATTTAGCTCCAATTTAGCCAGCGGTGCTCTGAGCAGGTACAGGCTTTGTTGTCAAGTTAATCAGGGAATGAGGTTTTAAACTGTCCCCCTGTTCAATCAAACTAACTTCCTTTTTAATTATACACCCTCACACACACACAATACAAATCCCTCTCCCATAAACCATCATAATTTCTCAAACACACAATGATTATTCTACTGTATGTGAAATGAAAACGGCGGTGTGTTTGACATTGTCTATTCGTTCACAGACACACTAATTTTTTCTTACATACATCATCCTACTGCCACACACACATACCATTATACTAATTCACACGCCCAATCATTGTCTCTGACTTACACACATTTAACTCATGCAAACGATATATTTCTGTCTTATGCACACCACTATCCCATATTGCACAGAGATCATTATAGTGTATGTGAGAGTATGATGGTGTCTGTGATTGAGAATGATGGCCTTTCTATGGAAATATAGCTGTGTGTGTGACTGAATAATAATTATTGCCAACCCTGACAATAGTGTGTAGCTGTATCTGTGTGAATGTGTGTGTGTCGGGGGAGAAGTATATGAATTACAGCCCAAATTACCTTTTGCCTCTGTTACATATTCCTTCGGGGGAAAACGTGTATTCAAATTTTTTGTGTATTTACATTCAGAGAAGAAAAAACAACAAGCTTAAAAAAATAATGACAGAAAGAAGGCACAAAGAGAGTAGTTAGTTAGAGTCATGACATGAAATAGAAGTCATAGCTATTATGAAATACAGTAATTAGTAGCAACACAAAATATATATTTTTTAAATGCATGCTATTTGGTGTACACCTTTTATTTATAGGGTCTTTAGAAGATCACAAAGCATTTTTTTTGTTCAATAGGTTCGCTGAAAAGATGAGAGCTAGAGCACACGGTCTTAATAAGCGCAGAGCTAATGTTAATTAAAAAGCGCTCTAATAAATCTACACTAACTAGAATCTCAGTGTCCTCTCCTTGGAGGTGGCACATAAGTACAGTAAGCGTCTGTGATATATGCTGAAGCAATGTGAAGCATGAGAAGAACATCTATTGAATAAAACCTCATGCACTTTTCGGCACACGCTGTCATAACACATAATTTATCCTGTATAGAAAATCGCTACAATATCCATCTGGCACAATCAGCATGATTTTTAACACAAAACTGGACGGACACAGTTATTGACGTTTTAAAATTGCTGATTCCAGTCCCACTTTCGGGTCTGCCTCTCTATTAATCTCTCTCACTGTAATTACAACATTCTCACTACCATCAGATGCACTTTCGGCTCGCATATCTAAGGGGAGCTAGAGAGTAGCTCGTAGTGGTGGAGCCAACCATTAAATGTGCTGTGAAACAAAATGCTCCATAGCAACGCTGTCCGGACCCAGTCGGTTGTACTGACGTTAATAGATGGCGAGCATCAGTGACAAAGCTTCACTGCAACTACCCATCAGTCAGCTCTCAATCCTGCATAGGTGTCCTTTGCACCTATGTGACTGATGACTTGTGCAGCCCTGCCCATGCAGAGCGGCAGGAAAGAAAGATCCCTCATGTTCTGCTGAGTGAAAGCTATAGCTTCTCACCACCATCAGAAACCTAGAGTTTTCCCCGACCTTATGTCGCCTCTGGAAAATTCACCTCTGCGAGCTTGAGAAGCACATACTGGACTCTGACCCCAGGGCTTGGAAAAGTTGTCGAGAACAAATTCAAAACTTGCTGGACGGCAGCACAAAGCATAGTTCCACAAAGTACAAGCACTAAAAGCCATTAAAGTGTCCTGTTGGAGCAGGCAGCCTTAAAAAAAATGCTTAAAAAAAAAACGAATTATCTGGCCTTCCAGGAGCCTAAAATAATGGAGAAATTGTTAAAGGTCGTTTTTTTGTCATTACAGAAATTTAAGCGGGAAAATGAGTTGATCTGCTAAAGTCATGAGTGAGTCATCGGTTTTTGAAACACACACCTATCAATCCCCTGAAGACGTGGGTCCATTTTGCAACTTTGTGTAACGTTATATAGAAATTCCATGGCAGCAATTACAGGCTCACGAGGCAGCTGCTATTTGTGCACCATATGCAGCAGATGAGTCACAGATCGGTCGACATGGTCAAGGTGCGAGGTATATGGGGAGGTGAGGGACAGGATTTATTAGTGGGAAGCATGATGAGTGTGACCCTTCCAGCAGAGACACAAAGCGACAACAAGGACTTGGCAGCAGCCCTCACACTGATTGACTCGTCTCCACAGCGGGTGAGATAAGTCTCTGTCAACGTTCGGGCACCTCGTGCCAACACCGGACCATTACCGTTGTTGTTTTTTTCCACACCGCATTAAAATGCAATCAGTGTGACGCATCGTGGTCAGTTGTGCATTAAGACAGCGTCGCCACAATTTTTTCAGACCATTTACTTGATGCTGAACTCCAATTAGAGTGAAGGTTATAGCAATTCCCATTTGTTCAGGTGTCTGTACCTGCTGTGGACAAGGCCAAGTCACGACGTTTTGAACTGTCTTACTCAAGCCTATTCGTGTCTGTATTTACATTTGCAACCACCAGAATTGTTGAAATAACATTTTAAATATTACTACAAGGAGAATATAACTATCTGGGTGAACAACAGATACAAAAAATACAATTTCATTGTTATTCAAATTAATACAAGTACACCAATACCTGATAACTTAGGAATGAGTCATAAACTAACTTGCAGATAATTAATGAACAGCTAAGTAATAGATACTTTACTTACTTACTTTTTTTTCATTTTATATAGTGCTTTTCTGAATACTCAAAGACGCTTTACATAGGACAGAGACAAACAGAACAAAACATAAAATAGAAAGAACAAAGGAGCAAACAAAACAAATGAACAGAACATTTTTGGTACAAAAGAAAACTGGAGAAGCTGCAACGGAATGAGTCATGTAGTGGAGGGTAGGGAGCAGGGGTTAACAGGTGAAGGCGAGTTGGAAGAGGTGGGTTTTGAGGGCTTGTTTGAATGATGATAGGGTGGGAGCCTGACGGATGTGGATGGGGAGGGTGTTCCAGAGGGTGCAGCAGCAGAAGGCCCTGTCACCCCGGGTCCGGCGCTTGGTCCTGATGGTCTTCCGAGTGTTGGCATCGGCGGACCTGAGGCAACGGGTTGGGGCGTGGAGGGGGAGGAGGTCTGAAAGGTAGGGAGGGGCCAGGTTGTTTAGGGCTTTGTAAGTGGTGAGTAATATTTTAAAGTCTATCCAGGACCGGGGTGATGTCATAGCGGCGGGTGGAGGTGAGCAGTCGAGCGGCAGGACTGAACATATTGGAGTTTATTGAGGATTTTGTTGGGAGAGCCGTAGAGGATGCTGTTGCAGTAGTCAAGTCTGGAGGTTATGAGGGCATGGATGAGAATAGTAATACATATTTCCAAGATAGTACATGGTGTACTGTAATAACCCACCACTTGACTTCAGCTTGTGGGTTTGCATAGTTTTCTTTTTTTTATTAAAGCTAACATTTTAAATATTATATAGGTGGAGGCTTCAAATAAGCCCAGTTGGCTTTTTGTCTCTTCCTGCACTGTGATATTCATTTTCTGTTATGATTTTTTTTGTTTTATTGTTTGAATTGTGCAAAACAAAAATAAAATAAAAATATCTATGGTACTGCATTATTAGGCTTTTCACACTGCGCTTAGCCCGGGGCTAAGAAAGCTGTTAGCCAGGGGCTAAGGGGGCGGTTAGCTCGGGGGTAAGAAAGCTGGAAACAAGTCTGGCACATCCCGAAGTGAGCTAACCTCCACTTTAGCCCTGGGCTTGCTGGCCCTGGTCCAGAGCAGGGTTAGCGTTGCATTTGATTTTATATTTTTATTTATTTAAAAACACTGTTGAAATACCTTCCATTTAAAACATCACAGCATCAACCTTTAACACCAGTTCCATCACTTCAAAGTTTAGCTAACGCAAGGTTCAAAAGATCATCATATACATGTGACTCATCAATCAGTGCTTATTATAACTTTAGACCACAATTCTTCTCTGTAAGCTAGTTTGATTTGGCTTTTGGCCGCTGCTTCTCACAGACAGCGAAACGCGACATATAGCTTCAGGAGTCATATCAATTTAAGTTTAATTTCAAAACTATTACTTCATAAAAGGTTTAAGTACATTTTAAATTGATTCTTTTCCATCGTTATTGTCAGACAGAAAACACATTTGTGTGATTGAGTGGATCCCCAGGAAACAGGCTCTATATGATTCATGATGGAATCAGGAGATTTACTGGGAAATGGAGTCCATTAAATTGACACAATTTAATGTCTAGATACTCTTATTCTTACTGTATGTCATGAAAATCTCAAATGTGCCTTTACCCAGAGAGAATAGTCTTTTTTAAATGTAAATTGCTATTGTCAAGTCGAGGTAATATGTTTGCTTGTTTTCCACCAATATTGCCTCAGGTCATGTCTTACTGAATTAGGAGTCATTTTCACATCCTTAACAAACACCAATAATGAACAGAGAACATGGCAAACATGGCCCTTTATTTTCACCCAGTGTTTGTTTAGCATTTTCCTTCATGTGTCAGTTAGATACTCCTGCACGTGGAGCACATCCCCATTGTGTGTATTTGAAAGACAGAGTGCTTCTTTATAGAAATGCAATTGATGTCGAAAGAACATAATCAAATTGAATTATGCAAATACACTTTTTGTCCACTGTGGCTTTACAACGTGATTCATGTTCGTCCAGTCTCGTTGGTTATTAATTGTTTTACAATGTATTGTCATGAAACCTGACTGGAGTTAATTACCACAAGGATACGAGTATCAAAAGCCTCTCGGTTCCACCAGAAAATGTTGGATGAGCCGCTCTAATCAGTGTCTTTGGGATGTCTTCAACAGGTTTGATCGGAAGATGTGCTTGAGGGTCTCTCCAGAGAGTTTGAAAGGTGCCACACATCTGCAGAATCAATAGCACTGTGGATTATTTTCCTTGGTGGTTCAGACACATTGATTGGCCAACCAAACACGCTGGTTTAAACCTGTTATCCCCAAAGGAACTGAACTGAAATGGATTCCTTGAAATTTAAGTCATTTCTAATTATCAGATAACGCATTACTTTTCTGAACAGATATGGGCTTATTTGAATTATATTGTGCGTGTTTTTAATGCACTGATGTTACATCAGTCAGCCACCATCTGATTGTTCAAAAACACAAACCAGGTCAGTATCTTTGTCAATATCTAAAAAAGCAGATTGTTGCCTTATTAGCGTTGTGTGTCTAGTTGGTGCTCAGGTGGACTTGAGCAGACGTGTGTGTGTGTGCCATGAAACATAATCATGGTAATTAGTATTGTTCTGAAATGTAAGCACAGCTGAACCCATAATGGTTATAATTAGTGGTATAGTCTGTAAGGGGCTCTCATGTAACAGAGAATATTGCACTCTGTTGTCATGATTATTTCTTCTAAAGAATACTGAAGAGCTAACAATTAGCACCACCTGTACAAACATGCCAACTTAACACTGACTTACCTTATGTACTTCTGTCATATTGTACTGTGGTGACATCTAATTATGTTTTATAAACAAACAAAGTCGGTAATATTCTTTGTTTTTGTTATCATAGGCAAAAAAACTGGACCAAGCCCAACAACCCTGTTTGCATCTTTCCCTCCCAGTCTGTGGCACTCGGCCCAAAGTCCATTCATTCCCACTTAATACGTTAAAGAGGATGTATGCTTTCAAGGCTCGGTAATTTCTAAAAACATCTGGGCACTGAACTCAATGAGGGAAATCTAATGAAGGAACACACCAGCCTGTGCAACAATGTGGTTCATTGGTGTGCTTTGTATAGTGTTGGACAACAGTGAAGCTCTGTGACACAGAGGAATGAGCCATGGTTTTACAACATTCACCAGACTTTAGTTCTCAAGTTGGTCTTGTCCTGATCTCAAGATGAAAAGGACTCTGGGATTTATTTCGAGACCGGTAAAGACCACAATTGCGTGGGTATTACTAAATTCAAGCATTTATTTATAGGCGCCGAGAAATAAAACATGACACGGAAAAAGGAGAGTTTAATAAAGACATTAATTCCAACTCTTGCTACTCTTGCTGGCTCAGTGGTGAGCAGGGTCGTCCTTCAATCAGATGGAACGGCAGTTCGATCCCCGGCTCCGCTAGCCCATGTCGATGTGTCCTTGAGCAAGACACTTAACCCTAAATTGCTCCCGTAGCTGCGCCTATGGTGTATGAATGGCTGATAATCCTGATGTGGCACCTTGCATGGTAGCTCCTCTCGTGAGTGTGTGAATGGGTGAATGATGTTGTTAGTGCCATTTTCCATATTGTAATTGTAATTGAAACTTAGACTCAGATAAGAAAAGCGCTATACAAGTACGGGTCCATTTACCATTCATATAATAGAGGTCTTTTGATTATTCTATCAAGGCATTTCTCATGGTGCACTTATACACATATTTCAATAAAAGAGGAGAATGAAGATGAATCTTTATATGTTTTCTCGAGGTCTTTTTTAATGGAAATTTGGATCTTTCAGATTGATTTGAGAGCCAAGTATGTCATGCAGTGTGGGTCTCGAGCTTAGCTTAGTCTTGGTTTAGGTGGACTATAACACAGTACTTTAGCATGCTAAAATGTAAGCATTATGTTTGAAATACAGCTAACGTGTGTTAAAGAGCAGCTGAGGCTAAATTAGATGACAGAGCATGGCTGAGGTCAACGTTTCGGAGCAGCGCTCAGCATATTTGCTCATTCTCAGATTTGCTAAAAGTCTTTAGTTTTCTACTCTTCTTTCTTAATATCCAGGGTCTACAGAGAAGAAATGCATCGAGGAGACTTTTGGTACAACCACGGAAAATCAAAGTTCTGTATTTATTTACGTATTTCCAAATCACAGTCAATGTTAGTGCTCCCTCAACTGCAGTTCAAATCAGAAGTAACAGACCAAGGAGTATGTTTGAACGGCTGACTTATTTATGTATAATATAGACATACACATTGTCACCATATCACATTACCTCCTTATCCAAGGTGCGTAGTTTGATCTGGCAGAAGCAAACGCCGTCCAACTCGATTTCTCCTCTATCTTCCTTTCTCGGCTTCCGGTGTGTAAACACCACGCGATCATCATCATCTCAACCAAAAAACCTGTTCTACAACAGTGTCATACACATACAGATATTTTATTCTTACATATTCCATCACAAAACGAAGTACGTGAGTAGAACCAGCACCTAAGTACAGATTGACTATCTGAAACACACTTAAAATGGCGGCGCTGTTCACCGAACCATGCTAACGAGGCTAAACTTGAACATGCCTGTTGCATGAAGCTTCCCAGTTCACTTTACACAAAGAACAATGCACACACTACACAATATGATCTTATTCCCACCATCTTAGTTTAGCTACGGGCCATTTTGGCTCCACATTCACCTTAACAAAACAAGGAAATAGCATACTAATTTGACATGTAAAAAATACACTTTTAACTCACCAAATCCTGATTCAAAACTCAATTGAACATATTCCAGCAACAGCGGCGGGAACATAAAATCATCCACAATAGGAACATTAAAGTTTACACTCTTCAAAACTTATTTTTTTACTCATTTGCTTGTCTCTTCACTCGTTCGCTCATCTCTCGCGATCTACCGTCCTCTCGCTCTATTGTCTCTCTCTCAGAACAGTACACAAAGTACTGACTGTTATTGTCAATTTACCTAATAACTGTTAATAACTGATTAAGTTACCCTAATTGTATTATTGTTTAACCTTTTATTTGTTTAAGGACATATTAACCTGGGTTACATTAAGTTTTCAAAATGTTTACAATGCTCAGAATAATCATTCATAACAAAAAAAAATTGTACCCTCTCACTATTCATTGTTTATTTCCAAGAGTTCGTCCACAGAAACCTTTCAATCATGTTCTCTGGAGTAATTTGCTACTGCCAGTGCACTGCTTTGCTATTATGTTCCATACCAAGTATTCCCAACTGTTTTCTTTCCTTAATGGCATGCCTCACACACGCCTTGTCTTAGATGACACGGCATGCTGCTCTCCCCTCCTTGCCTACACTGTTGATTCATTGGCTGGTGGATTGAGAGGCTTCACTTGCAATTTGGGAAAATAATGTAATCTCAGGATGGGCAGAATTGTTGAACCCTCTCTGAGATTACTCTGTCCTGTCTGCCTCAGTGATTACTGATCACAGACAGAAGAAAGAATAGAAAGTCTTTCCACTATTGTATGCTCCTATTTTCGTTCTCACCTCATCCGTCTGGCGAGAGTAATTTTCGATGGGTTTTGAGAATTGGCACTCTCGCTACTACTCCCCTTCCTTTTTTTCATTACTTGCCGTGTGGCAGTGTTTTGAAGTCCAGCAATACGGTTTGTTCTCTCTTGAATTTGCAATAAACTAATTTGTGAGTCATATTCGAGCAAACACAGAGAGATAACACAAAAATTTCAGCAATTGGTCACAATTGTGTTGATCATACAAGGTGTAGGGAGTTTTAACAGTTTTTGCTGGTTATTGAATTAGAACTTCGTTCATGAAAACATTGCATGCACCACAATAGAGTTGGGTGGTATGGCATAACATGTATATCGTCTTATATTTTGAATGTTATACGTCAATAATATATACAGAAATGTAAGGTACGTTTCTTTGTACCTGTAGTATGTTGTGCATTACAACAATGTGTTTTCATTGGACAAAGAAATTAGTTTGAGTGTTGTTCAGATTGAAAACTGACTTGTCTGCATACTTACTACAGATATGTTTAGGGAAAAATACTGTGGCATTACATTATTATAAGAGTGCTTGGTTGATTGACATCGTTATGGCAGATATTTCTCAACGAAGGTCTCTATAATGGCGAAATGTTTTCATATTGCTCTTAAAAATATGTTTTTAGTTTACCTGATCTATAACGCATCAGTTAGAGCCTCCCTTTGTGTCAGAGTGGCAAGCTTAGAAAACATTTCATTTTTGAAAGGCTAAACACTAACAAATATGGAACGAAGCAGACTATTTCGTTCCATACAAACTTAGTGAAACAGCGATAAGTGTAGAATGAATAGAGTGAAAAATGTTGATTTAGTATTTGAATGTCAATGTTAAGGTTTTAACTATTTGACTTACATTTGACCAAAATGATTTATCCAGGACACTCACACACATATATTCTGCTTCCGCCGATCGGAGATTGGCCAGAAGAATCGTGATCTTAGCACCCCAACATTATTCTATTTTACTCAACATCTGACATTCAGGTGTGTATGTTCACGCATACTTTCCAAACGCTTCTAGACCGTACAATGGAATCGGAACTGTCATTGTAAGAAGGAGCATTGTCCACTCTTCACAATAATCTCCACCAAACGGGGCCAGTGTGTAAATCAGGGGTGGGCAAACTTTTTGGCTCAGGGGCCACATTGAATTAAAAAATTTGACAGACGGGCCGGGCCAGTATCAGATGGATGGAGAGTGTTTGACAAAGGGGGCGTGGCTTATCGCCGTCGGGTCTCTCCGTGAAAAAGAGCTGTCTTTTCCAGTATCGATTATGGAATAAATAACCACTAGTTTTGCTTTATACTTGTTGTGGAAGTCCCAAACATGTCGGAACATGAAACACCCTTGTGTTTGGGTTCATAATATTATCCGTAGCCGCACACAGCTCGGTGAATTTCTCCGACTCCTCCAGGAACTGCGCCGGTCTTATCTCCGTAAAACGGATACCGATTCTGCCATCCACCTTGGAAATAACCACCAGTTCTGCTTTATACTTGTTGTGTAAACTCCACATACGTCGGAACATCAAACTCCGTGGTGTCTGGGTTCATAATATTATCCGTAGTCCCACAACAGCGTCTGAATGACAGCTGCTGCACACACGAAAAGCCTAAAAGAGCGCTGTGCAATAAATAAGCATGAAGAAACATCAACGCTGGTCTGTTGTGGTCATCGTGCTTCGGGAAACTGAACTTGGGAACGGAGAAGCGCTACAGCGGTCTTTACTATAACTTATAATTATTTAAAATAAAAAACTTTTTTTAATATATTTTTTTAATAACTTTTTTTTAATATATTTTTTTAATGTTATAATAATTATAATACTCGGCGGGCCGTATATTAATACTCGGCGGGCCGTAGTTTGCCCACCTCTGGTGTAAATGCACTTGGGAGAAAAAGTCTCAGACAGTAAGAGGTTGAAATGGTGTGTATGAAGATGTTGTCAGAGGTGTGTGTAAAGCACCGAGTTTGAGTTTTGGATAGGCGAGGAAAAACCTGGTTCATCAAGATATCTGGAGGAGTCTTTCCAAAAGTTAATGGTCCAATTAAAATGTCGGAGCTCTGGACTCCAAATCGCAGTGGCTCTCCTCTGACAGAAGGAGAGAGTGCACATCACCATTCACGCCCACTGTTAAACGATCTCATCTGTTGAGACTTCCCGTGATGAATGATAAGAGTAAAGGAAGGGATGAGAGGGGAGTGGAGGCTGAATGGCTGTCTTGCATCAATGTAGACCAAAGAGAGAAGAGAAAGTGTGGCCATTACTATTTCTGACATGGTGAGATGGATGTCACCCTTATTTGCCATCAGATTAGGGAAGCCAGGCGAGGTGTAGCTCCGAGCCAGTACATCACATGGACGTAATTAAATGAGTGAGACCGCTGACTGCTCCTTTGAGCCCAATGTTGGAGCCCGGACAAAAAGACCTGTAACACGCAGGTAAAACAATGTGCACTGATAGATGTCCTCACATGAGGAAGGAGACAAATCTAGTGACATGAACTGAACCAGCAAGAACTCTTGTGTGAGCTCCACCACTGCAAACGCTGCACAATCCTCCCAAAAAATAAGTGTTATTTTGATAAAAGAAAACGTAATGAAACACATGTAGTACTTCGAAAAGTGCAGTACTTTTTTTTATCCGTTGCAAAGAAGCAAAAATACCCTCCGTCACTATGTTCAGACACAATATTTCTGGTTCTGCACCTTTATCTGCATTCACACAACAAATGAGTTGTTGCATTGCCCGTGGTGTAACTTTTCCCTACAATCTGTTGCCATGTTTTTGAGACTCATGGTGCCTGCGTTTGACTTTGAAGCTGCCTGACTTCCCCGTGACGCTCGCTTCGTTCATCAGGGGTTTTCTTGCTGCTCTGGTGCTTTATCGCCAGACTCCTCTATGGTAGATGACATTGGTCCAAATCCATGAGATGGTGTTCTTTAATCCCCGTTTACACTTTTTATTGCCAGCCTCCAGTAATCCCAACAGTGGTCTGCACCAACAAGGTCCTGCACAGGCTGGAGAAAGGCTGGAGTCCAGGTAAAACTGAGATGACTCATGGGTTGAAAATTTGGAAAATTAACCTTTCTAGTGAACCAGATTGCCTCTGACATATCCTCCCTGATATTCCATCTAGGTTGCTGATCTGCACTCAACGATCTGTTTCTGTGTCCGAAACTTTTTATTTTATTTTAGCTTCTGACAAGTGGAGGATGAGGTAAATCTGATTAAAACCCCAAATGCCTCAGAGGACACGTTTTGACTGTATGTAGGCCGGTCACGATAACTACTCTGGTTGATTAATATATATGTAATTCCAGAAATTATGATAATAAATAATATATATATATATATATATATATATATATATATATCAATTAAAGTATTACTCTTCAAACTCCTTCACATTGTCTTAAATTACATCTAATGCACAGCATTTATTAAAAAAAAAAAAAGTCCCCTTTAAAGCTGTTCACCTTTTACCATTATTAAAATCTTCCAAAACAGTTGTGAGAAACATCAGGAGCAAATGCCAGGAGCTTTCATTAAAACTAAATAATGACTTATGTATTAACTGCTTGCCAAATAAAGCAGCGAACACAGAGCCAAATTGCCTCCTAAGTTATATGACCAGTTGCTGACAAGCAATGTGACATTTAAACGGATATTTTTCAAAACAGAGTCACCCCCACATATCAAGTCCAGCAAACTTCACAGAGAACAAGGAGGGCAAAACTGTTTCATCGCTAAGTTTGAACTAAATATATTTTAGCTCAGCTAAAAACACCAAATCCGCCATTGTGCAGTTCATTACCGAGCCCGTGTGTAACGACCGTGTTATCTTCACTCCACCCGTCTCTCCTCTGCTCATAATTGGCCAGAGGTTTATTATAAGGAAGACACTGCAAGTCCATTTTGATTTACTCTTCCAAACTTTCGGGCTGGCCAGCAGCCATTTGGAAAAAACTTCCCCTCAATGTTATCTTCACTTCACTCCCTGTTGCTACGTGGAAGGAGACGCCTAAGCCCCGCCCACAGTGAAACTCACAAAGAGACAGACACAGCACGACCAGAGACACGACAGCCTGTGAATATATTTTTACAGTTCATTTGACAAAGCCGCTGTCAAAAAAGGACTCATACTGGTTGGAAAAAAACTCTGCTGTGATCATGTTAGGGATATTCTCATGGAAAACAAACAAGCATGCGAAATCAAGATGCAGTTTTGAGGTCAGTTAAAATGATTTGCGTCATGTCCATTCAGCATACCATAAGTCATCGTCCCCCATGAATCATCCTTTAGCTAAAAAAGGCTTTTCATTTACATGAAAGGCAAAGTAAAGCTCTAACGCAGTGAGTCCAGGTGGTGAACTACTGCTTTTTATTAAAAATCTTTATGAGAGATTCGGGAGTCATGCCAACTCTTTACAGCCCAGTGTGACAACTTCAGCCAAAACAGACTCTGTCACACTTGGTGGCTGATTAAGCTTTGCCCCGGCCAGCGTGAGGCTGTATAGACCCTTTTCCCCTCGGGATTCTTTTTCTCTGCCACATATTCTGTTCTCATTTGTGCACAATGAGGTGGTGTCTTGCACATTTTCCAGGATCAGTAGGCTTTATGTTATGTCTCTTTTTAGTGGTTTTGACTCCCTAAAAACAAGGTGTCAGTTTTCGAGCATCCATACGGTTGCTTTGCCGTGCTTGACTTTCTCTTTTGAGGACGACTTCCATGTGAAGGACTTGAGAGTTCACGTCACGTCTCGTTTGTATGCTTACAGAGTCGGTCGTGTGAGGATTAATAATATAACGGCCATTAGGTTTACGTTCCATTACATTGAACGATGGTATTTGCCTGTTCAGAGATATACATGCGATAACTAAATTATTCAATAGCTATGTTATTACCTAGGAAGCATCTGGCTTGTGTTGTGGTAAATGTCAACTGTATATTCACAATGCCAAACCCACCTAACCTGAGATCCCAGATGTGGACCCAAATCTAAACGTGTTCTCTCTGCCTTTGTCCAAACTGGGTATTAGTAAAAAAGTAATTTCCTCTGCTCACTCATGGCTGCACAGCGCCTGGAAGGTGTATATATATATTTGTATGTTTTTTCCAACAGCTGTCAACTGTATTCAGGCTTTTTCTACCAGTCGACTGAGGAGCATGACCTTAAACCCCGAGGCAGTTATACAACACACAACAGAAAATGTGAAGTTATTTGTTGCTAACAATATCCACGCGTTTGGCTCCGCATTCATTTTGAGGCTCAACGCTGAACCAAGGAGTTTTTTTTTCTTCTTCCTTTGCAATCATTATACCAATTAAAAGCAGTGCACATCAAATACACACATTGATTTTGATGGTACATAACTAAACACAGCGCCCATTTACAGTATTTGAACTACATACTAGTTTCAACGTTGCTCCCCATTAAGAGATATGCAGTACAGTATTTCACTGACGCATGATATGCACTTGAAATCAGGCATAAATAATGTTAAATGTGATCCCAGGGTCAAAAACGGTGAGGTTGACTTTCCCGAAATGTACAAGTGACCACCATATATACCAAAATGCTGCTGCAGTTCAGTTAAATATCCTATTTAAATGCATGGGCTGCAGCAGATGGAGCCGGTATAGAGTTGAGTTGAGGTATGCAGAAATGAGAGGATCTTGGGGTGAGCAGAGACTCTGAATACTGGGTGGACTTATGGATAACTTAACGTTGGATAACTTCATTTTCTGTGACAATTGCTCCTCCTTTTGCCACCTGTTGGGGAATTACAAGTGAAACAACTGCTCTGTCGTCTAAGGTCACTATTGTATAGGTGGAAAAGATCTATGAATACATGTTCTGCTGGTTTCCTCTGAAAGATTAAGTAAATAAACGTAGAACGGCAAAATGTTAACAGTGACAAAATACTGTCATTCCTATTCAGTTTAGAGAGCAATAGCCAATGGGGAAACTCCAACACTCGATTGACCGACTGCATCACTCCCTCAGTCATTCAGGAACTGAGTACGAGGACTTCTGACAGAGAGGAACACGCAGGCTGGCACCGATGAGCTTCAACCGCTCCTACCCTTCCCCAGGTCAAAAACACCTTCGTACCTCGGGTACTCTGTGCTAAACTACATTAGTTTAAAAGTGTTCGTCGAAAAGTTTTCCCTCAAATGACCAAGTGTTGTTTATGCATCCTCACACAGTTTTTGCTTCACACTATATAGCAGTAATGTCCTATATTTGTTTCTGAACTACATTTAATTAATTTGTTCAGCCTCTCAAGGCTACAAAAAGTGGACACGAACCGTGCAACCACGTTCATTCTGTTGACAAAATGTGAAGAAGTTTTATTTTTTGCAGAAACAATGACATGTTGCAGACCTCTGACTTCTTGCAACATCCGCATGTGGACCTTTATGGAAACCTAGAGCATCCATAATGTTAAAACAACGTTTTACAGGGGGCCCCATGAGGGCCTTCAGTGGGCCAACCTCATTGGGGACCTCAAAGGGTAAAACCACTACCCTTGATTACAGGAAACCCTCCAGGGAACAGGCACAGGCATAGGAAGGGATATCATGAAGGCTTCAAGTTGATCAAAATCTGAAATGAGGGAGAAAACTGCAAGTGTAATTAGATTAGAATGCTAGATTGATGTCCCCACTGCTGGCAAAATTACCAACCAAATGGTAATTACACTCCCACGTATTCAGCCTCAGTGCAATTCATTGACCTGGTTGTGTCTCTGCAGTCCTGTTGCTTTTTTTTATCACATTGTGTGATGTTAAATAGCTAGAGAGATGCGTTAGAGCCGGTCAATAGCATTAAAAGCCTTAAACGACTAATTAAACCAATAAAGTCGAGCTGGCTTTTTGCACCGAGCAGCTCTCAGCGTGACTTTAGTTAACATGCGTTTGACCCACTTGTCTGAATGGCCTTAACAGATTGCTTATAGCCTTGAGGCTGTGCAAGACTTCCCTCAATCAGCTGAAAATATTATAGTAAAACCGCCAGCACAGGATTAGAAAAGTTAGTAGAATTTTTATTTTTAATATCCACAATCTCTCTCAACCGTAGTTGAGTCGACGAATGAACTTCTTTTCTTTAAACTGGTCACAAAAATCACACAATAGTTACTCTGTACCAGTGCTCTGACACAATAACTGTTTTGTGGAGGCATTTTCATATTCATGAATATGCTCACTCACTGTGGCATTACAATTATAATTACATATGTCTAATCCTTATTATCTATTGCTTAAAGTCTCCGTCTAGGTTCCTTTGAATATATCCTTGAACTAAGCCGCACAATGCGTTACCAAAGGTGAATAATGAAACAGTTATTTTAAAAATACTGCACGAGTTTATTAATTTGTTTCTGCCTTTTTCCCCTTTCTTAATGACCAGTGACAAGCAATTAAAAACACCATCTACCAAGTGTTCATTTTTTAAACACATTTCAAGAAGGAACGGTGTTGTTCAAATGCTATAGTGACCATTTAGAATACCTTTTCCAAAGCTGTGGAAAATATTACTACTTCAACATTAAATGGACCTGTACTTGTAAAGCACTTTTCTAGTCTTCCGACCACTCGAAGCGCTTTAACAATACTTGTCATTATTCACCCATTCGCACCCTGATGGGCCATGCAAGGTGCCACCTGCTCATCGGGAGCCTGAACCGTGATTCCCCAACTGTTTCATTGACGTTTGTTTGTGATCTCTTGACTGATTTTACAGTGCTACTATACCAATAAGCAAACATTTGGACAAAAAAAGTCTCTCCGTCAGAGGAAAGTATTTGATAACAATTTGAAATCCCCCGCACGCTGTCTTGTTTACCACCCTAATATTTAATTTATTTAAAAAGATATTTCATTTGCAATCGAGCTTCCCAGGGGATCAACCCTTTCCAGTTTTTTGTTGCACCACCCAAAGGTCAAACAGTTCACTGGTTTGCTTTTTATAAAACTTGGTGGAAGGGCGAAGAACGGACCAAGAAAACCTTTGTGGTGCTATATTAATGCTCTGAATGTTGTTTATATGACCTTTAACATTGCAAGATAAGGTATTTGGCCGAGGTCATGTGCTCTCTTAGTGCCCTTCTAGTTATGATTTTTATTTTTTTAAACAGATGGTCATTTAAAAAACAATGTATTCAGACAATCTGCATGTGTGGTGATGAAACTGGCAGCCAACCATTTGCAATGGAAACATAATATGACTATTGATTAGTAGGAATGAAATGTAATACCTGAACAGCAGTTGTCACTGTGTGTGGTCTCTGATGGTAGAATAATCAGCAGTTCTACCTGGTACATATGTTACAAGAAACCCACTTCCTTTCACATGTTTCAGGATGAATTCCCAGATTCCTAACTGTGCAATAATCTGGCCTTCAAAATTATGTTATTATGTTTTAGCTTCTAGCTGTGCAAATACATACTGCAATATTGCCTAATGCACGACTAAATACAGAAATTGCATGCACACCTGGGACTTTCAGGAATAAGAAAAGGGAATTGTTTAGGAGGTCGACTCAATGTATTCACGTGCGTTGCTTTCTAATTGAAGGTTTGTTTGTTGAGATTTGATAAACAGTGTCGATACATATGGTTAGCGTATGGCCTCGCCCTACTTTTAGTGCTCCAAAATAACTCCACAGCTTCCAGTGAGTCATCCAACCAAGGTCAGATGTATTGTGTTTGCCTTCTTAAGGATCAGGGCGCCGAGGGGTCCGGTGGGTATCGTACCCTGGAGCAAAATGTGCCGCTGCTCCGGGATGCCAGAGGAGTTTGCATCTCTCTGCAACCGTCACTAAAACCCAGGATGAGCATCTGCTTGGGAGTCAGTCAAGTACCTCTGCTGGAGAAGGTCAAGGAGGGCGAGCGGACCGACCGTGCTTTGTACAAAGTCTGTAACCGCGCTATTAAATCTTGCTCCATTAATAACCACAACCACAGTACACAGTGTGTCATATCGGCGCCGCCTCATTTTGTCACTCCCCGGATACACAGAGGACCCTTAGATCTGTCAGACTCTGGCACTGTGACTGTGAATGTCGGGGACTTTATTCTAGCTCGGGATTTAGTGAGTTTCTTGAAGTCCCCCAGGGAGCGGGAGGCTTATCAAATGTCTTTAGTTTAATGAGATCCTTAATTGAGGAACACTTGTATCACTCACTAATAGGACATGTCTGCGCTCCAATGTCATTTGATGCGAGGATAGGTGAAGAGGAGTCACGCAAGCTGAAAACAAGCTGCTCTGCTGTGCAAATATTGCAGGATTAATCCGGCTCTGTGTCTTTGGTGGGAGGTCCGTGTCGAGCGTGATAAACAGAACAGTGCGACACGCTGTAATTAAAAGCGATCATAGATCGTCAACCTCTGTCAATGACGAGGGGTAGCAACAACATTTAAAAAAAAGTCTCCACTTACAAACAAAAAGCTACGTCCTTACGATTGAGACGAAGCAGGTGATGTCATTTTTAGCAGAGATCGAACAGGTAAAATCTCCGCTTGTAGTTGGGCGAAGTTGGGCCGGCATCGACGTTTCCTCTCCGAAACGGTCTGGAAAGCAAGTTTTGAACAAAGCGAGGGTTGGAAAAGTGAGTTTTTGAAACTCGTAGACCGCAGTAACCAGCAGAGCAATCATTGTGTCATTGGTATTGATCAACAGCCCAATCAAACCGGCAGAGATGTTTTAGGGTCATTTTGTGCTGTGGAGGCTGTAAAAACCTTATTTATTGCACCTGTAACAGCTTCTTATCAGCACCTGCACCAGGCGTAACCATATCCACGTATCTGCAGAGGGTGGGTCGTAAGATGTGGGCTTTCGATATCTATATTTGTGCATTACAGGTGTAAGGTAGGGTGACCAGACGTCCTCTTTTTCCCGGACATGTCCTCTTTTCGAGACCTAAAAAAAGCGTCTGGCAGGGATTCCAAAAACGTCCGGGCTTTTGCTACGTCGGGGAAAATAGTTATTACCCCCTTACAAGTTTTGGAAATGGTATCTCCCTCAGGTTCCACCTTCTTGCGCAAGCTCTGACTGTAGAGAGAACTGTCATTGGTCGACCGATCTCAACGTAAATGTAAGTTCACGGCATGCTACACACTACTGCTACCCCCACCCCCCCCACCGCGACGAAGTGTCCTCCTCCTCCTCTCTCCTTCCCCCCCCCCCCCCCCGGAACGAAGTGTCCTCTTTTTCACAAACTCAAATCTGGTCACCTTATGTAAGGAGGACTGGCACAGGATGACCTCGTTCCACCCTCCATAGAAGCTCCGGAGGCCGAGTGGGACTCGGAAGACAAGAGGCGGGTCGTCGGTAGGAGTGCAAAAATGGAAATCGGTTTACAGAAGAAATAATACGGCCGGTGCTCGGTGTGGAGCGCTGTTCACCTGCCGGAAATTATGTTATTTACCGAGCCATCACCTGGAGAGAGGCTGCCTCCGCTATGACTGATGCTTGGCATGCGAGAAAAGGGAGAGACTGCTTGTGCAAGCAAAAACGTCGACAGGACGGAAAGTAAAGGCGATCTGCGAAGAGCACCCTCACCTTTTGAGGTGTTTGGCAGTTGGCTGCAGTGAAATCCCCCGTGCATCAATCACACATGGCACAGGTGTGGACTCTGACGAATAGACTCCTGACAAGATGTGGCGATGACAATCAGCTCGACAAAGAACTTGAATGATCGTGACAGTGTTTTGGTTTCCAGGTGCAGTCTGGAAACCAAATGTCCTCGTTTCTCGGAGGAATACATGCTTTACAGTTGATGTATTCTGTGTTTAGCGGTGAATTGGAGGCAGAGCTCATATGTGGCCGAGCTGCCCTTTGTCTTTAATATTTATCATCATTTGCATAATGCCATTTGGATTTCAGATTATTTCCCACTGCAAAAACCAATTTCAATGGCTCCGTCATGTCGCTCGCCTATGTGGCCATAACGGTCATCCAACTGTGTAATTGGACATTTTAAACTGTTAAGGAAGTCCGTAAGGAGCCACACAGTGGAGCAGACCAGGGCATTCATGTTGAATGACAGTTGAATACGTTAGGAATATGGCCGTCACTGTCCACCACTTAACTGCGGCGTCCGTTTAAAATCCCTGGTTAATGCAGATTATGTCGACATGTCCATTAAACGCTGCACGGAGTGATGAATAACATTACTGCCATGAGCCTTAACCCTTCAGAGATGAACTACAATGACTGTCAAATGACCTGAATAGGAATTTGTAAAAAAAATAAAAATAATCATCATTCCACAAGATTCTTTTTTATTTATTTTTATATATATATATATTTTGTACTCGTATATCCTCTTGGAATATCTGCTAAGGAGATTAGTGGTTGGAGAATCAGTTAGAGTTAACTATGACAAGAGAATGACACTTCATTTAGATGGTGAAAATTGCTGGTGGGATTTCTGCAGGAGTGCCACCAAGCTGGGTTAATACGGTGTGTGATGGCAGCTGACAGGCCGCCTTCTGGGAAAGAGCATTTGGGATTCTGACCTTTCCTTTTGACAGAGGTCAGTGTATTTTCTGTGTCAATACATGCAGCTCCAGCTCGGCTGTTGTCACAGCGGGAAGAGTTTCAAAACCCTCCAAAAAAAAAAGGGAGGAACGACCAGTTGTGTTTACAGAAATCACATGAGACGACCCACATGTGGGCTCCAACTACCCAGCATGCACGGCTGTTCAGCACTTGATGTGACCGTACGCTGCACTGCAGCGATGTGATACGTTCACGTTACGATTTATAAAGCATCGGCCCGTTAAAAGGTGATGGGTGACCGACGAGTGACACGTGACTCACGTAACTAGTGACTCGCACGGGATACAAATGTCTTCTGGACGAACGTCCTGCGTTTTGTTCAAACACACGTGGGGTGTATGTTGGATTCAGACTTCGACCGTCGAGGAAACCGCTCTTCCAGCAGTCCGGAGGAGTGATCTGTTGGTTAATAACCAATCTGGGCTACAGACACAACACCATCACTGTAAGTACGTTACAGCACTTCCCGAGCATGGCATCATATTTCTGGTCTTGCATCTTGTGGTCAATACTTGGCAGCACAGCTTCTCCTCACTCGGCCGTAACATTCAAATAGCCTCGAGTTGGAAGGACTTCACTGTGTAAGAGCAAAAGAATAACAGCACCACCCCCACATCCTGCTTCAGTGAGCTGAAGGACTGATATGCCTAAAAAAAAAAAACACTACAACTGCGAGGTGGAAGGTTGGGTTATTTAAATAAACAAGAATTTGGGAAAAACTCTCAATCACATGCCAAAATATAATGGAAAAAGTGCACTATTTCTTTTCCGCTGCTGCTGCACACACTGACACCTTCGTCCTGAACCCTCCATCTGTTACTTCTCTCCTTGGTCTCTTTCAATCCTCTGACGGTCTTTACTACCACACAATATCCTCAGCGCTGCCGAAGATGAAAGCCTAATCAGTCATCCGTGTTCCAGTCTCATTCACTGAGCAGAATGTATTATATAAATCATATACATTTGAATTATTCTCATTTCAGTGGTTCAATATTTAATTTGGAGGGGGGGCTACTTGGCAGGAGGTTAGTTCATCCCTTGACAATGCTTTGCGATGGAGGACATGCTCGCACTTTGAAATCATTATCTCACAGTCACACAACGTACAAGATAAAAATTCTAAAAAGGGGGGAAATTATTATATGACCCATGAACTTTTACTTCATATCGGTCCAAAGAAAGATGAATGTGTTGCAGTCTGTTTCACTCTGCTTTTTTTTTTTAAAGACGCCACAGAATAATTGCTGCTCGATGGTCGCCCCAGCTTATGTTTCCTCTTCATTTCAAGAGCATGTCCGCAATTAGACTTTATTTCAAATTAGCTCCAGTCTGTCCATTTTAAATGGGGTAACAGAGCAGAGTACGATTCAAGTTTTCTCCGTGCCTTGGCAAGGCAGCTGTTTGAGCAGATATTAGCTCCTTTTAGCGCGCTGACCACTTCACCAAGCCCCATAATATAAGTCTGAAAATTGGATATGGTCACTGAGGGACAAGGGGACGGAGGAAATCAGAATTACTCCTCATTTGTATGCGATTTACATTTTTTCAATTGGTCTTTTGAAAAAGGCCAGCGTTGGACTCAATAAGAAGATTAAAAGCAAATATAGTTTTGTCAAACCAGGGGCTCGGGTGAGAGCTATTCAGTTTCACGTCAGCTTTAAGTCGAAGATTTGCTGTCAGGCCCGGTTGCTACTGTAGCTTATTGGGGGATTTAAGTGGCTTTTTGGGCCCAGGATCTTTTAACCAAATGCGCTGTGTGTTATTTCAAATCCACATTAAAGTGAGAGTTGTGGGTAAAAGAAAGTAGGATTGCGCAAAAGTTGTGAATACTTTTCGGAAGCTACTATGAAGTCTGATATATTTGACGCTGCTATATAGGGCTGGGCGAAATGAAACATCTTTTTACCAAAAACCTTGATAAATTGATATTGTGTCAATTACGTAGGGTTGACTATTGAAGCATTCACTAAATATTTACACAATTATATTTTTCATAAATAAAATGCAGCTTTTAAAACCAGGAAAAGACAACACTTATGCCATATTATTGTATTCAAAATCTAATGTAATATTTTCGCTCTATGGTGATAGTCAGACCAACCAGTGTCTTCACTGGGAAAGGCAGCTTTAAATGGCTTCAATAATTCAGCCAGAACACTAATACATTGTGACCTGTCTGGAGTGTATGCAGACTCAGGCCGCTGAGTCCATGCATCTGGCCAGTTGCAGTGCTGTCTTTATCAATCTCAAAAGCGTGTACAATGTCACGGCTTTGGACTTTTGGTCGGGAAGTGACTGTGACCGGGTTAAAAAGTTGAGAAAGATGTCACAACAGGCCGCTGGACGGATCCCAACATAAGCCACAACAGCTTAGGCCGGCTGTGCCACACTTCCTGCTGGCGGGGAAGCGTGCCGCCCTGGGAGGCAGTGGAGGATCGGACTACCCTGTCATTTGGTTGTCATCTGACCCATGTCCCTCAAGTCCCCTGCAGTCGCTGCAATGACAATTTCACGCCATGAGCTTCCTCTCCTACCTGGCCTGCAGAATTCCAATGAGTTGACAAATACCAAGAAAACGCTGTTGCACATGAGAACGAACGGTTTCTCATGCAAACAAAATCACCCCCGCCGCTGTGAAAGGAATATTACTTATGAAATATGAAATGCTATTGCAGCCTGTGTTTCTGGGAGTTACTTCCTTTTCATTTGTACTTTGAAAGCTTTGTTTAGTATGTCAGTGCTCACTGAGGGTATGAAGAAAACACCCATCAGTCTTCTGCCTCAAGTCAGGACATTTTTCTTATAAACAACAAACAGATATTCCATGTTTTTTAAAGGGTGATGGTGGAAAAAAAGGAGAAAAATACAAAAGCTCTGAGTAAATAAAGTGCAGTCAAAAGATAAGTACAGGGACGGATATGAGAGTCTTACAAGGAGTTCTACAAAGGTAAATCAAAAACAAACTTTCCTTTCTCCTTTCGTGAAATCCTTTTATTCCATGATGGCAAAGCTCTGATAGTCTCGGCTGTGATGTGCATCCACAGCTTCCAGAAGACATTCTGCCTTTGCATGTTTCTGCAAACCAGGGAAACATGTTACATGAATGAATACTTTATATGTCAGGCTTGCAGAAACACATGCCAAGTGTTAACATTGTGACCTAATAGGTTGTGGTTAGAAAAAAGAGCACATTTTGTGTTTAAATCATTCTTATTGTGCCGCAACATTCTCCCACTTTGCAGTGCATGCTGGGGGAAGGACGTATGTCTTCCTGTATGAACGCTTGTAAAAAAAAAAAGTGGTATAAAACATCATGTTATTGACATCACACGGTCTGTGTTTCCTCTGTCGGCCTCAACAGGGCTTAATTGGCCACACTTCAGAGGGACAATGATCCTAAGCCAAAATTGCCTCAGAAGATTATAAACTGTGAGCTTGCAATCCAGAAGACGTAATTGGGTGCTTAAAAAGTTAATAACTTTTGAATAAAAGTGCTCGTCAGCTTTTTAGCACATCACATGTAATCTGTGACCAGGGCTCCACAAGCATGCATGCTAATGACGACCATAGGGATTTAATTAAACGATTTCCCTCCCCTCAGTTTTATTTGACTTCACGTTTCAAATGCATTCCAACTTAATTTCACAGACGGTATGATTTGAATAATGCCTTCGCATAAGCCACTTTGAATTTAATTAAGATGCCTGTTTGTCTTCCCAAATCAACAGATGCCCCGGTCTTAGTTCAAAATGTGTTGTGCCAGCCTGAAAGAAAAGCGCCTGGCCTTGGATTACAAAGTTTGTAGCTCAGAAGGTGTCAGAGCGCTATATGGAATATGAACCTTTAATCTTTTTTCCTCCTCAGCAATACATAATTGCATATTTTAGTACACTCTAAAATCAGATGTATTGGCTCATCCAAAAGGAAAAACCTTTCTGAGTTTTAACAACTTTGAAATTGAGTTCAAACAATGAACTACACTGATTTAGGGGGGAAAGCGTTATATATATATATATATATATAATACAAAAAGTGTTATTTAAGTACTTAATTAATGACAACTGTTTAGAAAAATTCAGTTGCTCCATTTATATTTGCTTCAGAATTGTATTTTCCCTTTTTCATATTAGTGAACATACAACATATTCCATCGACTACAGTAGCCCAACCTCCGTCCACACGTCCACCTTTTCATACCAACATTATTTTTTACAATACACGGTTACGGCCATCAAACGGTTACTCGTATTTCCCCTTTGTGATTCCTCGTGCATGTTGGTTGTATTGTCTCGATGGCGCGTTGTATTTCTTTGTTCTTCTATCCATGTATTGCACATTATGGCCCCCCTGTTCTTTGGTTCCATTTGCTCAGGCAGCTGTGTGTTTCTCCACAGCTTGACCATCTAACGGCGACTGCAACTGATGATGTACATGCCTTGAAAACAATAAACAGATGTTGTAAAATAATAAGTGGTGGTAATAGGTCCCCAGAATTACTTTTTCGAGTGTACCCGTCGACAAGGGAAATCCAATGGCTCGGAGAGTATCGAGCAGGGCCCATTCTCATGACAAACTGCCCTTAGGTGAGGTTCCAGTGGAGAATAATTGAGTAATGAAAACCTAAATCAGATTTCTCAAAATTGAAAAATGGATTTTCCCACTGTGCGTATCCCACTGTTGTGGGAGCTGTAAGTATATCAAGCCAATTCAAGGCCATCCAAATGTGTTTGTAAAGCTGCATTTAACAATCAGGGTCATTATAAAACTCTTTACAAAGCAACAAAGCACATGGATATAAAGGAGACCAAAAAATAAATTAAAAAGCGCGTATTTGTGTAATGCTGGACCCAATCCGCAGAGGAATACAAGATAAACCGCAGAGCAGGAAGCTTCAGGAAAGCCCATCGCGGGGATAAAGGTAAAACAGTAAGCTGCCCTAAATCAAGGGGTGTTGTTTACGATCCCACTTCCTGCTCAGCGTCCAATGGAAGCATTCTCCCACCCTGAAGGCCTGTTAACACGCACATGATAGCCCTCCTTGTCACCACCACGACAAAGCCGTGAACCGACGCACACAAAACCCAGAACAAAGCTACTCCTGAACAAAAACAGGCCAACGCTTTGTTCTGTATTCATCAGCCCGATAAACAGTAATAATCACAGTAATGATGTCTGTTCAAGGGCACTGGGGGAGCCGCGGGGAGGTGGATAAGGGGCATGTGCAGGGAGGAGAAGGGTGTTGTTAATCTGAGAGGCTTGTGTGGAGTTTAAAAGGGACAGGGAGGGGAGCCACGGCTGCTCACACTGAGATAAGGCTGCCTCCCTGCCACTGGTTACCACCACCTCGGCCCCTTCCCAGTAAGACTGGGCCCCGCTGCTCCCATCCTAGGCCAGGGGTATTTTTTGCCTGCATGCGATAAGATGCTCCCGAGCATTGCGAGAGAAAAAAAAGCACAGGTATTAGCCTGCCCTGGTCTTCACAAAAGGAATGCCGTAGATGAACCTAGAGGAGCCAGGCACTGTTCTGGGCGACCAGATAAAGTGGTGCTCTGACAAGGGTTCAGAGAGCGGGAAGGACCGCCAGCGGCAACCCCTGCTGGGCCAGATGAAGACCAGCTCACCATGCGGTCACATCATCCACTGCCCAGTCTCCACAGCAGCAGATTTATGTTGTGTGTGTTTTATCTGGTGGCTTATGCATAGATATATATAGAATAATCACAGCATTATTCCTCCATTAGGCTCGCCTTTTGTGAAGGTTTACAAAGCATTTCACATGTCACAGATGTGCCGACGTTTTCCTCGATGCCCACTAGACGTTGCCACCGAAAAGTAAGTCATTAAAGGTCAGGAGATTTTGTTTGCATATTCTGAATTTGCATTATTACGCACACTATTATTGATCATTCCTATGTAAGTCTTTTAAAAGGATAAAAGCTCAGCATGTGAGCAGAGTACCGTAAACGTCGGGTTACAAGCCGCTACTGCCTTCGGTCAGTGTCCCCGACAGCTCCCCGCTGTAGCCAGTTGGGGCTCCTGCTAGCGCTCCGTCACTTCCCCGCTAACTTCCGCTAGCTCTCCGCTAACTTCCGCTAGCTCCCCTAAAACCACCGAAGGTAGCGGGACCAGGCTCGACACCCGACTTGGGCAGAGGGGACGCGGGCAGTGGCAGCAGCAGCGGGCAGTAGCAGCAGCAGTGGCCGGTAGCAGCAGAAGCGCTAGCTAGCTAGCATTGCTACTAGCTTGCTACAGCGGGGACACTGATCAGCCGTAGGAGCGGCTTGTAACCCGACGTTTACGGTAGATGCATAAAACACCTAAAAAGAAAAAAAAATATTGTCTTTTCCTGCACATATCGCATTTGTTGTACGATTAAAATATGTCCTCTTTTACTTTCCTCCGGGAGATGCAACATCAATTAGCAACCACGTAAAAGAATAAATGTCATTGTCAGTTTCCCCTCCAAAAATGTCTGCCATATGATTGTACATTGATTATGTATGCCGTATTAATCAGTTTCCCGTATCGAATGGATACTTCTCAGGAAGTTCCTGCACCTGATACTACTCTACAGTGAGTCCAGGCCGAGTTTAATTACAACGTGCACGCTAGCACACGTGAACTCGCCTGATTGAAGTAAACATTGTGAGACTGTCGGCACGTTTGTGTTTAATTAAGGGCTGCGGCGCTCGTGTTCGGAGGATCCGCTCCTCGCTGTCCATTAAGTGAGCCGCGGACACGTCTCAGACAGGGGAGTGAGAATGTTTCATTTAAGAATGTACTTTCAGGTTGAACACTTTAAGTGTCAGCCATGACAGGCAGGGGGTTGGGGGCTCATCGCACCACTGAAAGAGAGGACATAAAACAGCTGCTGGTGGAGAAGCAAAGTGAATCACCATTAATGTAAGGCCTGTAATTATTCCCCTCGATTTACAAGATGGATACGCTAAAATGCTATAACCATGCATCTGAGATGTTTTTCTTTTTCCTTTATATCACCAAATATCACCTGCCGTGGAAATGTGCTTTAAGCTTGAGGGTGAAACTCCCAAAACACTTCTGTCAAGCCGTTGCAATTGTGGGCCGCTGTTTTTGCACAAACTCCTCCAAAAACAACAGCAGTGTTTCCCATCATGTCGTAAACTGCACCAGCCCTCAGTGATTTCTACTTACCTTGCTGTTCTTATCTGGACTTTCAGAAATAAAAGGTCCCTTTAGCTGAGTGGATTGTTACGTTCGGGCATTTCCATTACCAGAGATGTTTCGGGGAGCGGGGGAGCAAGTTGTTTATAACCGGCTGCATTTATCATCTCCCCATTTGAAAGCCATTCAGGTTGTATTTCATTTAGGAGATCTATATGTGAGATAGAGTAGTCTATTAAAATTATTGCACCGATACAGAGCGCCTTCAGCAAACAAGCAAATAAACAAAAAGTCGTAGGAACATACGCTGTCTGATTAATTAAGAGTTAGCAAGCGATGGTGATAATTAATCCACTTCTGCTCCCCCCACACACACACACACACACACACACTCACACGCTGCATCAATGTGGCAATCAAAAGTGGAAGATGATGGTTATCTTTGTGCGACTGCTGATTAACAATTCTTTCGCAACTTTCTGGTTATCAAAACTGTTTTGACCCTTTTGGACAATCAGCGAGAGATCTTTAATTTACGTTGTTTGCGGAAAAAAACAAACCCCAATCACAGATTACACAAATGTCCAAACCTTTGTGGAAACTTCTCCCAGGAAGAAGTTTTTTTTTTTTGTGGTCAGAGACAACACTGTGCCTGACTTCAGCCATTCAGTATAATGTGTGCACCAACTGCACATTTTATCACACCGAGCCAGATGGTGATCGGGTGTAGTGCTGTTGACTCAGAACGCCTCAAGCACCTGCTTTTTAATCCTCACTGTTTTGGCAATATGAAGCCTATTTTATTGGAATGCCATGGCAGTGGGTGAATTCAAATTGCGTCATACAATATTAATTACACGGTGTCGCAGCAAAATTGAAAATTATAAAATATGCTAGGTCATAAACAGACATTTATTTTGTCTCCGCTTTTTTATTTCTTCAGGAGATTAATAAAAAAAACTTGTAATTATTATGTATTTGCTCATAGGTTCAAGGGAAGATTATGCATAGATAGATCTGGATTAGAAAAAATACATGTTTATGCAGACAGCCTTTCTCAATGTCTTGAGGTGCTTTTGTGTGTGTGGTTACCATTGTGAGGCGATTGCAGTTGGATTTAGGCTACAAAGCTACTTAGTTTGGGTTAAAATAAATAGGGCTGTCCTTATTATTAATAGTTTTTAGTCGACTAACATTCACACGACTTTATCTACCAATTGATTAGTTGATTTATTCTGTAAAATTGAGTTTTTCCATAAATAATTACACAAAAGCACCACTTTAAATCTTTAAGCAGACATGCTCATACATTTCTCTGAGATAGTGATTCAGAATGAAAAAAGCTTTATAAAAAAAATGAATTGACAAAAGAAATCTTCGACCAAAATGACCTAATAGTTTGACGAACCAAATTTAAGGGAGAAGCCCTAGAAAACAAAATGGTTTGGTTAAAATAAGTACACTACAGGCATAAGGTCATGTGACTAAAAATGTATTTTAAAATGTAAAAAATCACTTAACATTTGGTTGAGACTTTCTCACTCCTGATACTACGTCCATCGCTTTGAGCATCTCATAATGACGGAGATGGGTTTTCCTTGGCAGTAGTTGAAAGCCTGGTGTGTCTCATACGGGCGCTAACGATGCATTGGTCATACGCAGGTATCAAGATGCCGAGAGTCGCTTCCTCCTGACACCCTGGGAGTGAGACCAGGGTGATCACCGCATCACAGCTGATACAATAAACTTTAAACATCATGGACCAAATCTCCAGCTGATAAAATACTGATTGGTAAAGAGAAGGCGGGATCTGTCTAAAATGCTAACATTTTACACAAAATAGCGTCAAACTTCGAACTCGTGGCAACATGGCAACTTTGCATATTTCACAGCATGGGAAAAAAAAAATCGTTTGTCATTTCACAGAAGCAACAAGGATTCGGCAAACTTATACTTATATACTTGCTCATCTTCTCCAAACATGTCTTGAGGATCCCAGCAGTGCTCACACAGTACACACCAGCTCCTCCCTTTATATTGCTTAACAGCATGTTGAATATGACACTTGACAAGCAGGAGAAAACTTTCTGAGCCGCCACAGCAGCTTTTAACGCAGAAGGCTTGTCAACGCAGCATGTGGTCGTTCTCTGATATTAAACTGGACTCTGCAACAAGTGTGGAGACAAGCTGAACAAGTCATAAATATGCTAAACTTAAATTTCTACCAAGGATATTGAATGTAATTTACCCGCGGCTGCAATTGTTGCACGACGGAGAAGAAACGGATTGTCAACACCTCTGATCTCTGCAGGAAAACGGTGCAGAGACGCTGTGGTTCACCGCAAGGCAATTTATTTACAGCCCTCCACTTGTGGCTGTGTAAATATTCTTCGTGAGAGAGGAGGCTGTCAGCAAAGAAACTGCACTTCATCAAAAACCAAACCCTTTCTTGTCAGTGGCTAATGTGAAGGTGTATATCACGCCTCCGAGTGGCGAGACGCGCGGACTGTGGCGCTGTCACGAGTAATGGGCCTCCCGGAGGAACTCCGTTATGATGTGGTGTGTTTTGTGTTCCTGTTTTATGTTGAAAGTCCTTGCCTCTTGTGTCCCCTGCACTTCCTGCCCATGTGATTGTCTGCCCTGTCTACTAATTGTCCAATCACCTGCCCCTTCCCTGTGTATTTAAACCCTGTTTGTCTTGTGCCCCAGTGTGGGATCGTACTGGGTTTTTGACTGGGAGTAGACCGTGTTTGTCCTGTCGGATCCCTGATTTTTGTGATTCTTGTTCCTGTCCGTTTTTTTGATTCCTGTTTTTGTTTCTTCCACCTGTTTTCCTCTCGGCCTTGTCCTTAGTTTTTGAAATAAATATTCTTTTGCACTGTTGCTTTGGCATTTGGGTCCTCTTTCGTACCCCACCCCGTAACAAGGAAGTAGCGCCCGGTCTATAATGGCAGTCGCCACTGGAAGCAGTGGGGTTGTTGTTGTAGAAGAGCCCACCGTGAGTATTTATTGGGGTAGACTTGAGGATTCTTGCTGCTTATTACATCATACAGATGGTTAATGTCAGTCGATCCCACCCAAAGGCTGGTCACGCTGCGTCTAGAAATGACATTTCTCACCAGTTAGGGAATGACACATCTGCCTCGCTATTACACTCGTCAACTGCGTGGGAGAATGAGGGGAAATAAGCGTCCGTAATTTGTCTGTGTTGCGTGCGACTCGCCCCAAGTTTTCATCGTGACCTCCCTAAGGAGCCGTTATTGGATTAGACTGTCACGCCACCGGACGGATGCGTCATCAAACACTTTTATTCTCCTCGGCCGTCTTTATTACACACGATCTTTTCGGGGGCTTACTCATAAAGAGCTGTTATGAATCACTTACGGATGGATGCTTAGCCCGCAGTTAGAAATGGACAGTACAATATGAGAAGGAGGCCTCTAATTTGATTTCATTATGTGACTATTGTGCCATTATCAGGTCGCTTTCATCAGGTTGGGAACCATTAGCATGAAGCCTTTCTCCCTTCAATAGTCTCTAAATGGAGGCCTAGATGAGGCCTGTGGTCTATTTAGAGGGCCCTCCTGGGGGCTAACGAGAACACCACTCAAGGATGCATAATTTAGCCATATGCCTCATTCCATGACTACATGCTACAATATTTGAAATATTCATAGGTTGTTTAAGCTGGTATATTTATAGATCAGTTTACATCTATAGGTCAAAGAACTTCAACAAATGTAAATACTTTGCAACGTAGCGTTTTTTATCTCAAAGTCTGTTGTGGTAGTAACTGATGCTTTATAAAAGCTTAATGCTTATCGTCTCCCGCAGCTGTACACACACACACACATTACATTGGTAATTGACATTAGACAATATCTTAAGTGAGTTGTGCCTGACTTCACACTCGAGTAAAGCTGAAAATATTAATTTTTGCCTCCGGTGATGATGTGTTCATAAGCTCCCAACTAACACAGCAGAATCAATAATCACCCCTCGCGCTTTAACAGCCCACTTTGTCATCCCCCGCCTTCTATATTTACATGTACAGTATTGTGTTTTTTGCTCTTTAATGAACACCGTGAGGATTACTTTCTTGGCGTCTGGTATAATTATGTGAAGCACATTTTTGCTGTTTAGAAGAAACAACCACCATTTTGACCAAACAATGCGCGGTAAAGAGGGACAATACCTCTCATCATGCAGCCCACTCCTTAGCAGCGGCGTCGAGAGGATAATAGTACCTCTGTAGCCGAGGATGCAAATGCAAGACAACTTGAGAACAAAACCATAATTGCTTCGTGAAATGTAACTACAAACATCAGAAGACTCCTTTTGTGCACATTAATAAAGAAAATTCATGTGAGGCAATGACTCAGAATTTTTATTGATGTGAAAAAACACCAGAAGCAGAAATCTCAAAGACACTGACCATAATGTAAATGATTTAGCTCGTACTTTTAGCAGACGTTGTGAAGGTCAAAGCATAATTATTTATATATTAATTTGCATATATATGTGTATTTTTTCCCTATTTTACTTTATATTACTTTCTCCTCCAAATGACAGACAGTAACCCGCTGATGGTGTGAGATACTTTAAATGAGGTCCATGTCAAACATGGACTCAATAATTTATTAAAGTTGCAATTGGGTGTTTTGACTGGGGTCCCCCAGGACCCCAATATATTTGAGTTTAAAAAAAAGCAATACTTATGACAGAAACATAAAATACTGATGAAGTCATTAGGAACGAATTGATTGACAAAGTCATGGAACATCAATGAATGAACGGAACGGGTATCCCCAGGCTAAATAATAACTAGAATGATAAAGTAAAGGACATATAAGACGTGACAAAAAGTTGGTCCGATGAGCATCTATGGTGATAAAAATAAAAATAAAAAGCTGATTTTCATCATAAAGCCTCTATCTCAACATGAAGGACTTCACATTTAAACTGAAACTGCATCAAGAGATCTGGCTATGAGTTCATCTCTCACTCAATCTTCTCTCTGGTCGAGACTGGATCCAAATCTGGGGGAGAAGAGCTATCTGGGTCTATCCTCAATGAGTTTTACACATGTTTTATTGATTGATGCAACCAGTGAACACACGCTCCCTGCAAACATGCTGGAAGTAGACGTCTCTGACACTGAACAGCGTGCACATAATAATGATATATGGTTTATTACACCATCAATCCTCCAACGGCTGGGCCAGTTTGAGAAATGACAGGTTTGGACACACTTAACTCACTGAATGTGTACCTACTACCATTGCCTTCCTGATGACACACACACACACACCAACCCCCTGGGATTCCAACTGAAGAGCTGCTTGAATAATGTTTCAGCCCCAGAGTTTCTTTGCCCAGGGCAATACTACATATCAATATCAAATGCAGCTAGCTGGGCAACCTAGTGATGTGCAAATGCTCTACGGTAACAAAGGGGATTGTGGTCCGTTATGCCAGTGCAGGTGTCCGAAAGGATTATTTATTTTTTAAACAGCAAGTTGAAGTTTCCAGTGTCTATGGTATGCTCTGTTTCTTAACCTCCTTACAGCTGGTAGAGGATAGCATCTAAATATAGGCTGCTGTCACATGTCTCTGCAATAAAAAGAGACAAATCAGTACCGTTCTGCACCAATGCACATTCTCTTTAAGTTGGTCAAAAGACTCCTGGTATTCAAGATGCCCATATGCCACCAGGATTCTGCAGCAGAATTCTAAGATTGTCTTTAAAACTGTGGCTGACACAAGCCACTGGCTCCCTGCAGTTATCTAGGTCTGTCCTTGTGCCCTCAGCTGTGATCAGGACCAATGGTGTTTCTACCTTGACCTTCAACACTTGTCCCCTATGGTCTCTTCCAGACTGCCTGTTGCCATACACAGCTGCTGGCTAGTACAGTCCTTGGCACATGTTTTTTGGATGACTCTTCTTTTTGAGACAGTGCTAACTTCTTTGTACACTTTGAGAGGTGTCGGTCAGTAAGGCTGCGTGATTGAGGCATTGTCAACTACACGTCATGTTTTACCTTCTCTGTATATTCTATCTACATCCTCCTCCTTGAAAGCTATCTGCATAATGGGCAAAGTATAGCCAACTCTGCCTATTTTTCCTGCATAGCTACAAATGTCAAAATGCTTCAGGCACAGCTTTATCTTTTTGCACATTGGTGCCCAAATGAAGTGAATACCACCAAATTATAACACGCTACACCAGTGTTTCCCACAGGACTTTGTGAGACTGGTGGGCGGACCTCGGACCCTGGAGGCGTCTGTTCTTTTATATATTGAATGCATCAATCTGGAGCACTTTGAGAAGAAAATTAAGAGGCAAGAGCCACATGAATTATGAACAAAGCTGGGTCTGTGTTTCAAGATGGGAATGGTAGCTTGCTGACAGGAGCACTATGACACGATGGCGCTTTAAGGCCACAGACAGAGCCGCGATCCGCCTTCCCAAACAGACCTTCGGCCGGTCCACAGTCTGCACCAGGGAGATGTCAGCGGATCCTACCACAGCAAATGGATGTCCCTGATGGGGAAACTTTGGCGAGACATATGATTCATGGTATGCACGGGGCCGCACCATACCAGCCCAGAGTTGAGGGCCAAGTATTCAGACACACCGGCCACAACATAACAGAAGGTCTCCAGCTGTATATGGTCAAACAATTTCAATTGGATAATGCGTAAGCCAAATAGTCAAATAAATAAAAGCTTTTTTTTAAAGATGTCATCAATGTTTGCAGTGTTTTAACACCATATACGTTGATACATAATAACATATATGGTGTTAAAACACTGCAAACATTGATATACACATATGTAGAAATGTTGATGTGAAATCTTTTTTTCTTATCACTGGTTTGCATAGAACATATTACGCAACATTTTCCTCTGGCGACTGGGTTGTCTCAGTATATTTCACTGTGTTTGTAAGCATCAATATATTCCATGTTGGCCAAAAGCCCACATTTTTGTATGATGATATTCTTAGAAATGTTGCACTTTTCATCGCCAGCAAACATTTGTGTTACAAGTACAAAAATTGCTCCCCATTTTGCCGGTCTACCTCTCTGCTGTTTCCTTTCTTGCAGTGAGAGATGCCACAAAAGAGACATTTGGAACTACAATGATTTTCCCACCAGTTTATACATTTAAGATGACATCTTTTCACATGACAACTGCAATATGGCACGTGAATCCTGAGGCCAACTGGTATTTTTTGTTGAGCAGCTGGCTAAACCAGGAAGCAGCATACTTGTGTTCGAGCATCTGTTGTGTCCTCTCACATGCACCACATTTACATTGTGGATTCAATTGCAGATTCAGGGGAAGAAACCTAAATGAAAAGGATTGTGTGCTTCTGTAGCTGCTAAAGCTGTCTCAACTCAGCCCATATGTGAATCACATACTCTTTGTAATAGCCTGCCACTGTCAAGAGAGAGGATGTACCTGTCAAATCATTTAAATTACTACAACCACTGTGGAGATGGAAGCGCTTGGATCAACGCTTCGACGTTGTGGAACTTCCAAGGCCCTGAAAAGTACGCCTCGCTGAGTTTTGGTGTCTCTGCAAAAACAGAATTATGCTTTGAGAAATGTTTCTGTCCAAACTCATGGAATTGAATCAAAATCAACAAAGTTGAGCCTGGCTGTATTTCATAAACACTCACTGACTGTACCACACAAGCTGCTTTATATTCTCTGCCAAACACCCACTAGTATAATCAGAGCACATACAGTAGATTAACCTACGGGATGCTGCATAACTGAATGTCTGAATTTATGCTGTTACCATCAATACACAATGACTATTTTGCATGTAGGTTACATTATAAATGTCTCACAGAATAATGACTTTTTTGTAATATACTCTGCAATTTAGGTTCCTTCAAGCCTTGAGTATTTCTCATAACCTTCTTGACAGTGAACCTAGATTATACAGAGAGTTATAATCTTGGGTTTTAACTTAATTTATATACATCTCACTCTTTCATGTTCGCTATACTTAATGGCCTCTTGTAGACCCTTGACGGTTCATAAATCAGAAGTTCAGCTCTGGCGCCATTACAAATTGAGTGATCTCGCAAAAGCCGCTGTATCCATGAATCTTCTGAGTTGAGTGTAGGAGGAGAGAGGGGGCAACACAAACAGGAGAGCCAACACTATTTCCGTGTCATTATTCCATGTCAGATTCACAGAGATGGGATGAAAGCAGGTCGGATCCTTGGTTTAGTACCCGAACACAGGGAGGCTTCCTGCAAAATCTCCTACCAACTGGGCTCTGAATGGGTTTCAGGAGGAAAGATCCAGGATGGCCAATATTTGAGCCTGAGACTTCTTTTGAATGTTAGTCTTCACAGAATTCATTATTCAGACAGACATAACATACTGGGATCCATTTTTAAGTCAATGCTGTTTTCAACTTATACTGATTGTCCTGATTTTGGCGGCCTCTGTGGACAACAGCGGTAGTGTTTCCAATCACCAGATTCCCTTTCTAAAAACCTCTTTTAGTTTTAATGAAAGTCTCCCCCACGTAGTCTTGGTTCTGATTACAAGCTTTAAAAAGTGAACGGGACAGACAACCCATCTTCATCAGAAACCTGCTTCTCATTACTGTGTCGGGGTTATGAATGTGCGGATACTTCTTCCGGCTTCGCTTGGAGTTGTGTGTCCCGATTGGAAACCCTCCATGACGTTTAGGATTATAATGAGTCGGTTGTGGAGTCTAAAGGGATTGTGAAGTTTCAATTAGCATTGCTCTCAATCACATTCCTACTCCATAATTACAATCCTGAAGGATTAGCCGGCGTTGCTCAAAACAAAAAGTTCCGGGCTCACGTTGTGAAAGTTGATTTCTGGTTGGAAAGTCTGCGTCATGGTTTGACACACAGTGTCTTCATTACCAAGAAATACATTTTAATGATCGTTGTAACAGAAAGGCATATCTAGCTTCAGTGATGCTGTGGGGTCTCTGAAATGTTTTCAAATCCTGTGGTAAGGACACTGTTGTTATGCACTGGATTCCTGAAGTACTTTCTGAGCAGAGCCCCTGCAGGGAAAACCGGTTGCACCTTTTAAAAGAAGTGCCCGTGCCAACGCTGCGAAAGAGACATATGAGGCTGTGGACATCCAATTGATTTTCAGTCAACACATCCCTCACGTAGTCTTTTATGTGTTAAATTATTTAAGCACCGCAGCTTGAGGGAAGTGAGTTTATATCCTCCCGGAGGAACGGGGTAACTTACCTGCGTCACTAAATGTTTCACATCAGGTATTTTCACACAGATTCCAGTTTCTTATTGAAATGCATTTTCTGCATTGGCCTTCACACCCCATGGGTGGAAAAGGTCTTAAACGTGTGCCTCGGGGCACGGCGCCTTATCATCACCGGCAAGGTCTCTCTCATCACCGTGCATTAGTAAATGCTCCGTTCCAGCTTACCTCTCCAAGCATCGTTTCATCATAATACAATGGACTTCCCCCCGCAGCGTTATTTGGTAAATGACCGTATTCATTATTCATCTTGATGATTAGTGTCATAATCGATTTTGTCCAAGCGGTCTGCTTTCCACAATGTGTTCTTAATCCTACCCCCAAGAGATGCTGAACTTTGTCACATCTAATTAGGTTGCGCGAGTCGGCTACACTGAGACAGCTTTTACAACTTCTCCATTACACGCCTGATAATCGGCGGCCCATCCTCGGATTTAATCAAGGTCTCTATACATTTGCGGCATTGACGCGTCACAACATGTGTGCGTGAAACCAAAACTGGAGCGGGCTACATATGAAACATGATTTTCCTTAAAATCAAATTATCACTTGGTGATGAAAAAAAGAAAGGATGAGTGTTCTGCCTTCTCACGTCAGCGAGTTGTCCGCGTCTCTTTCTTGTGAGGCTGCCTTGCATCTCCGCCGGCCCTCCGGTGATGGCCGTCCCGTTCCTCCATTCTCAGCTGCAAGATGGACCTGTGCTGCATGTGACATCTGTATCTGCCAATGGACGCGCTGAGCCTGTCAGCGCCACGGCGCCCGACCTGTCAGTCAGCCTCGCCGCGAACAGCCCGCGACCACAGCTGTCATAATGATCCAACAATAGAAAAGAACAATCTGCCGATCCTCTCCGAGCCCGACTGAAACGAGGGGTGTTCTTGAAACGGTCGCCAGCTTTTCTTTCTCAACTGATGTGGACCAGATACAGAACATGGCTTCTGTCCCCCGGACAGCTCCACCATTATTCCGATTCCTCCTCGCCGCCTTTTATTTACTGTAATGTTGATGATCACACAAACAATGTAAGGGATAGCATGAGCAGAACTCTGACGATACCTACGCACTGATGCATTCATTTCTATACGGATTGATTAGTTCAATGGGTGTGCTGTGGGTGACTGTGGCTCAGTGGTTAGCATGCCCGTCTTTCAATCAGACGATAGTTGGTTCAAGCCCCGGCTCTGCTAGGCCGTGTCCTTGAGCAAGACACTTAACCCTGAATTCCTCCCCATTGCTGTGTCTACTGCATATAGAGCAAAAATGTAAGTCACTTTGGATTAAAGTGTCAGCTAAATGCAATGTATGAATCAACATGCCTCCCAATGCAGTGAAAACTAACTTTGCAGTGCCTGTTTTGCTTAGTCATCGCTCCACATGCTCCTGGTCCCTTTTGTGTGTGCCTATTTTTGAATTTACTTTGACACAAATATATTCCTGACAGTCCTGTAATAGCACTTTTTTTTCAACATTTACAAAGTGCTGTCAAACAAAAACATCAAAAGCTGTTTGCCATAATAAATTGAAGACTTGTACTGCTAAAACCATTAACACCCATATTTCCCAAACGTGGGTCTTTGACAGTTATTCATTACAAACAATCCTGGTCCACTAGGTCTATCACCTTTATTTTCAGTTTGTAGTCGTTCCCTTGTAATTAAATGCAGCATTTAGTCACTTTGTTCTATTTTAAAGAGACATTTTGCACCCTGGGTATTAAAAACCTCATCAGCCCTAGGGTCCCCCAATAGGGATACCAGAGGGCTTCTACGGGTGTTCTACAGCTCAGATGACCTTGATATGAATACCAGCCCCTATTGTCCTTGATCTCTAAAGAATCAGCAACTTCTTACCTTTAAGAAAAATATATATATTTTATTTATTTTTTGCATAAATATGATCAAAAGTCAAGAGTCTGATAAAAAAATTAGTCCTCGGTCACTCCCCAAGTTTTTTTAATTGTATTTTTGGTGACTTCCCATCATGTCCAAGAGTAATACTGCACCTCTTTAGAAAGATTAAGACCTAAATCAACCAAATCTGCAATAATAATCACAATAAACACAAGCAATGACATGTTTTCAAGCCTTTCCAGTCAAAAAATCATGTTTTTCGGTTCAGAAATAAAGAAATGAGCCATTTTTACCTACATCTTCGTCGCACCATGAGCAACCACCCCGCAAAATGACCGTCTGCTTCCGCGTGTGTCATCTGACGCGCTTTCAGATGCGTTTGAGGAACGATGAAACCGTAGGACCTCAAAACACGGAGAAAAAAATCTATGAAAAATAGCAGTTGCTTTCTCGCAGCTTGCGACGTCAATACTACTACTGGAAGATGTGCACAGTCTCTACCGTTACATACGTGGTACTTTTTTCGAAATCCGTCGTTGTTAGGGGTACTAAATTAGCTAAATAGTGAAACGTTATAATCGCTAAGTCATGTTGAGGAGCTTTACTTTATAACGTAATTATACAAATATAACGATATTTTTTGTTAAATGTAGTCCATTGTTTCTCTTCTCACAAGGGTTTAGAGTACTTTAGCCGTTTAAATTTATTAAATCGGACCTGTGGTTGATGATTTAGAAGCGTTTGAGTAAAAAAAAAAATCACTTCCTCATTATCGAAAATTCAGGGGGGGGGGGGGGGGGGAACTCGGGCGGAGTTCCGGATACATCACGGCCTCGGAGGGTTTCATTGGCTACAGGCATCTATTTGGTCCCAGAATCTCAGACACAAAAGATGGACTGCTCGGTGACTCCGTCATTTTTATGATCTTTTGCCATTTAAAGACAACTATGAAAAGGTTAGTGTTTCAGGCGTCCTGGGAGGGCGGCTTGTATTGTGGCGCTATGAGCAAGTGTGTGAATAGAGCTTACAAAAAGAGCCAATTATATTTTAACAAGACTGCTCGAGACTGCTGATACTTCATTGATGTATACGGGTCTAAAGCCTTGAATCCCCTGGGAAGACTAGAAAGGTATAACAAGCCAGTTATTCAGACACGATAAGTTCTGCCAGCCACTCGTTACACACACGTCACTGCTGATAAAACTTGATGACTTGTCTCGTCTCGTAGCATTAATTTGTATACGATATGATTATGATCTGTTTCTCAGTGTGCTGTTGATGAACATCAGATAAGGAGAGCCTGCAGGGTGCATTTCCAAATCCTGAACCTTGAAGGTCACGGAAAATGTCTAATTATTGCAGACAATGATGGCAGTAGAAGTACTTTCTTAATAACCGTGAGCCCCACAAAGCCTTTGTTTTTGTTGCAATTGTTCATTGTTGCCAATACACATATAATAGTTTGAATTCATGGCGGCAGAATATCCTGAAAGAAACTATAATCTCATGATAATAATAATAATTATAATAATATCAAGAGTGATTGCAGATTACTGAAAGGGGCGAGTGTGGCTCAATCAGAGGATCGGTGGTTCGATCCCCGGCTCCTCGAACTGGTGGCACCATGCATGGTAGATGCTGTCCTCAGTGTATGAATGGGTGGGAATGGGTAAATGGTGACAAGTACCGTAGAATTCAGGTTATAAGCCGCTACTTTTTTCCTCAACTGGCTAATTTGTGGATTTTTTCCGATTCTAAATTTAGCAGCAGTTGCAGAGACATCGCGAGGAGGCGCGATGGAAAACAGGTCTGAAGCAGGGGTCCTAGAGGCAGGCTCCTAACCTAGCAAGCTAGCGAGCGCTAGCCGGCAAGCGCTAGCCAGCGAGCGCTAGCCGGCGAGCAGGGAGCTAGCACTGACAACATTGTTGTTTACTTGTTCTCAAACAGTGCAGCCACAAATTATTGTGGCAGCTGCAGCTAGCGCTCGCGGAGCTGCAGCTGCTAGCTCCCCGCTAGCGCCCCCCCGACAACCACCAAAGGTAGCGGGACCAGCCCCGGCTCGACGCTCCATACAAGTCCATCCATTTAAATGATACAAGTTCAGAAATTTACAATGAAAACCTTGAAGGGAGGAATTGCCTCAAAATATTACAGAATCTACATTAAAAAAAAAAGCATGTTTGGCAAACACAAAGGCCTTACACATCTGTCTTGGAACCGCACTGATGTTTGGTGTTTTGAAACACAACACGTGAACAAAGGAGCTAAAGGGCCTGAGGCAGCTTTCATAGTGGCTGAGAGGATCAGCCCTGCAGAAACACAGAGGAGGAGCATCAAAACAACAGATATTTATTTTCTTCCTGTTGGATGCTCTACACACACACACACACACACACACACACACACACACACACACACACACACACACACATCTTCAGTTATTCAGGTTGATTAGAAGACCTCTTCTCAGGTTAGACATATATTTATATAAAAACAACAAAACATAATTTCCCGCGGCCTGCTGCATTGCTTATTGATGTGTTGTTATCTTCATGGCCCTTTTGTGATGTAAGCACAGTTTGGATCTTTTTCATTTTGAGGAGGCCTTTTTGTTTGGAAGTATTGATGATGTAAGCTCATATTTACTTCTTTTTTTACATAAAAGCTGCCCTCAGCAGTGTTGACGGCATTTATCACCATCTTTTATCACATCATCTGTGACTTACTGAGACACAGAGGGTATGTGGTGAAGTAGCTACTGGAAATATTTTGATTCAATAAAAATTCTAGTTTAGTGTGCAGATATTACTTTTGCCTGAACTCACGAAAAGACGTGAAAGGGACAGTTCACCCCAAAAAGCAAAAATACATATTTCCCATTTTACCAGCAGTGCTATTCATCAATCTAGATTGTTTTGGTGTGAGTTGTCTTGTTTTGGAGGTATCAACTGTAGAGTCTCCAATATAAATGGGACCATATAGCACTCCGCTTGTGGCGCTCAAAGGGCCAAACTTTTTTTTTTTTAAATGCAACAGCAGTGTCTCTTCCCATTTATCATGACCTGGTTACTCAAGATAATCCACAGACCTCGCTGTGAGAAGGAAAGAGCTGTTGCTGTAGAGTTTTTCAAATATTTTTATTTAGGTGGCATTACATGGTCTTGGTATAATTTGTTGAAATTAAGTTTCGGCACCATGAAAATGATGGCAGTGGAAAATAAATTAGGAATCGTATGTCGAGTATGCGATGCTCAGAGCTACTGTGTTGTCGAGTTATTGTGAAGTGACGTATTTTCCTTAATTTACATTCTCATTTTAGGCCCAATAATGTCTAAATTGTTTCCTTGGTGGTGGCACATAATTGTACACATCATGAGCCACGATGTAATTGACTTTAAAAATCCAAAATAAATATATTTTCTTGTACTGTAGAGCAATTTAACAGTATGGATTGATCCGTTGTGCGTTGCCTGGTTTTGGTCGAGGTGATTTCACGTATTATCTCTGAGATTGCATTCCTCATTGCAGCAGATCATGTTTCCATTCAACCAAAGCATGTTAAGTCGTAGTTTCATGCGGCTGGCATTACTTGACGTAAACGAAGGAGAAACTCTTGCATTAATTAGACATGTCACATTTTTTTCTCCACTCTTAGCGTTCAACAAAATGCAGCGAGGACTGTAATGAGGCCTCTGGTTGTCTCTGCCTCCCGTTACCCAAAGCGGAGTTTTAACAAGGGCGTTGTGGAGACAATGCTGTCATAGTGTACGGCTCCGACTGTGAACACAACGCCGTCTGCATTCCGATTGCGGTCTCACTCGCCCTGCTACATGAATAATGCAGAGCTAGCTAGTCAGGTGGTAAATCCTCAAGTGTAAATCCACAGAGCACATCAGTGAAGTGACTGTATTTTGACTGTACATCGTCAGATGGAGGGGGTTCATACCAATCTGCAGAGAGCTGAGGAGAGAGGAAACACTTCAGCGTTAATAGCTCCTCTGAAAAGGCTTGACGTTCAGAAAGGATAAATGATCGGGGATGCTTTGTTTCCAATTTGGTCGTGGTGATCAGATCAAAACATAATGACATTTCATTCACTGATAATGCCTTCTCAATGAGACAGGCAAATTGCACCAGTGGCTTTGGATCATGGTCTACCAACCACCAGTTACTGTGATGCCCAATTATCCCAGCTACTGGCTCCAAGCATAAACCACTGACCGTCGCTCAGGAGGCGATGAGTGCAAGATAAAAGTACACAATGTAAAATAATAACAACAATGCACTGAGGATCCTCTGTCCATTCATTACATTTAAAAAGCTCTTCAAAGCTGCACACCATTATACTATTTTCAGACCAGACTTGAAAGTGCTTAATGTAGCTCTGCAGATTGCACCTTCCTAATCCTATTAATACAGTACGCACTGTGCTTTGCAGTGTATTGCTAAAGTTAACAGAGGTGCTTTGTGAAGTCTTGCCTTACCCTGACATTTACATTTACAACACTTGCAGGTTGGATTGTTTGGAAGCTGAATAAAAAATTCAGGAAAGGAAAAGTCAGTTTGTGTCGTGCATATAGTATGCAAGTGTTCGGTATACGCATGAGCCATTAGAAGTGTGCACTCTTTTTTTCTATTGTTTCTTCTGATAAATGCTGAAATAAAATAAACAACGCATGCTTTCAACTGTCCTCCCGTCTTCCCCTCTCTCAGCTCTGTAGAAAACAGCAGAGGAACAGAAATGCTTTTTGAACACAGCGGAGAAATGCGCTTCTGGTGTCACAGCCAGGCTAGCACTTGTGCGACAATTGACATCGTGCACAGCTTCCGCGACCAGTGGGATCCCACTGTTTAAAAGGCGAATTTTGCGCCAATATGGACAAATACAGACAAATATATACAATATTGAAAAAATGCTGTTTGATACAGGAATATTCCCCCTTATTAATGTTGTAGCCTACATTTTAAAGTTAAATCCAATATGCTGGTACACTTTAAAAGCAAAATTAGGAGGTAAAACATTGTGTGCTCTCGTGAACAACCTAACCATAAACACATTGGTTGTATCAATGCTAAAAAAAAAAAGCCACACCCACAAAGAGTTAACGAGACAGGCTCTGTGTTTCAAGATGGGACAGGTTCTTCTTCATCATCATCATCATCATCGCTACGATTCATTTTCCAGGTCCTCCTTCCTCACATTCAGCAAAATAGATTTTTTTAAAAGCATGTTTCTTTTAGTATTTTGAATAAAAAACATGCACTTTTAAATACAATATGACACTACATTGAAATAAGAAAGTGAATAGAATTGTCTAAATATATGACACATATTGCATTGGCGATTTAAAAAGGACAACTAACAGTGTCAGACACCACTCTGCTAGTCCAAATGGGTGAAAACATACAAATAATGGCAAATGCTTGACCATGACGGACATTTTTGAGAGTCTTTTCAATTGCTTTACGTGGTAATTTATCAACCCACTGGGCAGAAAATATGTTGGCATTGTATGTCAAACCCTGTGAAACGTTGAATGTGGACATGAAAATGTCTCACACCGGGCTTGTATCACGAGTCCAGAAACACACAATGCTACATGGTTATCATTATGAAATGATTAGTTAGGTTTAAAAAGTTAAAAAAAATAATATAAAAAAAACAATTTTGATTTGTGGGAAAATAATAACATAAAAATATAACATAACCAAAAGGTCACTAGTGTAAAGTATTCAGGAATCCTTGGGTGGCCGTGCGGAGAAAAGTCAAAAATTCAATGCGTTATAATGAAAAGATTATGATAAACAGCAAATACAGTACTCTATTTGAGGACCTCTGATCCTCCGCAAAATCCACAGACCGCAAGCAATTATCTCATTCACGTTAAAACAGAAATCCCGTACGGTCTCGCGCGTGGATTAATATACAGCTTCAGTCACGGAGCATAAGGTCCTCTCATAGGTTAATTCTTTCCCCTTTCACACCTGAATCCATTCCCCATCCCTCGGTAGGCTCTGTGTTGTCTCAGGGGCGGTGATATTCTTCTTCTCTGACTGAAAAAAGGTAGATTCAGCCTCAAAAACACACAACGGAGTTCTTCCACTCGTCTCACCCCGCCTCCTGATCAACCGAATGGAGGAAGTAGTCCTTAAAGCGACAGTCACACAATTCCTAACCCATGCAGTAACAATCTTATTTTTACCTCCATTTTAAAATACATTCACTCCTGAATCATTATACAGTAATAAAACACATACAGTGACCTTCTAATGCATACAATTACACATCCTTCATAATATCCCTTATTAATTATCATATCCCTCTTATGAATTGTAATGTACACATTAAACATTTCTTTATTATACATGTGAAAGTCCAATTTTGACAAACTAAATTGTTACAATTCTACACTAGCGTCAATAAATAACAACTTACCCTTAGCGGACATTCTAACAAGTTGTGTAACGAGCGCATGGACAATATTTAGCGTTGGCTTTACACGGGACTCGAATACCAGTCTCCTGAGTGAAAGTCCTGTGTTTGTTGGACCCGCCCCCTCCAGCACAACACAATTCTAATGTTTTTTTCCCTGGCGAACGGGCCGAATTTATACACGTCTACTGCAGTGAAAGAGAAGGAGTAACAAGTGTATTATTGTGATGGTTAAAACTGATGTTTTCCAGAAGAAAAATACAAGTTTAAAAGGACTAGCAGTGGGAGTCTTCCACATTGTTCCTTTTTCATGTGGCTGCCAGCTTGTCGATATCGTAAATGTTGCCTGTGTGTGTGTGTGTGTGTGTGTGTGTGTGTGTGTGTGTGTGTGTGTGTGTGTGTCTGTGTACGGAAGAGCGGGAGAGATACAGAGAAGACCATCAGTGGTGCACAGGTGCATACAAGCCTGTGTGTGTGTGTACATATGTTACGAACGAGTGCGATTGATGTTTTGCCTACTTCACCGCGGGCTTCTCCTCTCTTCATGCCTCATTGCTGGAACCACTATAACCACAAACATCGTCGGCGCAGACGTGCATCTGTCGGTCTGATTTGGGGCCTTCTCCAAAACCCAGCGCGCACCCAAGTGATTTCTAATCACCATCGCCGTAACGCATGAAGAGGCGAGCCGACCGCGGCGGCGCGGCGCTCTCATTAAGTCACGGAGCAGGCGAGCGGCTTTTAAGTCTCGACGCCACTGACGAGTGCAGACTGTAGTCTTTCCCACCAGTTTACCTCATTAGGGCTCAAAGGTGCTTCAGTCAGCCCGTGGGAACCGACTCCCAAGTCCTCGGAGCCATCTCGTACATCAAAAGGCTGTTTGAATGCGCTTTGATTGCTCGCACAGTTTCAGAACAGGTGCAGACACACACACAAAAAAAGCTACTTCCCGCCATGAAAATGAGAATCCGCCTACTGTTTAATGTGCCATTAGGGTATTGAGTGTCAGCTGCTCACCGTTTTAAAACTAAACTTTAGGGTGAAGCTGTTTTTAAAGTCTGACACGACACAACAAAATATGTGATGTTACAAAAGTGCTCACAGACTGTTTGTAAAGCAAGGCAGACGAACACTAAAGCCCTGTTCGCATGGGACTAGTATCACCTGGGGACCTCGGATATGTTGCAAAGGTCTCCTGTATTTTTAAATGCCGGTTCATGAATTGTCAAGTAACAGTTCCACAAATAACCTTCCATATTTTTGCCAAACACAGAGATCATGTGATCATAGTATTCCAGTGCGAATAAGCATCTCTGTGATTTGGGGTATTTCTTTTTTTGTTGTCTTCGCCTCGTTCCTGGTGGGAAATTATGGAGACTGGGGCAATTATACATGAAAGTTTAGACAGCAATGTGGATGCAAATTCAGGAGCGGTCTTTGTACATTGTATATACATGTAATTAGGGCCTATATAATATCATATTTTTGATAATATTACAAATAAATATCAAATAGTATTATATGTTTAATACAAGTGGATGTTATGCAGAGCCTTGACCTCATAGCAAGGAGATGTCAGATAAAAACAGACTGTACTGAATCCCATGCGAATGCGCTGAAAGAAACACAAAGGTCAGGGGTCATTTCTTAATCACACGAGGTCCCCTTGGAATAATAGTGTGGTTTAAATAGGCCAACAATCTGATTGTCATGGCACAGGGTTGATACACATTTTGACCAATGGATTTCCATGACTTTAAACCAAATTTCCATGACCAAACATTTTGTGAAATCTCGGTGTAAACATGAAAAAGTGAGAAAATGTAGTATTTAAACTAACAAAGAGAATTCCAAAGCATACAGTATACCTTAAATGACACAAATGAATGAGAGACAATAGTTTGGTTACAAGAATAAACATTTATATAGACGCCTGTATGTATGCCTGCTTATATTTTGAGCTTCTTTCTTTTAAAAGCATATTAATTATTTCAAACTCAGCGTAACTGAACGTCATGAACACATGAATATAACACATTTCCATGACTTTTCCAAAACTTTTGGGATTTTATTTTTTTCAAGGACTTTTCCAGGCCTGGAAATAACCATTTTAAAATTCCATGACTTTTCCAGGTTTTCCATGACCGTAAGAACCCTGTGGCATCGCTCTTTCATTTTTCTTTCACAACAGGATGTGTTGGTAGTGTGGGCTCCTAAGTTACTGATATCAGGAATACCATCACAATTTAAAGCTTTGACTTTGGAGAAACTAGCAAGAGTTCAATAGATTTAAAAAGTATCTATCTATCTATCTATCTTGCTGTCAGGATGTGAAAACAAACACAACACAAAATGCATTTAAATAAATGTCCTACCCCAGCTTTAAGAGCGCCTCGCCTGTTAAATTGTACTTAACCACCGAGACACAAAGGCCAAACAAATGTTTACCTCCAGCGATCCTGACAGAAGTCAGAGGAGAGATGCTCACTCCATCCAAAGATACAATCTCATTTCATTAAGTGGCTTACTTACACAGATTAATTTCTGTGTGAATAAATATAACAAGTCTAAGTGACAAATGTGTGAATGATAATGCCAAATATAATCCACTAAATCAGCGAGAGAGACGAGTTTATAATATTCAGTGGGACTGCATGAACAACAAAAGCAGGATTAACTAGTACTGATACAAACACAGTTCACATGCATGTATTGTACACTCTGATATGTATATAAGGTCTTTACAGTGAGGTAGAACATGTCTGATAGGTTGGAGTACTTTTACAACGAGCGGATTAACAGTCTCCCACTCTGCAGGAGAGCGCTTGAATATTCACAGACATCTCTTTCATCTCTCTCGGCTATTTTATCACAACTCAAAAGCCTCGTGCACTTATAGGCCAACCACTGCTGACCTGAGAGGCAACAATAACCGACTTCATGCTGTGTTTTTGTTCAAAATGATGACTATTTTGACGGATTTGGAGTCCAAGAGTGACGAGGCTGCTGAATCCAAAGAAATAGTCGGATATAAATGCAGGTCTGCATCCAAATCCCCCCCCCTACAAACACACACACACACACACACAAACACACACACACACACACACACACACACACGACTGGAAAAACAAACTCCTGGTTCCAATCTGCCTCCAGTTTTGTTTCCCAGCATCCTTCCACCCCCCCATTCCCATCTACGTTTCTCAACAGCTTGTATCCCAGTGTCCCCTCTGTCCTCCATTTACAGTACATTCCCCAAACCCCACAACACTGTCATTGCCTCTATTTTCTTTTGGTAAATAAGAAATGGTGCTCATAAATAGTACTCTTTATCAGAAAGAAGCCGGAGCCCTCTTTGCCAACAACAACTGAGACACAGTTGTTCTCAGTAAAAAGGCGTATATACTTCTGACTTGCCATGCATAGCCTTTACAGAGATGCATCATGGGACCCTGATGCATGTGGAATGTGTCGGCCTACCATGTATTTTAATAACCAAACAGATGTTCTCGTAAATGATAATGACATCAAGGGCGCAGGGCACGAGAAGATGAATTGATAATTCCTCGTGGTTGTGTGACGGGGCGTGGAAATCAATTCTCCATGTGTGCAGAGTTCCTTTGTGGGATTGCCTGACATCAAACAGGCGGAAGTACAGTTGGTGTCGAGTTGGATAGCAATCACTTAAAAAAATGAAAATGAAATTATAAGATCAACAAGCGTAGTGCAAGGCAAGGTCAGTGACGAATTATTAGCGCATACAAAGCCTGAACCTTGAGATGAAGGGAAATTGCAAAATAACATAAATCTTGCAACCTCACTCGATTTCACCTCAGACGCTTCAGAAGAAAAACAAAGAACAAAGTGATGTATCATGTGGCACTTTGATACTAAAAACAAGGTTACAGTACCTGCTTTGATAATTCCAGTATATTTTATTATTATGTGCATTTGCCTTTCTAGGATACTGTGAATCATCAAAGGGCAACCGCTCTCAGTGAAGGCCCCGTCACCCTGTGAAGACGTGGGATGTGGTATCACAGAAATGTACTGGAAAAAAACCCACACATGACACAGACAACAGATCTTCTTAGTGAAAGGAACAATGTAAGACACATACAATAGGCAGAACTATAAATATACACACACACACAGTCAGGGCCATACGTATTTGGACTGTGACAGATTTTTTTCAAATTGTGTCTATTTACCCCACTAGAATGGATTTTACACAAAGCAGTCAATACGTGGTTGAAGTGTTGACTTTAAGCTTTATTTCAATGGATATAAGAAAACTATGTCATTAACTGTTTAGGAATTACAACAATTTGTACACCGTCCCCCACATTTTCAGAGGTTCAGAAGTAATTGGACAAACTAACATAATAGTGAATATAATGATAATTTGTAATACTTTGAGGAAAATCCTTTGCCGTCGATGAGTCTTACATCCATAGTCATCACCAAACGCTGAGTTTCCTCCCTTGAGATGCTTTGCCAGGCCTTTACTGCAGCCTCCTTCAGGTGCTGCTTGTTTGTGGCTCTTTCTGCCTTCAGTTTTATCTTAAGTAAATCTTATCTTTTGAAAAGCATGCTCACTTGGGTTGAGATCAGGTGATTGACTCGGCCATTGAAGAATATTCCATTTCTTGGGCTGTTTTCACACTATGTTTCGGGTCATTATCCATCTGCACTGTGAAGCGCCGTCCCATCAGGGATACTGTATATATATATATATACATATATATACATATATATATATATCGAGCGAGGTGTTGTTGGTGTGTAGTCAACCAGACAATTTACCCCGATGTGGTAATATTGAGCAAAATGAGGAACCAATTAAGTAGATTGTAGAAAGTGGACATAATTCCCGGGTCTGGAAGGTGTGATAGTGTGCAAAAACCCATGCTGACAGACCGAGTAAGATAAGTGCAGCCCTGCAATCATGTTTCTGCAATAATGCATATCATGGTTAAACAGGGCGGCGCAGGACAACAGGCCGCTCCATAGGCGGTGAGGCAGCCCGGTATCATTGCCAGGTCGTCAAATACTGTCACTTTTAGACGCACAGAGCAACGGCCCCAGTTCACTTGGAAGGTGGTCCGGGTCAAACAGACACAGCTCTTTCACCCAGGGAACTGAGGTCCGTGTCATGTGAAACCAAAACTATCTCACGGGACATACTCAAAGGATTACTTTAATATTTGTTAACCCTGGACATCATGTTCCCATGTTATGATGTATAAGGGACTAATGGGAAGGACTCCTTATGAAATTGTTCCGGTATTGAGACAAAACGCTGCAGACGGCAGCCGCTAAACGGGCTGTAATGTAATCCCTCGGGGCAACTCCTTAACCACCACTGACAGGCTCAGATTGTAATTATAAGTGAGTGACAACATTATGGAAAAGGACCCTGCAGAGAATTCTAACATGTCTCTCTACCTTTACGCTTGATCCGGTATGTTTGTCATTGCGTGTGTCTATCTCTGAGAAGGCTCGTTCTCAAATGTTACGCCGCATCCATATTGTCAAAAAGCACGCTAAATATTCAGCCGTGACGCGGAATATTAACACTAAGCTAAAGCCGTCTGTACTCACGACGCAGCAAACTGACAACGCTGCTTGTTTTGTGTCTGCATGTGAGATTGCTGCCGAGTAATATCCTACAAAATTGTACATGTATATTTCAATGTGTTGTATTTAGATTGAAAGATAAGAGCATGACAAGGTTATTGCGACGGTTTCAAATGAAAAGGCTGCATTTCTTTTGGAAGCAGCCCTTAACGTAAAAGGTGAATTCATTCCAGTGATAAAGAGATGAAGAGCACTTGATGAAGAGCCCCTTTATTATGTTGTCATGTCAAAAAACTTCATTTTTTTAGTATAAAACCACTGCAATGGTTTATCAATAAAAATGCAATCAGTAACAGACACAACAGCCACAGATGTGAAGTGCAAAATGAATCACGACGCGTTATTTTCCAGTGAAGTGAGGGTTTTCAAAGCCATCAAACGGCACCCTTAAATTAACTTTCCTTGCACTGTGACTAAAAGCAGATAAAATGTTTGACACTCTTTTGCATGCAATAATTAAAGGTCAAGCGTATTATTATAATAAAGACCACTTAAGTGATGTGTAATGTGCACATTAGCGTCATGCGGTATGTGATCTGACATATCACCGGTTGACACATTCACTGCGTTGGCATTTCTAGAGTCTCTAAGTCTTAGTTACTTTGGTGTAATTACAGTACGGTAGCACAACAAGGCAAGCCCGTATGTCATGGGGAAGCCACACTTCACTATTCCTGTTAGAGGTCTACAGCCGGCAGGGGTATGTGATTAGATATCTAATATACAATATTGTCTCCAGAAACCAGAGGTCTTTGAGTCAGAGAAGCCTGCAGGGTAAAAGCCAATCTCCTTTTTTTCAGCACAAGTTAATAATTTGTGGGTCCTATTGTAGAAACGGAGCTAAATTGCACTGACCTCGTGGTAACAGTCGAGTCAAATTGTTAGAGGCAGTTTTTAAGTTAAAGCTACTACAAGGAACTTCTATCTTGCGTCGATTGTGGCGCCCCCTGTGGAACAAAGTAGTAGTGTTTCCGAGCACCAGAGTCCCTTTTCAGGGTTCTTACGGTCATGGAAAACCTGGAAAAGTCATGGAATTTAAAAATGTTTATTTCTAGGCCTGGAAAAGTCTTTGAAAAAAATAAAATCCCAAATGTTTTGGAAAAGTCATGTAAATGTGTTATATTCATGTGTTCATGACGTTCATTTACGCTGAGTTTGAAATAATGAATATGCTTTTAAAAGAAAGACGCTCAAAATATAAGCAGGCATACATTCAGGCATCTATGTAAATGTTTATTCTTTTAATCAAACTATTGTCTCTCATTCATTTGGGTCATTTCAGGTATACTGTATGCTTTTGAATTCTCCTGAATTTTCTCACTTTTTCATGTATACACAAAAAAACTCAACGTAATAAAGTAAATATGGATACTGGATTCTTTCCCCCTGACCCCATATCTGCTGCTTAATGGACTAAAGCTGACCAGTGAAGAGGACGCATCTCATTTCGTGAACATGAACAATTAAGTGCTTCTCCCATTAAATTGCATGACAGAGAGGACCTCAGTTCAACTGCATTTAGATTGCTGCTCTTTTGTGTCTGCTCCACCAGAGGCTACATATCTGCTCTGTAAATCACTTGTCCTGTGTTCTCCTTTGAGAAGCAAAAAAAAAATCTGGAAGATAAAAGCCGGCTCTTTTGTTTTGGGGATTTACTCTTGTGCTGTGTTCAGCGACACTCTGAACAGCAACCCACTTTAGCTTTCTGGCTTAAAGGGGAACCCCACCTAAAATAAGAACTCCTTCATGTTATCTCCATTGTGAGCAAAGTTCAATCAACATTTGTGAAAATTAGCTTATCTCTCTCTCTCTCTCTCTCTTTCAAAGACACAATTTATGAGGTCATCAAGTATAAAATCTGGAGCTGCACATACATTGAATGAGAGACTGATTGTCTGAACCCACAGAATGGAAGTTTTTTAAACCCAAGTGAGCTTTTTCCTGCTTGAGACGATAAATGCCGCCGTCAGAGATGTGCGGATCGGCTTTGACGTCGTCTACGCATGAATCATCCACCCGCCGCCCACTTGAAGGATTTACTGTCTCCATTTAGAGACCCGCGTGGACACTCCTACAGTTCCCTGTTGGATGTATGTAAGCGTGATGACACCGACACACGCTTGTTTTAAATCGATGAACATACAGTAGATGTTTTTGCCACAGATAGAACTTACTCAGGTATACTGACGGCCTCCCAAGTAGCCGATGTATGGAGGAACAATTATATTTTGATATTGCCCAACGCTACTTGATGAAATCACAAATTTAAGTTTTTGCATTTGTTGGATTTGGGAGGAAATATTTTTTTATGTGGGTGCAGTTCCCTTATAAGATAAACTATTATCTCTATTCTATGATTATCTATCTGTCTCTGCTTTCCAATCAAACCAAATTGATCTGTATTTTTCCAAGACTGTTTAGGGCCTCCAGTGTGCAGAAATATTAAAATCTGAAAAATAACACATTTATGCTACAATGAAAACACTGCATGTTTCAAACCGCATGGGTTCAGCACAAAATGGTATGGGCAGGTCTGTAAAGAGGGGAATCGTGGGTTCTCATACCATTTTTATTCACATATCTTGAGGTTTGAGGTGTAATTTACGCTCCTTCCTGACAAGCTGCAATGACTTGGGTGGTACTAATAGATCCCTTAGGGTTTCTAGTTTTCTATGAGACCAGATATGCGCACTCTGGCTTTAAAACTGAACCCGCTGCAGCCTCTGAAAGACTGCAAAGTCGGTCGAGGCAGCCGGTGCCTGCAAGGAGTGGGAAAGGTTTTAAACAATGTGAATGTTTAAACGTCAACGTGGCTGCAAAAGGTCACTTTGGTCCAGTCAGCCGCTGCTGTGGTTCAATATCTCTAACGACACGCTGTCGCTCCATGACATGTAGCCTCTGCGACGGCCACAGTCTGGCAGTCAAGTCGTCCCAGCTGCTGTCAATCAAACATGGACAGTGACACGCCCCTCCAGTCAATGGGAGGACGAGGATCATTTCTGTTTTCTTCCTTTTTAATGATTAAAAAACGTGCCTTTAAAAAAAACTAAACTAGACTACTAACACCTGCATGCTAATATGCTGGTAATGAAAATCAAATGTTTTAGTTTTTCGTCATATATCAAAATTCTTGACAGAAACCAATTTTGACCCAATTACGGTGTTTGGAGAAAGAGCAAGCGATCACCAAAGTCGTCACAAATCATCAAGTCGACATTAATATCTGGACCAAATTTCATGACAATCCATTTGTCATGAACCGAACCACAAATGTCTGAGGAGAAGTCAGAGGATCACCAAAGTCATTCGGTTTAATCGTCTGGAAAACACGAAGGTCTGCACCAATTCTTCTGCTAATTTAAGCAGAAAATGTCGAGATATTCTTCTAAATAAGTCAAAAAGTAATAGTCAGGATTAGATGCACCAGTGCATCTAGTAGTGTTGAGATATTTCAGTCTGGGCACACCAACAAACCGACATTGAGCTTTGCTTTTTCATGTTGTACCCCTGCTCTGTTGTTGTAACTTAATAAACAAGAGCATAGGCCATCCTAATTTCCAACAGAAATGCTAATTAAGCCGTCCTTCTTAACACTAATCCCACCCTCACAGGAAACCTACGTTTTAACTTTAATAACAAGTGATGGAGAAAAAAAGAAAAGATGTTGTTCAGCATGTGGAATTCCCATCCACACTGTTGGCTCCCTGTCCACGGGGAGCCTTAAGTCATGTTTTTGAAATGCTTTAACTGTCCCTGACAGCCTCTCGCTGAGCGTTTCATCTTGTATGAGCATAAAACCAGGTTGAAGACACACATCAACCAATTTGAAGAGTGTACAAATTCTTTCTCCGACGTCTGTACTGCGTAGGATTACTTTCTTTCCTTCTGCCACCTGGTTTGTTGATCTCACAATAAAAAGCCCCTCGGGGCATTGTTCTATTCGCCACCTAATTTCTTGAATGTGGCGGGATCCCCGAAGCTCTGTGGCACTTCGAAGGCACGAGCACAGTAAACTGTTTAGTTCAAAACTTGCAACACATGCCAACGGGGTAATCCTGTATTAGTGATGAAACAAACCACACAGAGACTGGCAAGTACAGAAACACTTCAGACTGTGACAGCAACATAATCGCTTCAATAACCACTGGTTTATTTGTCTGCATGGCCTGTTTTGATGTCGACTATGACAACTACCCCAAGCGATGACAAAGAGCCAGCCAGTCCCATCTGTCTCCAAACAAGACTATCGGAACATGTTTGTTCGCTCTTTGCATTTATTGTGTTAATGTCTCCTAAGCAAAAAAGAAACCAATGGGCTACATGTATTTTGCTGACAGCTGGCCTCACATAAATATATATACTGTATATTTGTTAAACCTATCCCATTATCCAGAGTGTCCAAATGAAGGGCATGTCTTTAAACTGCAATTATGAGCATACGTTTGTACTTTGGCAACAAATTACAGTTTAATTGACTGTTCATGAATTCAGAGGGCGACTGCATCTCTGCTTGTTTATATTGTGTCCACGGAGCACAGTGGCTGACGGGTATCCTTCAGAGGTGAGGCCGAGCGGGAGTGTATTTGTACAACACCTCCGCTGGCTGAGCTCACTGACCCGATCGATGCCACTCCGAAGCCAAAGCCACGAGCCGATCTTTCCCCGTGACGCACGTGGTTTAACTTTGCAAAGCACGCCCGACAATGCTTTTATCGCGTTAGTCATCGGAGTGAACTTCTTTTTCTTCAGATGCTCCTTGTCCACAATGTTTCTGTTTGTGTCTTTGTTTGGAATGACTTATTGAGGGAAACATATTTTTGCTTTTGAAGAAGGCCCATCACAAGTCTGCGTCACAAGGAGGTCACATTGGTGGATGTGTCAAAGAGCACAGTGCTTTCAAGCAGCAGATTGCTGTTTGTGTCCCCGAACTAAATACAGTATGCCTTGCCGAAACATAACCAGGTACCTTTTGTGACTTTTTTGGTTTTGTCATGGTCATTTTAGGCCAAACCATGTTTTTTTTCTAAACCTTGTATTGCCAAATCATAAGGAAGTAGTTTTGTGCTTATTTTTTATATATATATATATATATTTTTAGAGCATTAACTACCGTAAAAGTCGCGTTACAAGCCGCTCCTACCTCCGGTCAGTGTCCCGCTTTAGCAAGCTAGGAGCAGCGCTAGCTAACGCTGCTGCTAGCTCCCCGCTCCTGCTACTAGCCGCTGCTGCTGCTACTGCCTGCGTCCCCTCTGCCCAAGTCGGGTGTCGAGCCGGGGCTGGTCCCGCTACCTTCAATGGTTGTCGCGGAGCTAGCGGAAGTTAGCGGAAGTCAGTGGGGGAACTAGCATGAGCGTCAGCTGGCTACAGCGGGGAGCAAACGGGGACACTGACCGAAGGTAGTAGCGGCGTGTAACCCAACTTTTACGGTATGTGTTTCAGACTGCGACAGTAATCCGGGGGAAAGTATGTTTCCCTCGAAACATACTTTGGTTGCATGGGATCGTGGTTGTATGGCACCTTTTGCACCAGATTTGGATGCAAACTATTGTTCATAAACATTACAAATCATTGAACATTTTTGTAAAGCACTCATTTCTCCCCACCATTTCTCTCATTTACAAATACTCGTGTGACATCCCAAGTGTCACACGAGTGTTCAAGAAATAACTCCCCCTTGCTGATAGTTTGAGAACACGTTTGCATATTTACTTATCGGCACGAAACAACATTAACAGATAATTATGAGTTGCTATTAATGTCCAAGGCAAGTATTTTTTCTCCCATCCTTTCATTTTAAACAGTGATCCTTCCTGCGCCAGCCCACTGCTGTGACAATGTTGGATTCCAGGATCTCTCTCGGAGGAGTGAGGGGTATAAAAATAGAAACTGTCATCGTTGGTTACTGTGGATGTCCACCCTATAAAACAGACAGCGTCTAAGCTGCCAAGCTTCCTGCAAAGCCAAACCTCCTCCTGTCCTCTTTTTATAAGAAATAGAGAGGGGGGGGGTATGAATACATATCTTACCTGCCACCACTGATATCGATTTTCTAAACATTCGAAGAACTAAGAGTCTTATCTGCTCCGCGTGTGTGGTTGTTAATCCATAACTCAGTCACGCTCCCTCTTTGTAGGACTGGAAATCAGGGTTGATGAGCTGGTGGCTGGGGCTTTTAAAAAAATTCTTATTATTTGTCCACTTCACTCTGGCCTGAAACATGCAATCAAACAACAATCAACACACGGCAGCTCAGTGAAAACCATCTGTCACTAAATCACAGATATAGCACTCAATGCATGCGCAGTAAACCTACAAGACGGCTCTACGACTTCCTCTTGCATCCCAGCACCGTCTCGGGAGCAGCTATATTTCATTAAACACGGCTGCGTTATTTACCACATGACAATGAAAATGTGTTTTAATAGCCGCCATCTGTCATGCGCGGGGAAAACAGCACTAAAAGGTACGGTACATCTCTTCCCGAGGGAGGGAGAGGGAGAGAGAGAAAAACGGTGAACTGGACCGAACTGAGTCAGAACTCTTAAATCTATCATTAATGCAACAGGCTTGAATTGAATATTGTTCAGCATTCCTGTGAATCCTCCTCTGCAGGTGATGCAAGTCTTGCATCAGCGTGTCAAACAGACGGGAGGAGTAAGCCCAGATGAGACGTGGTTGGAGTCGATGCCGAAAACGGTCCGAGACGTATTCTGATCCACCGGTGAAATGCAGCCGGGTTAAAGCCACACCCAGCGTGCTATTTACCTTCCGAAACGTTCTCTGGCTGACGTCCAAATTCAACAAGGATGCAAAAGAGGAGGGAAAAAAAACAACCCCGACTGGACCTGAATGCTAACATTCTCATATTGTTTGAGCAGTCGGAGAAATGTTGGCATAAAGTGACTTGATTCACTGCCGAAACATAAAACGAAATTTTATCTTCTCCGCAGAGGTCCCACCGAGATAGTAGCAGAGAGTTATGGCAATAGATATATGAATTGAAGGTCACCCTTCAAAGGCCCAAACCGTCTGAGAGAATAAAACACGGCGGGGCGGAGGGAAGTGCAGAGCATGTGAAAGTGGCATGTTTATACATATACCAGTAAATAAGAGAGGGGATATGAGTATCGGCTCTGAGACATTGTATAAATGTGTTTGGAGGAAATTGCCTATAAAACTCCTGAGCTGCAGTTCACCTATTATGATTTTACAGACAGAACAAAAAAAGATAACGTCTTTGCCAAAAAGGAAGGCGCAGAATAAGAAAGCAGCACAGAGTGTGACGGAGCACTACATTTATTTTTCAGTATAGATGGACAACGGGATAAATTTTGTGTGAGATTGTAACTATTCAATACAGACACCATTAGAAGACCCCTCTCCCCGGGAGGTGTGTGTGGGGGAGGGGGTAAGGGGTTGAATAATGTACAGTGATCAAATTTTCATTAATCTTTTGCATCATTAAAAAGGGGAGTAAATAAAACATATCTGTGAGTGCCACGGAGAGCATTGGAGAAGACAAAGCAATGTGAGCCTGAGCGATGAGCACTGAGCGATGCATTGTGGGAGTTTAGTTCTCATCACTGGAAGTTAGGTGAACTGGAAAACAGTATCCTCTGTTAAAATATAGATTTTTTACTTCTTCTTTTTGGGGTTCACGTGCGACTGTGCCAGGGGAGACGGCTCCACCTGACACCATGACGTGACCCCCCACCCCCCACACCTTCTGTAGGGCTGAGCACTGGATGTTGACAGGCATCAGCTCCGAGCGCTGATGGAGGGCGATAGTAACACTCGAGGCGGCGCCGTGTGGGCCTTATCCTCGCATTCTCCGTATGCAAATCATTAGCTACCGCTTCCTTTGTGAAGCCAGGTTTGTACAGTGCGCTCTTCCTCCTTTATCATCCGAGCTGCCAAAGCCTGCGGAAATGAAAAGCAATGCAAATATGCCCCGGCTTTTTTTAGGAGTCGGGCAGATAAAGCAGGGAGACCTTCAAACCCGAGACGCTTCATCCGCTTCAGTTCAGACTTGACCGAGGCATGCAAATTATACCTGAGACGTGGGGAGAGTGACGCCGCGAGCTGCACAGGCGCAAAGCTGGGGCTCGAGATAGGCAAATCTCTCCCGAGGCCGGGTTAATTGGCAGAAAAATATCCAAAGAAAGGTTTAGAAAAAGCTTCTTTCTTTACTGAAGTCCCACCAGAAAGAGGAAAAATAAAAAGCACACACACATTTTGTGCCCTACGCCGCGAAGAGTCTTGACCGTGAAACGCTTGCGCAGCATTCCGGCCTCTCGTTTTGTCATTCCGCTTCCAGGCGAGGAGGATGTGTTTTCCCGCTGACCCGAGTACAAGGCGCAACTCAGCACCGCTGTATCAGATCAGCGGTGCGCTCTCATATCCTCGCCGGAGTTTTATGGACTCCGTTTCAGGAGCTTTCCTGGAGCCGTGTGATCCGCGCGGTGTTGCTGGATGCCGGTTTGCGTGTCGGGTGCTCCCAGGATAGCGGCCATGAGCCAAAAAAACTTTGAAAAACTGAAAAGAGTACAAGTAAACAAAGCCTAGATTCTACACAGCCACAGAGGACGAGCAGGCGTATTAACGGCGGCCCATTCCCTCCCCCCCCCCCGCATATTGAACTGAATGACTGGTGTAGACGTTGATTTGGAAAAGAAAAACATCCGTGCTCGTTTGTATTTATAGAACAGTTTTTACTTAAGCAATAAGGTACGAGAGGCAGTACTGTATCGTCAATAATGTACTGTTTAAGGGTGTTGTTAGGCAAACCCTTGAACTGTACATTATTGTAGATACAGTACTGCCTCGAGTACCTTATTGCTTTTATAATACGGGTACCTGCAACTTTATAAATAGTAATAGTAAGCTCCCTTTCAGCACAAAATAGTTGTAGCCACCAAACGTTGTGTATCGTATTTCAGCGACAGAGAAAATAGTCCCGTATGTGTACGGGACGCACATACGGGACTATAAAACTGACTGTTTACTGACCAGGCCGGTTGAAAGCAGGGTGGAGGATGACACTCAGACACCGATGTAAAGAAGTGCTCTCGCTGCTTCTGTCCGTCTTTTCTCCGTCACTTTTCTCCTCCATGATGTTTAGAGAACTCGCGTCGGGAAATTACCGACGTAATTATCTCTCACTGGAAATGATCACGGTTTTGTGATCAAACCCTTTTCATTCCTCATCTCAGTTTCCGGTTGTATGCCCTCGCTCCCCGCTAACTCGTCTGCTCTCAGAGCGTTATCTGCTCTGCTCTCCTGACTGTGAGCCGTATCAACGTTTGACTGTACAGCAGGAACAGGGACAACAAATACATCATTCACCGCTGACATTCTCATCAAAAGTCATTTCCCCCCAAAATATAAAAGTTTACACGAAACATGTTTCGTAACTGTCAAGCTTGAAATGACAGCTAACGGTCGCGCAATTTAAATCTACATGTTATTTTAAGTGCGCACTGATATGGAACGCTCTAAATGTAAACAGGCGGTACAGTACTTTATGGCTGAATAAAGTACACCCCGTGACTCACTCTCAACCAATCAGAATGCTTGATTTGATCTACCCATATTATAAATGACGGTATGTTTGAAAGCCTCAGCTGGTTGTGATGAGTTTGTGCCATAATTATCTCAATGTCGCTTTACACACCTGAAACTCCATCTGACTGATTTAGCCCATGAGCTAACGGTTTCTTTTTGCATCGACCTTTCTAATCTCCTACTGCTGAGGCTGATTTCAGTGGATGTGTCAGCACCGAAGTGGGGGGTGGGAAGTGGGCGGGGTTATGTGGCCCGCCTGCCCCCGTGTGGAGTTGGTAGGAGGGGGAGGCTATTAATGTAACGTTCAAGGTCAAAGGGCAACCGCACACATTGCCCTGATGATTGGTCGTGAGGAAATAGCTTCACCGCTTCATTTCCTACCATGATGGATAGTGGATTGATATTCCGCACCTGCTTCTTCAAGACGTGTATGAAGAGAGAGGAGATAAAGGAACACGGCGAGGGAGAGAGATTAAGATGAGCGGAGAGAGCGAGGAGGCGAGGTGGATGGCGGGGTTTCCCCTGAGTGTTTTGAAGTGTGCTGTGCCAGCGGCGACTTAAGGGTGGATACCTGGGATGAAGGTGGAGAGGCGTTACGGATGTGTCAATACCAAGTCTCAATGGTGATCATTTAAAGGCCCAACTCGAGTGCTTCAATAGTAGACTAAGCAATGGGTGACGTCTCTGTGCTTGCGCCCACTTCTTATTTCCAGTCGATGGGTGGGCCAAGGGCGACTGTGGCTCAGTGGGGAGCAGGGTCCTTCAATCAGAGGATCGGCAGTTCGATCCCCGGCTCCGCTAGTCCATGTCGATGTGTCCTTGGGCAAGACACTTAACCCTAAATTGCTCCCGTAGATGTGCCTACGGTGTATGAATCTTAGCTGATGGGCAGGTGGCACCTTAGCCACAGCCATCAGTGTGAATGGGTGAATGATGTTAAAGCACTTGGAAGACTAGAAATATACAAGTACAGGGTCCTTTACCATTTACCGTGTCCCGAGTCTTTTGGTTTTTAGGACAGAAATACAGCCGTTTAAGTTTCCCGTTTGTTGGCAACATAAAGGGGTGACATTTTTCTAAATATACAGTAGTGTACACTTAAACATAAAATATATATAATTTTTTTTCAGGTGGCAAGACAAGTGTTCTGCTGCTCTCGTCCACAGCCACATTACCTTTCCATCAGACCACCCGTACCGCCGGGCTACTGAAGCCGTTACGCTGCTCTCTTCAAAGCCACAAGATTCAAGGAAGTGTAATACAACCCCACTTCAAAAAAAGCCAAGCCAACCCTTTCAAACTTGGCCGGCTGCCGCTGACTCAGCTCGTGCTAGCCTTCACACCCTTCATAACCTTATTGATTAGCTCACTGAGGTGACCTGCGTCACTGCTCTTTACTAGCGGCTGAGTGGGCGTTTCCACTTGAATCTCCTTTAACTTAAACTCCAATGCTGCAGTTTGCCTATGAATGAGGTGAAATGTGAATTTAAGTGTGTATGTTTAATTTTGCTGTGGCTTTTGTAGTTTAAAAGAAGGGTTTAATGTTTGTTTTTCTCCAAGAGTTATGCTCTTGTGAAAGCAACCATCTATAAACTGGACTATGTGACTCATAATGAGATGTACTGTGTACCAAATAAACTGTATTCTTACTTTTACTCCACAAACAGATTTGTGTTGTTATTTCCTGCAGATGTAGAGGAAAGCTTATTGTAATTTGAATAACGAAACCCCCCCAAATATTGGGGAGATAATCCAAATGATACATCAAAGACTGGATTATCTGTTGCTGAGGCAAAGGGAAGTAGCTGAAGCGTGACATCATCAGCGTAACGATGCTGCATATGAACTCCAGCACCTTTGACAACATCACTCTCTATCAGTCGTATAAGAAAAGATCAAACTCAAGTTTAAACATGTTTTTTAATCAGCATAAGCTTGTTAGACAATGTTTAGACACGTAACACTTCACAAGCATTGTACCAAATGGAAATAAGCAGTTTCTACATGCCCGTGAGTGTAATACTTTAATTACGGTTAATGACTTGTCTTTTGTAACATACTTCTGGAAGGTTCGGCCATCATTTCAATCGGTGAGAAACGGGTCAGATGATCACACAGGTTGCAAAGGTCAAAGTCGGTCTCAGACCTGTTTTCCTCTTCCAAAATATCCCCAAACACTGCATGATCATGTGACTGTTTGTGTTTCTTGTCACGCCAGACTTCTTCTTTGTGACGTCCACAGGTGTTACCATAACTGATGGCCAAATCAAAAAATTTAAATGACATCCAGTTCGTAATAAACGAGAATCTCCCTTAAAATTGCATAGACTGTCTCATGCAGTCTCATTTAAAAACACCAACACTGTTACAGAATCCACGTTACAAAATAAAATGCAGGTTAATTTAGTACAGTAGCAGTTTTAATTAGTAGTACAGTACGTTCATTCATAAGTATTCATATTCAGTGCATGGATGATACCTGTACGCATTGAAATGTATGAGTCCACCAAATGTCACTAGGCTGTACTTGAGACTGAATCTCAGTTGTTAGCAGATACGCTTGTCCAGGAAATGGCACTCGTCACCTGGTTGAGGATGAACAAACATCTATAGTGAGCATGAGGGCGTTGTGGCTTCAGCAGCATTGAAAGAGGATTCATTTCTGACGCAACATTGAGATTTACATTTAGATGACAGCATACAGCGACAGTTTACATCATAGTATTTTTTTATTTTCATTATGAGCCTGGCTGATGGTTAAATGCTCCAGTTGTGAGGAGAAGAAAAGGGAAAAATAAACCTCGATGTGCCTCAGGGACGTACAAAACATGAATTTTCATGCTTCATCCGTGTGGAAGGATAAGATGAGATTCCTTGTGTGGTGGAGGGGCTAAGTAGCGATAGAGGTGGAGAAAAATTACATACCATAACCTTCGCCATCTCTCTGTTTATTGAAAATACACAAAGATCTTCATACTTGGCTCCTTGCATGGCCTCCGCCTACTCGCTCAATACACTGTGAAATATATGCACTGTAAAGTACATACTTCTTGTGTTTATCTTTAAGGCCCATGCCAATGTCAATAGTGCATGTTTATAGGCCTGCCAATGCTACCAGCCATTTAAATTAGGATGAAGTAAACACAATATTGTTTCTCCAGCTCCGATTCAACAAACTCCTGTTGTTGTATTTCCAAATCTCATGATCTGATCAGTAAAAGTGGTTAAAATGTTTTTTTTAGGCCCATCCGGTTAAAGACAGACATCTAATCTTTCACAAATGGAGTTGCGATGTTTCTACCCAACAGCCATGAGAAGATATGTGCATGCATCCTCATATTTCGATCATAAAAACATTAATATTTGCATTAAACTCCAAATATGTACCAAATATTAGCATGATGGGACACAGTTCACACGACTTAGTGTCCTGGAGATCAAATACATCGCGGCGTGTTAATTGTAATACAGACATATGTAATGTAAATCACCCTTTTTAAACAGAATCATGTTGTATATTAATGTGTAAAAATGCTCAGTGGTGTCTCTCAGGCTCGCTCCCTCTGTGGCAGCCTTTCATATTTCCTCATGTGATTGTAGAGTTTTGCTTTTGATGTGGGACTGAGGTTTCCAGCTGATGTGTGTCGCCTAACAACCCTGTGCACACGCGTGTTTCATCTCGCTGTCGGGCCAATAATGGAACATATATATATATATATATCGGGCATTTACAGCACATGGGGCAGATAATACTCTAAAATGTGGCACAAAGAAGCGTCTGTGCAAAAAAAGATTCTGTAATGTCACGCAATATCATCTTTGACTTTTGTACCTTTTGTTTTCCACATCAGTTGTTTTTAAAACAGTTGTGTCTGTAGTAGCGTGACCCTCCCCGACAAAAGTATTTTCTGTCACCAAAAAATCATTTCTGCAACAACTGCAACGAGACAGAAGAAAAAAAGAAGAAAAAAAAAAGCGAGCACAGATTCAATTTTGAGACACAATAGAAGGTATCTCACATTCACATTGTATGGGATGAGAGAAAGGCCGGCGAAGCTAATAAAGTGATGCTCGTGTGCTTTGTGATGCGGTGGAAGTCCCCAGCTTTCAGCTCTAAACAGATGGGATCTCTCCCACAGGATTAGATAAAAAGATGTCCATCTCTTACTCTGCAGAGCGTGGCAGACACAACAAAAGGCCCACGGTCGCTCACACAGAAGTCCATCGCGTGAAATAAATGTGGCGGAGCTCCCGCCGCAGTGATGAGGTCAAATTGAGGCATATCCATCTTAATGAAGGCGGGGGGAGAGGAAGCAGATCGCAAAGATCACACGGAGCTAATCCGCGGCGGCCTCCGCCACTGCTGGGACGGCGATGACGCACAATCCTGTACATTTAAAGCGTCCTATAGGCAGACGGCACCGCTGGTAAACACGCGTCTTAGCTTCCTTATTCCACGAGCTAAACCGCAGCACGTCGAGCTCCGTGACACAGTGGCAACGCCTTCGCATCCTACATGTTTATTCAAATCCTTTGAGTTTATGGAACGGTTGATTCGAAGCTAAGCCGGGTGGACTACATCTATAAATACCCATCACCTTGCTGTGTGTATTTTCCCCCGTCACACTGTCAGTGGGAGCTGCCATACCATGAGAATATTCTCTAAACCCTCCCCGCTTGTTCGAGCACCTGCCGCCGCTCCTTCCTTCAGCCTGCGGAAGCCCTTGCCTCCAGAGATCACCGCTGCAGAGATCACCCTGTCCCTGCGTCCCCCGTCCCGCTCGCAAGGACGCCCACGGACCCACATTTCGGGGTCGTCGCTGAGCTCGTAGATGGACCCGTCCTCCACGCTGTGCTCCAGAGACTCCAGGGAGGAGTCCGAAGCCTCGTCGCCCAGCGCCGTCAGCGGCCGCCCGGGCAGGCCCGACGTGGAGCGCAGCTTGTACTGCAGCAGCACGCCGCGGCCTTTGCCCCGCCCCTCTCCCTGCTGGTAGGACTGCTGCAGGGACTCCTGGGAGGAGGTGTCGCTGCGGTCCTCGCCGCCGAACGCAGAGTCCGGGCCGTCCCCGACGGAATCCCTCTTCAGCAGCTCGGGAGACAGACCGCTGCTGGTGGCCACCAGGAAGTCCACGGGCCCGCAATGGGCGTTCAGAGAGACCATTCCCTTTCCTGTCGGACGCAGGCAGAATATATATTATATATATATATAATATAAAAATGACACATCATCCAGAGAGGCGATAAATACTGCTCTTATACTGGGCTAAGGTCATGTCATTGTCAGCCACACTCAAAAGAGATTATGACTTGAACCTTGGATCATACTCTGTCAGTTACCTGTATTTTACACAGTGATACTAGTAGATATAGTGTGTACTGTGTTTACATAGTATTCAATGAACTAGCTCAGAAAAAGGGGGTCGTGTATAGTTTGTACAAGTGGGAAACTAACGACCTCATTCACTTGGCATAATTAACAAAACGCTGGCAGGCAATTTTCTTAAATTACCCTGCAACATTATATAAATACACACTATGGTTTGTGTGTTGCCCGCCTGGTAATACCTGCACTGATTCCCAGAACCATAAGAAAAGTGTGAAGTGCGACCTCAATAATGGGCAGTGCAGACTCATTTTCTATCATGGGTGAAAAATAAATAACACAAGAGAAAACACTCAAGAGGCCGTTCAATCACAGTACCTGTTATTTTGGGGATGCCCTCGAGTTTGGGAACTGGAAGAGTGATAATTAAGCCTTGGGCTGTGCCCACCCATAACAGCCCCTGGCAAATTAGCAGACTCGTGACTCGCATGCTCTTTTGACCTGCAATGTAGGAGAAACAAAAATAGAAAACGGATTTTGAGGTCTTCACACCTGCAATGACAAAACTACAACAGATTATATTGAAGAAAGTATAGATGTTGACTAAATCATTGGATGTTGAGTGAATTATGAACTCATTCTTCCAAAACACTGCTTTTCGGAAGCAGTACAGTCCTAGCAAAACAAGTAAACATACTTTGATTGTTGGCTATCAGTGTTAGCTTTGGGTGAGCGTTAAGCTCTGTGATCAATCTGTATTTGACAAGCTTAACACATGCACAGCACGGCCACCCAGGGCTCTGGGTTACGTAAGATTGTGAAAAATGGGATTTGTCTACTTGCTAGTGACCCAGTTGAAAGAAAAACTCTCAAGGAAGCACAAAGTATAGGATAAGTATAGAAACAAGACTCCGTGAGGGTTGCTGTTGTAGTTCCTCTGCTCCAGATCGAAGTGGTTTTGATATATTGCGCTTCAAGGTTTTTACCTCCAACTGTTACAGCAAAACTGATGGGCATGGAAGTTCTCTTTTTTATTGGTAAAGAGACGGACGTTCTAAAGGTCCAGAGACTTCAGACATCTTAATCCCTCTCAATAAATAAGGCCCTACGTGCCCGTGGTGCACACACACACACACACACACACACACACACACACACACACACACACACACACACACACACACACACACACACACAGGGGTGTTTTCAATCATTTTGATAAGGCCTGTTCATGTTCATTCAGTGCGTGTTTGAAAGCTTCTCAACAATTTCATGATTATTACAAATGCTGAAGTTACGCAAAAACGCCAACACTCACCCAACTTTGACCTGGAAAAACAGAACAATTGATAACTGTACAAAACAAAGAATGTTTTTTAGGTTGAGGGTTTGTTCATTCGAGCTTTGAGTCGATGCCCAAACCAGATCGGGTCTGGTTTGAGTTTTGAATCGGGTCGGGTTCACACCAATTTCCAGAAAAGATATACGATTTATTTTTAGGGCTGTACCATATAGTTTAAAGCTTAAGTCGTAACATTTACATTTAAATCAACATTGGATATCCAAATTGAACATAAAGTGCAGGCTACACCGATATTGTTAGTATCATTTTATTTGGAGAATACGTTTCCAGTGGATTGTTTTCCGAGTCGTGGGATCTGAACATTTCCAAAAATCAAAAAGTCTCAATGTATTGAAATCAGAATGTGTTTTTATCTAACGGAATATGCTGCTTCAATTCATATTTGCTGGCGTTTAGCCTTTCAAACAAATACATTTGGACTGTGGCAAACACAAAAGGGAGGCACGCACATTGCGGGCCGGTTAAGGAGGAGCAGAGGCATTTATGTATCTGCAGGTTCATGAAAGGGTCAGGCTTCATTATTTTGGGTCCGATCATAGCTCTAATTGGATGAGATTGGTTTTGGTTCTTCATGAATTTCTCTGTTAATGTGACAAATTAAGTAATTGAGGGAGATGTTCTTTTCTGTTACAGCGGGTGGTGAACTTTGGAATTCATTTTATGGGAATAAAAAGGTTAAAAAAAATGTCATCCCGTGAAAGAGGCATGATGCAAGCTTTGTGTTTTGTGTTGTAAAAGCTTTTTTTTTTTGGTGGCACTGCATTAGTTATGGGGAAAGGATAAATTCACGTTCTTATTATACATGCACATCCTTTGTTTCCAATTAACAAAAGGACTGAAAAAAAACCATTGTTTGGTATGGATTTATTTTTGCATTGCCTCTATGGTCCCTCAGCTCTTGGCTGCTGCCATTGTGGCCTAGTTATCTATAGAAGCATTTACCATAATATCCACGGCAACCTGTAATTGAATTACACCAGCACTCCTGTGATCGCTACTCAGAGAACGCTCATTTACATGGGTAGCTGTATTTACATGTTTGTTCCTGCGTCATGCTCAGATTATGAGGATTTGCACAAGTGGCTCAACGGTGTCATTAATTAATTCCTTTCACAGAGCAGAGATGAATCCTCCAAAAGAAGGAAACTCATGCTGTGCTGTGTGTGGAAGAAGAAGAAGAAGAAGAAGAAGAAGAAGAAGAAGAAGAAGAAGCAGAAGAAGCAGAAGAAGAAGAATAAGCAGAAGAAGAAGAAGCAGAAGAAGCAGAAGAAGAAGAGGAAGAAGAGGAAGAAGAAGAAGAAGAAGAAGAAGAAGAAGAAGCAGAAGAAGCAGAAGAAGCAGAAGCAGCAGAAGAAGCAGAAGCAGCAGAAGAAGCAGAAGAAGCAGAAGAAGAAGAAGCAGAAGAAGAAGAAGAAGAAGAAGAAGCAGAAGAAGAAGCAGAAGCAGAAGAAGCAGAAGAAGAAGAAGCAGAAGAAGAAGAAGAAGCAGAAGAAGCAGAAGAAGCAGAAGAAGAAGAAGAAGAAGCAGAAGAAGAAGAAGAAGCAGCAGAAGAAGAAGCAGCAGAAGAAGCAGAAGAAGAAGAAGAAGCAGAAGAAGCAGAAGAAGAAGAAGAAGAAGAAGAAGCAGAAGAAGCAGAAGAAGAAGAAGAAGAAGAAGAAGAAGAAGAAGAAGAAGAAGAAGAAGAAGAAGCAGCAGAAGAAGAGCGGTGCCTTTTAGGTGGAGAGTTACGCGTCATGACGTTTTAGTCAGAAGACGTGGGCGCCAGACATGGTTTTTCAGAGCGGTGATAAAGAGGGATAATGACAAAAGGCACTTGAGATTAAGGAGTTATCGTTTAACCTCGAGGAATCTTGCACCTCCATTTTCTGCAGTAACGCACACGCTCTTCAGTGTGTCGTGGGTTGTTATCGTGGAATCCGTTTGAAAAGAAGATGTCTCCAAAGATAAATGTTTCCCTGTGATATGTCACCGAGGACTTTATTTTGGAGTGTTATTTTTTCACCCCGAGGATAGAACTATTAAAGGCATTAGTAGAGAGGAGATCAGCAGTTTCCTCTGCCTCAGAAACTTCTCCGTTGTTTACTGCAACTGGGAGTCCCTGTTGAGTGTAAATCACATTAAGGGGAAAGGATTAAGGGGTATATCATTACCGCATGTCCTAGCATGAGTCAAGGAGGAACCTAGAGGAGCCGAGACTTATTGATAGGACGAAACTATCAGTATTTCATGTGGTTGTCGAGTGTTGGGGGATCCTCTTTTCTCTTGTGAGCTCAACAAATCACAACTTAAGTCAAAGATCCTCTTCCTTTTGTGGACCCTGAAGACATGAGCCGAGCAACTCCTTTTCTCTTCACCCTGTAACCTCGCCTTGAGGCAGCCACCCTCTCGCAAATCTGCTGCATATTTCAAAGAGAAGCGCTGGTGCTGGGTGAAAATGACCTCCGGGTCATCGGTTTCCTCCAGACACCACGGCCATAGCATCAAGTCTCCTCTTGAACAAAAAACAAGAGTGCTTTGATCTAAAAGAGAAAAGTTTGGTGTATGAAACGCGTTCCTGTTATTTATTCTTTCCTCTTTACTCAACTCACAAGAGAAAATCTTTTTTTTTTTCTTCTTATGAGATGAAGTGGTACCACAGCTTTGAGTATTGCTCTAAATACATCAATCACGTTCTGGTATGATTCAATGAGAAGGAGAAAATGGTCTGAATTCCGATGCAGCTGTACTACAGATGCACGGATTGCAAATGTCCATTTCCTTCTATTTAAAAGTCTGACCTGCCAATTAGGACTTTCTTGCTCAGAAATGTAATTGACAGCAAAGCTTCAGAATAACTCAAACATATTTCAACTGTCAGTGGAAACTGCCATCTTTAGTGGTTAGTTGCATGAAACACACACAATTCAAATGAATAGGAAATAAATGATTGTATTTCTATTTAAATACTTGCTTTGATTTAGAAGACATTGTATTTTTGACTATATAATAATAATCTGTTTAGAGCTAGTTTTAGGGAGTCAGGTCACATTTCCCTCTCATATCTATTCTATATTATGCATGTGTGTGTGTGTGTGTGTGTGTGTGTGTGTGTGTGTGTGTGTGTGTGTGTGTGTGTGTGTGTGTGTGTGTGTGAAGTTATTGTCTGTATCTATAAACTATCATGCAGCAGCAGCATACAGGTGTATATGTGACCTGCAAAAAGCATGGAATTATGACCGGTATCGATCTATCGGTGCATCTCTCCTCCATCAGAGCCTCGAAATGTTTGAGGCAAGCTGTACTGTAGTTTTCACCATGAGACCGTTTGTTAGGTACGCTTTATTTCTAATAGTTTGAAAAAATCAGTTGAAAGCTGCTCAGTGCTGTACTCTTTGAGCAAAATGATTCAGTTTTTACTCCTTACTTTTCATGTGCTGCTCTGTATCTTTGTATTGTGTGTCTTGTGTGTTCTTCTCACCACGTATGATGTTGTATTGTGTCTTTCATCCTGTACTGTTTGCTATTGTGTTATGTTTGTCACGACCTGTCAAGGGACTACAGATGCTGAAGCTATAATCTGGTACAGTGCATCAAATGGTGACATTTATGTTTGAGCTGTACATGGTCCCTTTTAAATAAAGAGAATACAAAAATTAAACAATAATAATTTGTTTACCATCGTTCTTTCCTTAAAAGAAAAAAAACACTGGCTGATAAATATTTCATTCATCGTGAAGGAAGCCACACAGGAAGTGATGGTCTATCACCGGCATCTTAAACGGACTGCGAGGAGAAGTGAGGATTTTAAAGCAGAGCGGATGAGATCAAACGGAGAAGGGAGAAGGTGGGACAAAAAAGAAAGAAAAATAGTAACGAAAAAAGGCGAGGATAAGTGGGGAGGTACATGCAGAGAAAGAGAATGAAGCATGGACGCTTAAAGAAAGACAAGCGTTTCCATGGGAACCCCTTTGTCTGAAAATCTTTAAGGCTGCCATTTTACTGCAACTTAATTACTTTATTTTCTTTTTATTAAGACCCATGACTCTATTAGGGCTTTGTGAGATGGATATTTATTCAGGTCAGTGCCCGGAGTGCAAGGACCAAAGCCGACTTGGGCAGGAGAGCCTTATCAGTATTATCAGTGTCCTCTGATTGCTTTACTATGACAAAGACAAAACACTTACTAAATTAAATTGTATTGTACAATTTCGAAACAATACATTCTCACAATTGTAGCTTTTTTTGTTGTTGTTGTACACAACAGTGTTTCAGCTGCTCTGCAGGATGGAGGCTGACCTCTGCTTATTGAAGTCAAACCCGAGTGTGATGTGTGTGTGATGTGTGTGTGTGTGTGTGTGTGTACCAGTGTTCAGCAGCGTCGAGCGAGTCGAGATGTTGAATTCCTGCAGGAGCTCCAGTGTTTCGGTGTGAAAGAGACGAATGGAGGAACCCTCAGAGAACGCCATCCACACCCCTCCGCCGGCGCACGCCATGTGTGCGACGCTGATCATCGGGTCTGGGTGGACTTCAAACCTCTGCAATGGAAACATACCGTTATATTCAAGTGATGCTAAACATCTGGCCCGTCACACATGGGATTACAGGACTCTGTTGGTCCATAAAAACATACATAGATAGATTCTGTATTGTGTACAGAGCCTCACATGAATAAAATATACACCACGACATGACTCCATGAAAGATACATCAGATACATCGACATGTGTGCACGTATAGGTGGGGAGGCGAACTAGAAGCACTGCCTCGTGGATGTCACATCGCAGTGATAATATAAATCCTTATATTCTGTAGATATTCTTCATTGTATTACTCTTCATGTCTATTAAAGTTCAGGTTAGCGAGGTCAGTATAACACAGCTATGCAGCTGTTGTGTCTATGAAATGTCCAGTTCTCAAGGGAAGTTAGTCACACGCCTACACACTTCAACACCCACAACTGTTTATCAGTATATTGACATTCTGGAAGCAGACTGGTCGTTGCACGTTCCAGTCTTGTGAGAAAAGATGAGAACACGGGATTCTCCTCCTCTTGACAGGATAAAGCGAATCAGATGTTAGGACGAGGCGAGACGAACCTGTGACGATAAACTGTGTATGAAAGGCCCCACTTCCGTGGTGGGGCAGTTGTTCTTTGACCAACCTGCGTGTTGGCTGTACCACTCACTGCTTTTGCAATTGCAGCGCTTGCTACTTTACTTGTGATCATTTAGTAAATAAATATAGAGAACGAGAGAAGTTGTCGAACTGAGTTCTTCCAGGCATCCAATAATCAAAGCACGCTATCAGCAGTTTTTATCCATGTCCGTCCATTATTGTCATCAGCTCATCATTTTCTCCTGTTGGACATTTGTGTCAAATTGTCATAAATAGCACAGAAATTCTTGAGTTATGGCAAAAATTGTCTTTCACAGTAACCTCGACTTTGACCATAAAAAAATCAAATCAGATCCTCCTTAAGTCCTTAAGCATGGACGTTTGTGCCAAATTTTAAGAAATTCCCCGAAGGCGTTCCTGAGGAATCGTATTCAGGAGGAATGAGATGGACTGACAATGTGAGAACATGAGGCCTCCGGCTATCGCTGACGTGGAACTCATTTTCTATATCAGTCACACGGCACATTTATTTGTCTTCTCCCGGACTGACGTACTGTGCAGTTGAAAAGTAAGTGGTCACATATCCTCACAGTTTAGTCCACCTATCATCAGCGCATGGCTCTTCATACGTATCAACTCGTCTCCTAGTGACGGGAAGTGAGGCGGCTAGATAAATACTGTCTCATTTGTGGCCTGATGAACAGTAAACCAACTCAAACCAACAAAGGTGGTAAAGCAACTCCGGGTTTGGTTCAACGGGACTAAACAAGTCCGGTCTGAACGAGCTCCACACTCGCTACTTCTGTTAAATGAAGTCTAACTGTGTCTTATAATTTGGTAATTTCCAGAGTCTCTGACACACGGGGCATATTTTTTTGCACCATTCCCCTGGTTTTAAGAGCACAATGGGAGAGAAAGAGAAAAAAAGAGAGTTGCAGGCAAAAAGTCTTAATGAGTAGCTTGAAATAAATGCAATGAGCCTTATCACGGCAACACATGCACCCCCTGCGGTCCGAGGCGTGACAAGGGCTGGTTTGGGCATCGTCTTGGAACCCGTATCGCTGTCAGTGCATGAGTCGCACGAGGCTGGCCAATTAGTCAGTGCGAGTGAGTGATGATGAATATGCACCACCACCACCACCACCACCACCTCCACCCAAACCCAAGTGCACTGGCGGACAGGGATTACCACCTGTTTGTGTGCCCTTGCCAGTGGGTCCTCCTTTGTTTGAAATTAGGGGAAAGGAGGAAAGCCTTTGATGTGTTTTCTCTTTTAATTGACTCCTCAGAAGTGGGTGCCTGCTCCGCATCGCTTCATTTTTCAAGTGCAGCCATCAAAAAAACTCAATCTCCATAATAATAATAATAAAAAGGCTAATTTCTCCTCCAATATAACTCGTTGCAATTTAAACTACGTTGACACGTTTGTAAAGAATAACACCGTCGCAGTGTGCCGTATATGCTGCGTGATGATCGCATTAATCAGCGTGGTTGGCTCAAAAAGAGACTTCCGGCTTATCAGTGGCTGACATGCTGCAATTGGTAGATGCCATCTTGCTTACCATATGTCTGAAACCACCTGGAAGGCATTCTGGGAAGCCGAACAACATTTAAAAAAAAGTGCCTGAAAATGTATTTCAAATCATTGAGTTCATATTTTAAAAGAAAGCTACGTTTTTACACGAATATCCATTCACACGGAAGCCAATATTGCAAACTAGAATTCTCCAGATATTTTACCACGGACAGAGCCCGAACAAAATTGAAAAAGCTTGTCGCTCCGTGTCAAATGCGGGATAAGTACAAGCCACAAGTGTTGGCCTCAACCAACAACCTGGTATTAGTCTGCCGAGTCCGGCGCTGCTCGCAGAGATGAGGTGGTCAGTGAAGCTTGACAGGAGTAATGTGCCCTTTACACTAAACTCGGCGGTGTCACACTAACAGCAGCATCCCGCCGCCGGCAGCGGGAAATAACAACAGAGCCGAAGTCGCAGACACTACAGCCGGTCTGAGCAGCTCATTAGTCCTTCATTATACCAGGTGACAAGGTGTCTTCGTCCTCTCCTGAGCGCCGCGTCCACGTCTCCTCGCTGGGCTACGGCGAGAGAGTTGAGTGGACGGGTGAGTGATAGGAGAGAGCAGGTAGAAAAAGAAAAAGTAATGGGAAGAGGATGGAACAAGGCCTGCCAGTCAGTACTGATCAAAGCCGCGCATGTCCTACTTTGTTAAGGTTTGGTTTGGAGCCAGACTTCCACAGAGTGTTTACAGTTTGGGAAAGAGATTGGCTATTTGAAACTCGCAAACAAAGACGGGATGTGCCGAGAATAAGGATAAAATGTTTGAGCTAAATTATGTGTAAAAAGGATGTAAAATCATACCAACAATGCGCCGCATCATTAGATTCAAATCAGCCCCTGCTGTGTGACTGCAAAATATTTCATTTGTTGAGTTTTTCCTCATTTTCTCCCCAATTAAGTTGTTTCAAAATCCCATTGTGTGAAATTGTGTTTTTTTTTTACTGATATACCCAGATGTTTTCTTTTTTTTTTGTTGGGAGGCAATAATCAGTTTAAATAAAGTGGTGATGGTCAGTTGTACTGTTAACAGGGTCCTCTGGTGGCGAGAGCAGCTCAGAACATGCATTTAGTAATTGCAATTGGGATTATGGTAGATGTTCTTTGTTGCAGTACTGGTGGTCGGCCACTGGCGGACTGATGGGCTCTTAATGCACCATAGAGCTCCCAATAGCAGGAACTGGAGCTGGTCTCAGCAGTGACAGGACCTGAAATACTGTTTTAGCTCCACAAGTGGATGACAATGTCAGTCCACCACTTTGGGTAAAATATTTTGATGAATAACTTGATTGCCATGGAAATTAGTACAGACATTCATGGTCCCACAGATGATAAAACCTAATGACTATGGTGACCCCCTTGACTTCTCTTTGAATGAGCATATCCCAACATGATGGATTGGTACGACGTTTGGAACAGACATTCATGGTTCCCAGGTGATGCATCATAATGACTTCTGCTTCCAACGGGTCGACGGCTCAGCGCCGTGGCTCGGAATGAATTGTAATAAATTCTCAAATCCTTTAAAACCAAATATCTGCAAAACTAATTAAAATTCTTATCAGGCTCAGCGATATTTTGTGATCAGCGAACGTTAGCGTTAGCGAACGTTAGCGTTAGCTAACATGGTGAACCTGGTAAACATCGCACATGCCACACATCCGCGCGTCAGCCTTGTCGTTGTGTGCATATCTATCTTTATCTATCTCTTTTTGAAGTGATTCTATTGCAGAGGTTTTGTCAGCAGCACCATGGTTTTCATGAATCCATCCCTCCGCCCCCCGGGGTTAAGTATAAATAATCAAAGAGTACAAAGCTGAGAGTACACACACACACGCACTTTTCAGCAATGGTGATACTTCTGGTTTCTGTTGCAGGCGATTTCAACCACATAGTTGGTTGTACAGCCGTGTTTACCCAAAACAGACTGAAAAGGTTATATTTAAAATATCAAAGCGTCGACTGTGAAGCTTTAAAAAGAGAATGGATTTAGCCGTAGGCTGCGACGACTGGCGGCGTCCAACGAGGCGGGCTGCAGTGTCACGGATAAATGATTCAAAAGTGCAGCAAATCTGACAAAGTGGTGGACATCCGCGGGGGGAAACAAAAAGTGAAAGCGAACGCGAGTCCACGACCCGCCGGCCTCGCTCCGCGTCGTGTCTGCTGCAACAGGTGCCGAGCTCTGCTTCTCCAGATCCTGGGATATGCACCGCAAACCCCTGTGAAGTCAGCCCTCTTGAGTCCGTATTAGCGAGGAAGACAAGGTTAGCGAAGAGGTAACCGCTGACCTGTTAAGCTCTGTGGGAGATACAGCGGACCAGAACTGTGGCTCCGCTGCGTGGCCGTTCAGCTGATTAAGCTCGTGTCCCGGGAGGGCCGGGCGATGGAGAAGAGGTGAAGGAATAAAAAAAAAGGAGACATCACTCCGGCTCACTCCGGATTTTAAGGATCCTGAGGCTTTGTTGCAACTTTCAAGATCTTTTTTTTTTACTTGACATGATTACTTTGCCCAATGTTCTTTATCTGCCGATTCCATATCTAACCAGAACATCTGTAAATAAAGGTCGTACATTTGCGCACTTTTCTGATTCAGTTTTTCATTTACATTGAAATTGGAAAACGAGCGTATATGATGTGGGCAATGAGACGCATCCATTTTGTTTATTGTCAGTGTTTTTTTGGTTTGTCTGCTTGTTCAAATTCAGCATCACATTTGTCGAAGTCATCTACTCGTTTCCATCCAGGGAAGGTTTGCTTAGCACGCACGCTCCCTTTTTTTTTTTTTTTTCCTTCAACAAAAGCCCGTCTACCCATTAACACAGCTATGCACAATCACATCTGGGAGCTATAATTAAATGGTAATGGTTTGCAGTTCGGTATCTGAATACCATATTAACATCACCCAGAGGAGTTTGTCTGTCATTCATTATTGTCTCCCGCAGCCTTGTACACCTCTAATGACACCCCCCCGCAGACGAACACCTTGGAGAGTGACTACACAAAAATGGGAAGCATGACACAGACGACACCCGGGCTGATTTTCTGGAGATAATGGTGAGCATAACATAACTCACTGCGCTACACCTAGATGAAGCTTATTTGTGTGTGTGTGAGAGCTCCGGCAAACATTGTAAGAATCCCCCAAAAAAAGAGTTTGATTCGTTGTCCGTGCGGTCGGCTCCAGGCAGTAAATCTTCGTGGCATCACAGATTACAATGCCGGCTCTCTGAGGCTGTGTGCATAAATCTTTTCAGAAAATGAAAAGCGAGAGGAATTTTTCCTCAAATGCCGCAGAAAACAACAAAACACATAAATAAAGCACCTTGTCTCGCAGTTTCACTCGTGAACTCATCCATTTACAGCTTCAAAACATGTTTTAGTGAAGACTTAGAATATTTAGCAGCTGGAGAAGTGGGTGGATTTGACCTTGTAAGTAGAGATGGAAGGACTATAACACATTAGCTTGAAGCCCTGTCTTTAACTGGTATGAACATTATTTTAAACAACAAGTTTTAGAACTGTTTTATCACAGCCGGTTTATAAACAAATGAGTTTATATAGTTTTGCTGTTGTTAAATGCGTCAATTCATCAAGAATGTTCTCTGTTTTTGTATTCTTCATTCACCTTGGAGGCATGGGAGAAAAACTAAAAGTAACTCAGTAATTGAGACTATGGCTCATATTTAGAAAATGTCAAAAGTGCACTGAAGCATTGTTGACTTGGATCGACAGCGTCTCTATATTTATCAGCAATCATTCGAAGTTAATGTCGTTGCTTCGCCTTTAAGGAGGAATATCCATTTCAATAATATGTAATTATGACAATTTGCTCAGATGGATGCAGTATTTCCTTAATGTGCCCATCAATGATTGAGTCATTTACCTGAGTGCTGAGGCTGGAGATGTCCACGGCGGTGACCGAGTTCCCGCAGCTCGCCCACACCGAGTCGTCCAACACCAGCAGCGTCCGCACTGGTTCTGAGCCCAGTTTTACACATCTGCTGGAGTCCGGGTCCCAACAATCATCTGGGTTTGAAAAAAAATATAGAATACAATGAACAAAAAGCTAATGCACTGCTCAAAACTCCTCAAATCACTGGCTATAGAGTGGGATGACGTGCCAACCCCAAAAGCATCACACGGATTTCCTCGACACATGTGTCGGATTTCCTCGACACATTTTTTAAACTTTGGATTATTGCAGAAAATAAGTTCTGTGGCGAGCAAATTAATATGATACTTAAAAGTTTTGTTCAGCAAGATACTCACAAATGAACCAAATATGAATGATTTTTTAAAAGCACGAGTACAAACACAACGAGGCCGTAAAGGCAGACTAGACCCGTGATGACGTTTTGTGATCAAATTTTGCCACTTGCTAGAAAACGCCTTTTTTTTAAGACGTGTAAAAGCTTCAAGATTCACAAGAGGGGAATTCTCCTAAGCTTGTGATAACCACAGACCTTAATTCAGGCATCTTTACCAAGAAAAAACCTTCGACGAGGGAGCCGAAAGTGCTAAAAAAAAAACGCTAACTCGTTACTCTGCACCGCTCTTGCGTCACCGCTCCTCCGAGTCATGTTAGTAAACTCTGAGCACACGGCCCCGCTCCTATTTGAACACTGTCACACATTGATCCGGGGCACAATTACGTTAAATTCTTCCTCTACTTGAATCACAGCGCGTTAGCACAATGTTTACTTTCAGGAAGTCTCTTGAAGTTATTTCAATGTCGGTCGAGCAAATACGCCAGCGCCAGTGTGGAGAGGCTCACAGCGAGAGGCTCGTTTGTAGAGAGGGCGATCAACAGGTTGGCCAAATAAAGACGGCGCCTGCCGTTCGAAGGCAGCACACTGTCGGTACCTTTGCCCACCCACGTGCTAATGAGTCGGGTGCACACTTTAATCTGCGTTCCACTCAATTCCTCTCTCTCTCTCTCTTTTTGCTTCAGTGTGAAAAGGAAGCAGACCCTTTTTTCCTTTGACTTTTAATCACGTCGCACCTCCCGCAGAAGCACATTATAAAGTGAATTGCATAAGCATTTCCTTTGCTGTGCGTTAATGAAGCAAAATTAGAGAACAGAGTGCACCCAGCCATTTAATTAACATTTTTGAGTTGTTTATTTCTGCCTTTCATAGCAGAATAGCTTCACAATGCCTTCTGACTTCCACGGGTTAATTGCTTGGCATGTTATAAAAGGTCAATTTTCCACCTTTTCAAAATGCACTCTTGTAAATGTCCCTCCGGTTTGCTCGCGCTGAGCAGGACCGCTTCCTCCCATCTTTAACGCAGCGGGGGGTAACAGGAAGCTCTCCGCCTCGCCGCGCACAACGTTGTCATTGTTGACATGGTGTCCGACGCGCATATCTCTGTAAGGAAAGCCGGAGCACATTACTCACTAAGCAACAATTTGTTGCACGCTTTCACGCGGCTTTTGATACGAGTCTCGACTTTTGATACGAGTCTCGACTTTTAGACAGTAGCACCGCTAGTCAAGGGCATGAATCTTTCACACATGTGTGGAGAAACCTCAAACATCCGCCGGCACCCTCCAGAGCTCTCTAGCTGTCCTTTTCCATATCCAAAGCATGAATGGTAATATTTAATCGGCACGCAGCAGCTTGGTGTAATTAATCATCCTTTCTGCTTGGGAGGAGAGAGGAGGAAGGAAGGCACGCTGACGTACTGAGGCCAGGTAAGAAGAACCTGGCGAGAGAGCTATTGTGCTCCCGCTGGCTGTGAAGACTGCAAACCCCCCCAATGCTGCAATGCCTGACTAAACATGCCATCTACCACACGGTGAAGTGTTATTTTCATACTTAGAGGAGGTGTGAAAATCTGTCGGCGCGGTGCGTAAAGGGAAAGTGATTATACGGCAGTCGTTTGAAAGGCAGCGTAAAATTAATATCACTTTACAAATACTCATTATGAGAATGGATTTACTGGAAAAACATGTCCTACGTGACATCTATCGGCAAAGTTATTAAAAACTATTTTGATTTGAATGCAACAGATGCTCACTGCAGAGCTGTATGTATAATGCATGGAAACAATAACACTTATTTGTACTTATTATTTTACTGCAGGAAAAAATACGTTTCGTTAAAGGCCCGTTATAAATTAGTCCGTTTCAGAAACAAAAGCTCGGGCACCCCGTCGACAAAAGCAAAAGGGATATGAATTATCAATAAATAACTGACCAAAGTATAAGAAATATAATGTATTGTTAAATTAATATACCCTGTTTTTCAAATTGGGTTTGATTTGCTTTGGTAGAATTCACACACAATAACAATGACAGGCCTCATCCTGTTTAAAGTACGGTTATCTGTGCACTTTATTTTAATTTGATATCCTATATTTAATTGTAAATTGAATATGTTGTATGTATGTTTGTTGTCTATTGTTATGCACCACCCGCCATAACAAATTCCTTGTATGTGAAACATACTCGGCAATAAACAGTTCTGATTCTAATTAATTAATTATTTTCTGAATCATAGTTTACCATATAACATACATTAAATAAAAAGTACCAGTGACAATTACACGTCCTCACTTCCCCCAACAGCCCACATGGCAACGGGCAACGGGCAACGGGCAACCTTACCGCTGTTATCTGGTTGTCTGTGCTCTTCATTTTAATTTGATATCCTATATTTAATTGTAAATATAATATGTTCCTATTTCTTACACTGTGTTATGCACCACCCACCATGAAAAACTCCCATATGTGAAACATACTTAAGAAACTGTTCTGATTCTGATTAGCATCTTTCATTATTTTCTGAATCATAAAGTTTACCATACAACATACATAAAAAAAAAAAGTACCAGTGACAATTACACGTCCTCACTTCCCCCAAACAGCCCACATGGCAACGAGCAACGGGCAACGGGCAACCTTACCGCTGTTCCTTCTTCCATAAACCATCAAGGACCCGTCCCGCAGGCCGGCGAACAGGAAGCGAGCGGCGTGCTTCAGGCACAGCACGGGGCAGCCCTCGGGGTTGCGGAGGGTCGCCAGGCATTGAGCCGCGGTGTCCACGCTGCCGTACACCAGCACGCTGGAGGAACACAAGCGGCACAGGGCGGCGTGATGAATGGCCGTCGTTTGACATGACAGAGTGGCTCGTTTTCACGCGGTTTGATTTAACGGCGCACTTTGGAGCAAACGCATTGTGTGCGCGCAGCCACTCTGTCTTTCTCGTGTTGGAAACGCCATCTGAACTTTGCTGCATCTTATTGTCTTCTTCAGAATGATAAATGCACTTCGCTTTTGGTTTCTCTGTCTGAGACCAAAATGTTAAGCAGCATTGGAGATGACAGTCTTCCGAGTGCGCTAAATTGCTGAAATCTTTTTTTGTTGTTGTTTTGTATTACTGTGTATTTTTCCCCCTGGACAGACACTTATATTGAAAGAGAATGAGTCAGCATAATAATAAAAAAAACTGCTGATATATGATTTACGCTCTTATACAAAATGACTAAACACTGCTGTAAAGGAAAGTTACAGAAAAATGGTATAGTGGCTGAATCTGAAATCCAAGAGTATTCCCTTGTTTGGAAAAACAGAAACAAGCAATTTATTCACAGTAACTATGACGAAGACTGAGATTAAACCTGCGCCCTGTTCACTACGGAGGGGATCAAAGGGTTTATTGGATTTTTAAAATGTGATCTTAGCAGCAGTGACGCTGTGCTGTGGTATCAACTCTGATTTCTTGCTTTGATGAAATATTGACAAGTGAATCTATACTGTTACATCTCAAGGGACTGTAACAAAGGATAATACAGGACACGTTTTTACAACAGAGGATGTGGAGTATACTGAGAACTATGTTTGTATCTATGTGGTGCTTTTTCATTTCTTTCCCAAAAAGAAAAAGAAAAATCTAATTTCAGATTTTGACCTCATTCACCACATAAAGTTTGTTTCTCATTCTCTCCTCTCGTGCGTCTGCAGCTTTGTGTGATCAGTCGCTCACCGCCCGTCGTCTAAGCCAACGCAAATGTTGGCGCCGATCCCCGACGGGGCCTTGTGCACTCCGGCCTCCGCTTCCTCGGTCGGAGAAGGTTCTGGCACGTATTCCAGACAGCGGAGAGTGGAGTCTACCTGCAGGCTCTTAACAGTCCTTGGCATGGGTCTGTTGAGGGAAAATATCTCTATCTGCCCATGCGAACCTTCTCCACCAGCCACCTGTCGGGAGAGAGGGGGGAGAAAAAAAAAACTGGTTGTGAAAGGTCAGGTCCCCCATGTTAAGCTGTACCAATGGACTGAATCCTAATTCCACAGGTGATAAACTATTCTGCTGAAACAGAAGAAAAAGAGATGGGAAGAGCAGAGAGCAGAACCGGGCCGGCCTCCGTTAGATCATGCTTGCAGTGTCTTAATCAAATTATGGAGGCCAGAGGATAATGTGTCTTTGGTTAAACATTCTCTACCTGTCAGCAATTTAGATTTCAAAAAAAGTTTGAATCAATTCTCCTTTCAGACCTTGTCGTTTGTAGTCCACCCCTCACTTTTTTTTTTTTTTTAATATCACTTAGAATTTTAAACATATTATGTAATGGATTCACAATGTCATCTCTGCAACATCAAACAATTCTCATAAGTCTGCGATCTTTTCATCAGCGGAGAACAGAGAGGCGCTCGTACGTCTCCGAAAGGCTCTGAGTTGCTTGTCAATGAGGGATTTTTTTTTTTTTTTTTTTTTACGTGTTTATGAGATCAAGTGACTGATCTATTGCTGGAGTCAGTTCAACATGTTTTTTTTTAAATCTTCCTTTAGTTGGACTGACATTTGACATTAACATTTCCAAGGTCACGCTGAACCGTTGAGGTCGCTGCTCTCAGTACCAACAAATAAGAGCTTTTGAAAGCCGGGATCTTTTTCAGTGGCTCAATTTGGACGGAAGTTCCAACCACTCGACGCCTGGAGATGTCTGTGTCTTTTTGAAGAGGGACTTGTTTGTTTGGCTTTCGCCCTAACAAACAAGAAAGCAACCTTTAGAAGTCATAAAAAATAATAAAAAAAAAGGCCCACCAATCATACCGAGCTTCCCAGGGCAGTGTCTGCCTCAATGGAGGCTTGATTTCCTGTGCACCACATTTATATTGGCCTTTGTGTACGCCTGTCAAAGCCAATGCTGAGAAAACGAAGATGGCAGGAGCCCTCCAACCTATCGCCGATGCAATTCCAATTAAGGTGGCATTGCTCCCATTTCCAAACAATTAAAGTGTCGCTGTGGGTTTTCAATATGATTCCATTCAGTCATTACTCGCCTCGGTGGCTGTCCAGATAAAACAATGTCCTCCTCGGAAAAGAAAGCAGGGGAGGCTTGCTGCTAAGACACATCTGTATGAATCAGATGGCGTGAATGTGACAGGAGCTAAATATAGTCTTTAGCTCCTCTCCTCCACGCTCACCCTTATTTGCATGCAATCATTTGTTTGATTTGTATCAGCGTGCAGGATCTGGACAGGAGCGATCCTGTGGGCTCTTGAGAATGAGCCAGAACAAATAACGGTCTGTTGCACAGGGTGAAAAAAGAGAAGGAAAAAAAAAAAGATAGGGAGGCCTTATCTTGCAGCGAGGAGCCCACAAAAAAAAGTGACTGTGCAACCGGAGCCGGAGGCAAGAAGCCCCTCCCCCCCACATTCACCTCCCAAACTCCTCCGCTCACCACTATCAGCACTGACGCTGTCAACGAACACTTTTCCCCTCCTCTTTTCAATCCCCCCCCCCCTCCCCCCGTCCCCCCTTCCCCTTACGCCCGATATCCAGTGCAAATGCAGTGTCCTGACAAAGTCATCACTAGTAATTTAGCAAAATAGATATCTGGAGTCGTGCCCTGGACAGATCCCCTGCTCTCTCCGCTCGGGAGAAGCAGAAACTTCCCAAACAGTAAATGCTCTGCCAGCATTAATTAGATTGCTCTGGCCGCGGCGAGGAAGCGTGGGAAAATAGTCACGGTGGCACACTCTGCTCGATTGTATTTGCCACATTAGGAGGCCAAAATCGTGGGTCACCAGATTGTTGGTGTACTCCGACGCGTTCCAAGCTTCCCACCACCGACGCCTGCTGTGAATGCTGAGACGGAAACGTAGTATTTGAGCGAAACTTTGATTGGGTCGCCGAATAGTGGGCGGGCTTTAGAACGTAGCGATCCGCGTCCATCCCGATCTCGGATCTACGACTGAGGATGTGAACTAAAAGAGTGAAATGGGTGCTTTTCCATTTCATCTCGACTTTAATGGAGACTTTATTTAAAACGTGTAAAAGTAGAACGTTTTGAAAAGTGGGACAAGGGAGGTGAAGGCAAACAGGGAAACACCGGGGTATCAGGCTGATTAGACACAATGTCATTACTCTGATCAAAGCACACAGAAATCCCCGTAGCCCATCTCACTTTAACATGATTAGTGTCATAGTGCCCTTATTTGACAAGCCTGGCAGGGAGGTAGAACCAACTGGGGGCGGGAACGCTCAGCCACTAATTATTCTTGCTGGATAGGCTAGCCGTCACGATTATTCTTTAGCTGGGGTACCAGTTTGTTTTTTGTGCTGCGGTTACAACGTCGTACTGCGGAGTAACAATCACAGAGCTTGAAGGTCAGATGTGCTTCGTATCCTCCAAGAGGTACGTTCATCGTTTGTAAGGTCAGTTTACAGAACTTCTGAATGAGCAGGAATGTCCCATTAAGTAAACCGACTCGATTAAATTTACCGCCATTCATGATGAAAGACTGCAGAAAATAAAAGACCGAAGCAAAAGGTGGTTTCAAGGTAACATACGATCTTTAATACCATCAGAATACGGACGGTCCTCTTTCTATTAAACGGATACATGTACTGAGACGCTGTGTAGGGATTCCTCCCGTGTACTGTGGCCGTGGCTTAAAACTACATTTCCACCAAGAGGCTCCTGATTCATTTTAGTACAAGGACTACTTTTTGTGAAGGTTCCTCCAGGCCATTGTTGTTTGCGTTTCCAATCTAAAGACGCAGAAGAAAACACGTCCCTCAGAAAAAGTTCCTGTTGTCGATAAGGGGCATGAAGGTTGGGTGTGCGTCCGGTGGAGAGAGAGAGAGAGAGAGAGAGAGAGAGATTGAGCATGTTTGCGACCGTGAGGATGAAGTTAGCCGTAACTTTACAGCCGTGTGAAGGGATGAACAAAATAAACTGGTCGGGTTTCATTTAGGACTTCCTTCACGATAGCAGCGTTCGCCTCAAAGGAGCCACATGCCTTTTGGTCTCGACTGGGAAACATTTCCACGTTATTGAAATGCAAAGTCTTTTTTAGAATACCAAATGCGACTGCCTCCCAAATACAAATATGCAATTATAATTCAATCAAGAGGTGCACTTTATGTTTACTGAGCGACGCTTCATCTCGGTACACCTCGGACGTTTTCCTTCTCTACGTTTCAGATCCATTTTGAGGCAAACTTAATTGAAATTACTTGAAATTTAAATTAAATGTAATTCGTGTTGACCCGGTAAAGTCAAAAAAATAAATAAAAAAAATAAAAAACTATTTATTATTGACAAGCCCTCGGGGTTCCTTTGTTCTCTGGACTCACTACCGCCTCTCGATCACCCGGTGGAAGATATTTTCTGCAGCAGAATACAATGAAGTGTTTGGAATAAGGTCTAAACTGTAACTTCATCACACTGTTGATCATGTCAGTTCATGTTTTTTAGTGTTTTAAAGTAAAACTCTGGCCAGATGTTGGCACGTTGCACCTTTTAATGATCGGCATTCAGAAACCTGACTTGAGACTTGACTTAAACATGTCTCAGCTTGAATAATGTTCAAGTATGCTCTCTACAGATGACTGCTGAATCAACTGCAAACGGTTTATTGTGCACGGACGCAGGCCTTCGCATGTTCTAGCAGTGCAGCACACAGCATGTGGCCGAGCGCTACCTTTGTGCCTTTTAAATGGTGTGGGAGGACAAGGTCAGGGACATTTAGGTCATCTGTTACACTAAGTGCTCTCAGAGAGGCTGAAGGTGAGAGCGGCCTGTGCTCCTTCAAACACTGATACACAATCCGAGATGCCCTAAATGCCCTAAATGCCCTGTATCTCTTTTCCCCATCTGAGTGAGCATCCAGTCCTCTTTTAGAATAGCCCCACAAAAGCAGAAGTCTGAGACATTGAGCCGTAGTCGGCTGTCTTGGAGGACCTGCACTGGATTTAGCCACCTTTTAGGTCGAGAGGAGGATTATCTGTACCTGCTAAACTGCCCACGTTCTCTCAAAAAAGAAGAGGGAACAAAAATTGAAACTTAGAGATTAATAGCAGAGTCTCTGCATCGGTTTCCCCTGAATCCCTCCCTCCCCCTTTTCCTAGACCCGGCTAAATTCCCACAAGTCCGGGGATTGTGATGTGATAGTCTGGCGGCCCACTTTGCCCCGCTCATCATAAAGCACTTCATAGCAGTTACCTACCACTAGCCTTTATACTGCACTGTATTAATTCACAGTTTCCTGGCGACATTTTAAAAGAGAAAAATGGTGTGCATGCCCCATTCTTAGCCTTGAGACACATTTTTTATTCTGTCTTTTAATGAATGGGAGCAGAGTGTGGAAAGGGCATTTTAATGGTCATGGTAATTGTGTTAAAAGCTAAAAAATATCAGCAATTGTAAATTGCATTGTTTTGCCTTGTCGTTTGTTTCAGGTATTTGGCATTCAAGTGTGTGTGTGTGTGTGTGTGTGTGTGTGTGTGTGTGTGTGTGTGTGTGAGAAACCCATTACAGTACTTACCCAAAAGTAGCCTTGGGGTAAGGAGGTGCTCGCTGCAGAGAAGCCCAACAATGCACAGTGAACCGGATTGTGGAGGGCGGCTTCAAGCTACAACAGACAAAATGAACATTGATTTAGTGTGTGTCACGGCTCAATACAGACACCATAGTTTCTTATTCTTTTGACGCAGTCCCAAAAAAATAAAACCTTCTCAATGAACCATAACACTGGGCCTGAATGGCTCACTTTTCATTGGGTGATTGTTGACCACAAAGGGCCTCAACTCTGCCACCTACAAGAACTGTGTTAGAGTATATGGAAACAGTGGCTCGACCCATTACACATTTTTAAACGTCTGTCTTACATATATTTCCACTCTTGTGAAGATTGTATCTTATAGGCTGAGAGTGAATAATTCATACGCAAATAAAACAATGATATAAACAAACGATAATCCCCAATGGTCATATTTGAATATAACATGCAGAAGCAAACGTTGCAACTTTTGGCCTTTAGCTTTCATTCAACAAATCTAATTTCACCATTAGATTTGTTTCCATTTTGAGTTGCACTTCTTTTAGTAACCATACTGTTTCTTCACAAGAGGTCAAGAAGAAGTAACTCGTGAACCAAGGCAGTTGTCCGACTATCTAATATCAATAAAACGAGCCAATATCTTATTAAGAGGGGGAATAAATCTTTATTCCTGAGCCATATGGCAGATTTGTTGACCTGAAACGGAGTGATGGAGGCTGGCATTTAAAGTGTAGAGCCTGTGGCGGATGCATTAAACCCCCATGTGGTGGAAGCTGCTCTTCTAACCAGCAGTCCGGCTGGTAGGAAATGATTATTATTTTGGTGTGTGACCGCTAAGGGTGGGCCAGCTAATTTTGTGTTGTTGGGGTGGTGGTGTGGTGTGGTGTGGGGGAGTTGCTGGGTTTGAGATGGAGGAGGGAGGGAAGAGAGGGTCAGCGATGAGCACCGCACGTCTTTAACTGTCGTCCACCGCGGCGGCAACCATCAATCACGGGTAATTTATAGCCTCTCCGGGGCCAGGACCCTCCCTCTTTCCTCTCTTTTTGCGTGTGTTTGTAAACACTAAACAAAAGGAGGATGCTGGCCAGATCACTGCTCCCCCCCCGTCTGCACCGCCAGGCTATTCCTCCACTCCCCCCCTGTGTCTGTCTCCGTCTATTCATATTCACTACGCAGATGTATGGCTCGTCCTCTCTATCAATCTCTCAGTCCCACTTTCCCATTTCTCATTCCCATCCTTCACTCTTTTTTTTCTTCTTCTTTTTCCTCTGTCTGTGTCTTTTTTTCTCTCCCTCTCCCCGTCTGCCAGTCCTCCGTCAAGTGCGGTGAAATGTTTTTTTGATAGGTAATTAAGTGGCAGCCATAATAGTGTCCGTATGGAAACCCTGTGAGAGAGAGAGAGAGAGAGAGATAGAGAGAGAGATGGTGGACCAGAGGGACCTCAGCGCTGTAACGGACGGTGCTGGTAGTTCCATGCTGGTTGGATTTTATCAGTCACCTGAGACTGGCGAGCATCGCAGGCCAATCTTTTTTCGACCGAGACGGCTTTATATGTTCTCACTCTCTGGAGTCGGCCTGCCAGTGTGGGATCCGTCCAGTCCATCAGACCATCGCAACAGTATAGTCAGGTATTCAAAGGCAGGAATGTGCATTGAAGTGTAAATGAAGAGGCTTGTTCCTTAATGAGATAATTATCATTTGAAAAATGTGATGTGGGTATGAGAAGAAATTTCATTTTGGAACATAATACAAGTGAGCTATTTGCAGATGACACCCTATTATTCATAGGAAATGTTAAACAGCACTCCTCTAACCGCATGGGACAATTATCTAGCTCCACACAATCCCACAATAGTAAGAATGAAACATATTGTCCATATTATCAATTTGGAATTAAACATTTCGACTGTTACATGAAGCAAAATTTAATGTGAGAATGGCTCGATGTGCACCAGACTACTGAGGACCGGGATGGATCGTGTTCCCAGTAAAGGGCAGACAGTGACTGGGATCAATACAGTAAACCACTGGTCCACTTATTGGACTCGCAAAGAGACCGGGAGAACATAACAGCGAGGCCCTGTGTGGATAATTTGCACCTGTGAATGTGGAAATCATTTCGACGGGCACAAAGGAAATGTTGTCTCCAGCAAAGAGCGTTGCGTTGGCGATCCAGATGCTAATACGGTATCACTGAGACGCCATTTAAAAATCAATGAGATCCAAGCGTTCTCCAAGCCAATCGTCAGTCCTGTTTAAAGCACTCACTCTGTGCGTGCGTGTGTGTGTGTGTGTGTGTGTGTGTGTGTGTATGTGTTTAGTTGGGAAGTAGAGAAGCTGCAGCTTTTCCCAGGTGCGGAGGCAGGAAGGTGAGCCTGTAAGCCGGCTGATGAAGGTATGATGGAGGACGTTGGGGAGCGTGGGTAGGAAAAGGGAGGAAACGGGCAGGTGAGCTAATTAAAGCGAGATTTGTTGATGTGATGAGAGGGCAGCCTCCCAGCTGCTGGTTACCAGTGACCCAGTGGTCGACAGAGAGTCCGCCCCACCCATTACCCCGAGAGGGCGCCAGCCCATATGCTGGTTCCAGGTGGCAATGGTTATCCATCGCTTTCCTGGAAGATAAACGTAAAAATGTGTGTAATTGCACCAATTCCTGCAGGACGGAGTGGATGTTCCATTTACTCCGACTGTCTTTTATCTGCCGTGAACATTTCCTGCCTAGTTACGCACCCACGGCTCTTGGCTCTGTGTGTCGACAAATGTGAGGAGAGGTGGTTATTGGTCGTGGTCTAATATGACAGGGAAGGGTTTTTAATGATTCATGCGTTTGGCTGTCAGACTGTCTGAGCGGTGTCCCCTTGGTGAGGGTGACTTCCCCGAATCCAATTAATGTTGTTTTACTTCCCAAGGCTACTCAGGTGCACTGATTTCCCTTACAGCAACTTTCCTCTGCAAGTGCTGTGAAATCTGCTCTCCAACATGCGGGGGTGGTGGGATGTGGGGGTGGATTTACCACACATCCGATTCCTGACAACCGCCATCCAAACGGGGGTCCATGCATCATAGCCACCCGGGGCCCATAATATTATCAATGACAAGACACATTGCAGCCAGCGTCGCATTGTTTGGCCTCCACCGTGCTTATGTAATGGATTCTCTTTATTGGAAAGAGTTCCTCTTCCTCACTTATGAGATACTGCATTAAGCAAAAACTCCTGAGCACGCATTTCTGCACTCCGAAGAAGGGGAGAAAGAAAAAAGAGTTTGCAAATATTATATATTGCACTGTATAGCCTTCTGAAAATCAAATAAAAAATATCATCACCGTAAAAATGGCATGCGTACGCAGAGGTGGGTGCTGTATATTAAACCCAGGCACAGAAAATATGGATGCATTTTTTTCCCTCCTAATTCCATGGTCACAGTGCCTTCCCCCAATTCCACATACCAACAATCTTTTACACGCACTAACAAGCACTAATAGAAAACTTCCACTGTTTATTAACTGGTAATTGACTGGTGCTGGCGCTCCTTCCCCACTGCAACCGCACTGCCTGAGGCTACAGGCAGGACGGCCACAGAGTGAATTGCCAGTCAACCTGAAATTGCTTACATCCAGAGCAGCGCTACAGGTAATGCACACTAAACAAGCTACCTACATGAGAGACTCTGCAAAGTTGCTGCTCGAGTTATCAAAAAGGCGAGCTCTGATGGAGAGCGGCGTCTCTTCATTGATTTCTTCGTGGAATATAAAATGATGCTGAGTTTTTTTTTACCATGTTTTGTCTATTTTGACCTTTTCCGTCAACATAAGTTGTGTACCTCTAACAGCGCGTCTGCAACATCCATCATGATAGGAATGTGTTCTGCAGCCGGCCCTAATGTAGTAACTGATAATGACCTTCTCTCAGATAATGAACTGCTAATATTCTACATCCATAACATGCAATTGGATCATACTCTTAGGAATAGAAGGATGAAAGTAAGATCCTTCCTACTTTCCTTCTTTGTTTGCCTTCAGATTTTTTTCCACTTGTGCTAGAAAGTCTAATTGAAGAGGTGAGCGAACAAAAAACAACAACACTGAAACTGACTTTCCTACAGTTAAACCAAAAAACAATAAGAACGGGAATGTGGAAAAATCTGTGCAGCTGGAGAAACAAATAAAGGATCTGTAAAAAAAAAAAACTCCTACGCACGGGGTGGAAACATTCAACAATCTTCCAAGTGAAATTACCAGGGTCACATGGTCAGTTTACCTGACTGAAAAACAAGATGAGTACCCTAAAAAGTGGACCTTCATTTCCGACTACTTATTATTTCGTCTGAAATCCCTCCATCATCCAATCGAAAAGGTTGGGAACGGTTTCTCTGAAATAAGTCATAAATTAGAATTTCGGACGCTTGCATCATTTTTTCACTGGCAGGTGTGGTGTTGCATGAAGGTAAATTCTGATATCCATCAAAGATAAAGCATTGAATTGTGGGTTTTTAGCACAAAAAAAAGAAGTACTGAAGATGTTACCTGTTTAACAAATGTTTTTGTTCGACTGTGGGAATTTTTGAGGGCGCAATACAACATATTTATTTTACACTTTGGAAACAAGGGCACTTTAATCTGGGAGCAAAAAGGGACTGATGTTGTTGACACAATGATCAACCAATACAAGGATTTATTTCATCCTATAGTATGTGAACATTTATTTTCTGTAGTTTAATCAGGGTGTATCTGATACATACATGTTGAGGTAACTAGTTAGGTTAAAACTGCGTTTTTGCTTAAAAACGAAAAATAGATCCCATGACACATCATCAAGATATTTCACTCAAACTAATGCAATCTCATACAATAGTCCTGCAATAGATGTTTCTGAGAGGTATCGATTCTACTGTTTGGTCATTTAGGAGGCCTTTTTTGCGTTGCTGTTGTGTTGCGTTATACTGACAGGTGTTCATATAGCATATATCTGTGAGGGAAGGCTAAATAAGAAAAACACATCTCTGTATAATTCAGTAGAGTACAATAGCAGCACAAGCTGCATCTTCCAAAATGATCAGACAGCTGCCAACTGAATGTATATGCACTGCACAGTATGTAGTCTACATAAGCTCTTATATACACACACACACACACACACTCTCTGACACCACCATACGGGGACAGCAAAACACTGTTTGCTCATTATCTGTTTTCCAATACATCATACTCTCGTAATGAAGCTAATACAAAAGGGCAACAGGATCAAAGTTGGAACTTGCTTTTTTCACGTTATGATTTCATGAGCTCGATGTCACCCTGCGATTTAAAATTCCTCCCGCATCTCCACGCGGACATCAAAGGGCCAACCACCTGCTGCGCTCGCAGGCCTGCGTTACGTTCAGAATATTCAAAGTCATTGGAAGACAATAAGATTCAACCATCTGCACGAGAGGGCTGAGAAGACAGTCGGATGTTTCACTCTTGACGGCCATCAGGTGCTTCAGAGGAGGCAAAACCATCTGGCTATCAGCTGATTATTAAAACCGGCTCAGGACATTTGCCTCAATTTAACAATCACTATCTGTACAGTAACGATTCCCTGTCTCCCCTGGCTGTGCCGCAGATCATATCGGCAATAAGTGGAATGAAGTCGGAGCGCGGTTTTGCATATCGCCGCTCAGAGCCACCGCCTGACATTGGTAGGACATCACAAACTCATATTCATGACTCGACTGAGATTTTCTCCCTTCGTGTCCTTCACCGCTCCTAGCTGAACGATTGCAACACGCCCAATAAATGTGATGCAAATTCGCTGTGTCGCTATGCCCCCCCCCACCACACACACACACACTCCTGCTGACTCCTGCGGCCATGGCAGTTCCAACTCTGGATGAAAGCCGTGCGCTGCCCCTGCATTAATGGGTTCAAAAGAGGACTACGGGCCAAAACTTCTGCGTGTAGTCAATCACTTCCTCCATCTCCACATCCGCACGGGGGGGGGGGGCTCTGGATGAGCGATCTTTACCCACCTCAAAGACAGAAACTGACACAACTGTTTGTCAACACGGGGTACGAGATGAAACCCCGGGCACAAGAGTGGACCAGGCTTTTCTCTAATCCTTTATCAGATGGCAGGAAACGCAGAACAAAAGGGAGCTGTGGCGCCAGCCCGGTCCCCGCCATGTGGCGGCGGCCGCTACTTTTGGCAAAGGAAGCTCTGCATATCAAGGAGCACCTCCCGAATTTGAATCTGCCCCCTTTTACAATCCTTGGATCCTAATTCTGTGGTGGCCTGTTTGGCGCGACATGAGACAAACACGAAATCACAAGTGTTCCTCAGACAGGAATCTGCACTTCGGGCCCATTGTTTCAAGCCCGTGTTTTCATATTCAAAAGCAATTTACATCTTTTCTAGCCACGATGTTACAACCGTCAGCCATTTCATGACAGAACTAAAAAAAGAAAGAAAAAGAAGAATATATATATCAGGTCAATTCATTAGTTAGAACTTTCTAAATGGCATACTAGTTCCTATTTGCACAGTACTTTATAAGAGAGCAGAGGATAAAGACAACCTGTCATTGAAACCTCTCAACATGGGCCGGCACAATAAATCGAGCAGCATCCAGAGTGGTAAGTCTTGAAAGCAAGTAGCGGGAAGACTAATTAACAGAGCAGAGAACAAGGAGCGAGCGTATCACTGCAACAGACAGGATGTGTTTGCAACGATAGGAAATCAAAGAGGAGAGAGAGCCCTTCTCCCCTTTTCCTTTTGAATTGATGCACCTTTTTCTTTTTGTTGCCTCTCCACATTGACGTGGAAGGAAGAATGTGACCAAATTAGCACATTTAGCAGATCTGCAGGATTTCCCTTCTGGGTAAATAATTTGTTCCCGCACGCTATCTTGACAAGTACAGAGTGAGCAGAGACTCGGGGGCCAGAGAAGGAGGACGCTGCTCTGAGGCATTGCTGGAGCGTCTTTGATTCCCTGTAATTAGTATGTTAACTGTCAGAGCAACAGATCAGGCCCTTTGCAAACAGCGTCAACGTCAAGCGGGGGGGGGGGGCACCCGGTCCGCGTCCATACAGACGCCGCACTGCCCTCTGTTGGCGGGGAGAGCAATGAAGGGGGAAACTACAATGTAATCACCATGTAAATTAAAGCAAGGCAACTGAACGTACACGCAGCAAATTAATCTGTTTAGTGCACCTTAACTGTGAAAATCAGACTGAGCGGTTGAAAAAGAAAAGAAAACACCCTGATCCTGTCATTACATTGGCAAATTAAATCCTTTTCCACCGTCCCTGTTCCAGCTGTTTAGTAAATTAATTAAAAGCTCAGGTGCACGGGATGCAGTGATGACACGACTACATTAGCATGCTGATGCTAACGCGGTCTCTCTGGGATCTGTTTCAATGCACGTCGTATTCATGTCAACACACACACACACACACACACACACACACACACACACACACACACACACACACACACACACACACACACAGAGCACAACAGGTCTCGCCGTCAAAGTGTGAGGGAGAAGAAGGCTGTGCTGTTGACATCCATTCATAATGCAACTCGTATCTGCTGTGATTGGTTACATCATCTTTGCCTTCTTTTGGAACACTAGAAACCTAATAATGAATCTGATAAACTCAGAATCCATTGTAACTTATACTCTTTAAATTTATTCTACAGTCACTTATGAAAATTATGAAACGCACAGCTCATACAGCCCCCTCCTGTTAATAATACCAGCCCGTCAGTCACCAGGAGCGCCCGTCACAACTACATTTCTGCCTCCGTGGCTCTTTGGCTGTTTGCTGCTGACATGGGACTTATCGCAAGCAGAGGTAGCAGAGCCAGCAGAGCTGCTGCTTTTGGCCTGAAAGTACCTTATAACCATTACTTGAGTTTAATAAAATTGACTTCTGAACGGGGCAGAGCATATAGAGAGATCCGGATCTGCAAAGGAGAAAGCCTCCCGGTGCAATAGTTAAGAGGTCGGAAACTGTCACAACTCTCTCTGAGTTGGTCTCTGCAAATGCCAAAGTTTGACTTCTGCCCTGACCTCCGCGAGAGGTGCTCTTTGATCGGGAGTGTTAAGCAGCCAGAGCTGGTGGGCTGTCACTTCCGCCTGTATTCGTGACAGTGACACGTCTGGTGTGTCTGGAGGTGGGTTTGTAGCGCCGACCAGGAGGGCCGGGCCGCATCCGCTCCGGCAACGGGTCCGGGGCGGCACGCGTAAAAAATTAGATTGACACTTAGTCCCGCATTTAAATATTCTGCATGCCGAAAGCTTTCAACGAGCAGCAGCGGTCCTGTTGCTTTTCTCTTTTGTGGAGGGAACTGCGGTACATGTTTACGGCGAGTGGCTGCAAAATGTACACACCTACATTGGAGTTAAGTGCCGGTCTCAGTGCGTCTCACCAAACACACTTCATCAAATCAAAATTGATCGGGAGATGTGTTACACTGAATTCCTTCGCATCTCCCACACAGTGAACCGTGCGAGAAGCCATCAGATACGTTTTACAGAAGAAGAAAAAAGACGTGTTAGTATCTATGGGTTTATTATTGCAGAGCGCACCTGTTGTTTTTGGTAGTGGACGCCACATTAGACTCTGCCACATGCTCGATGCTTAATATTAGGTGAGCGTCTCCGAGAGATGGAATGCCAACTATGAAATGGAAATCACACATCATGCAGAAACTCACGTTCTGAGTTTTAGCACTCGTGACTGTGTGGGTTTTAAATTGAAGGTAGAAAACGCATTAAGCAGCTGATGGGCATCCACTGATGGCCTACTGGCAAGATCACTCGTGAAAATGATCATGAAGCCAAAAAAAACGACTAAATAGAGAACTAAAAGCGTGGCCCAGTCAGCGTTGTTGAGCATCAGCGTGATTCATTTGACCCTGATGGTCACAGAAAAGCCTGCAAAAAATGCAGATTAGCCGAGATGTCTAACACATAAGGAAAAAGAGAACCGCTCTAGATGAGGCTCAAGTCTGGAGCACAGGTGCATCCCGCTGTTTGTGTTGTGCTGTTCGCAAGAAGGATATTACTGCAGTGGTGGAGAGGGAGCTGCCACGTGTGGTTAGAAGGAGCTTTTAATCCATGCTGTGGCATCCGCTCTCAGCCAAGGCGGAGAGGCGGCTGATATCTGCTTCTCTGTAAAGGCAGCGGACGACCTTCAAGAAAAACAGAGGGGGGAAACATCGCATTGAGGTGTCGATGCGATGACTTTACCTTGAAAAAATTAGAAAAAAAAAACAGGCGAGAGAGGGGGAGAGGGAATAAATCAGCAGAACGGCGTTGCAGCAGGGAAAGGCCACCTTTTCACACTGTCCTCTTTTTTAATCTATATTTCATAACATAGTATCTCATATGCTGTGTGCTGTGTGTTACAGTGCACACACACACACACACACACACACACACGGTCTTCACACTTAGTTATTTTGGCTTCATCCTTACCTGTCAGAGCCGTTGAGTTGCAGACAATGCGGTGCACAAAGTGTACTTGCCACTCAACAAGCTCATTTTCTGCACACGCGGTCGCTTTCGTGTGGTGGAGCTGAATGCACATGGCCGCCGCTGCTCTGCTGTCACTCCATCAGCGGGGCGGACGGACGACGCGGCGAGCGAGAGGGCCGTGCACCGCATGCCCCGAAAGCACCCGGCTAGTCCGAGTAAACAAGCGCACCCCCCCAATTGACCCGGTACAGTGTGACAAAGACAGAAACGATGACCTATCACGTGTTCGATGGATTTTGAGGACTGAATCACACCGAAAAAGAAAAAGAAAAAAGACGGACATAAATACAAAAACAATGATAATGGTGATCTGTGTGATCTATGTAAACTAGTGCAGTGTATAACCGGTGAGTTGTGACCGAGCTTTTTTAGCGTTTTTTTTTTTTTTCTTCCCCCGAGCCGAGACACAGAGGCTAATCCTCTCAGAAAAAGAGAAAGGAAGCTAACCCTGATGCGGCCCGAACCCTTTCCCAGTTTGTCATTACGCACTTCAAAGCATACATGATGAAATCCCCCAAGGTATTATAAGAGCTCTGCATGGCACAGCAGCCGTCCTCAACCCCGTCCCAGCCTAATGCCTCTTAAACGGAGTCTGGCAACATGTCCCCTGTACTATTTCCAAAGTCTTTGTAGCCGTGGATGTTTAGGAACCTTTTAGGGTTGCAGAGGGAGAGGTGCTTTCCTCCTGGAGGAGATACGAGGCGTTTGAGAATCATTACGCCGCCGCGGGATTCCTGTCCCCTCGCCGTGAAATACTGCACACACATACAGTACGGCCATGCGCCTCTTTGCGAATGTTTAGATCGGGACAGGAAGCGGGCATTGATCTTCTTCAAAGCTCTTTTGAATGAGTGCGTATAATGAAATACAGTGTGCAGGGAAATATGTGTCCTAGATAGAGACAGGCACATAATTTAAGCCATTCAGTTCCATTCAGTGACGCCATCGAATGCCACTTGTCCTACAGCGTGCTGAGCCGTCTGATGATTCGGTTTCATAAACGCTTCTGTTAGAGGTCTTCACACTGACGCAGCCTGCTGCACACGACTGAAAGAAACAGCTGGTTCATCCAGTCAAGCGGGGCGGTGAGGGAAGCAGCTGAGTTAAGTTCTCCAATACAACGCAGCCGAAAATAAATAGAACTCCAGTCCCTGCAAACAAAACGCCTCTGTTTGCGTTTTCAGGTGATTATTCCTGGATATGGCTGCTACTTCTGGGAGTCGGAAGGTCTGCAAACTATCATGTTCATTGTTTCGCTAATCATTTAGTCGATAAATTGTCATGAAAAGATTCAGATTACCAGAGCTCAAGGTGACGTCTTTGAATTGCTTGTTTTGTCCAAAACTATCCACTAAAATTGAGGCTGCAGTTTGGCATCCTTCTTCGACATTTAATGAATCGATTGTAAAAACAGTGGGCGACTTATTTGCCGTTGATTGTCTATGCTCTGTGACACTTAGGAACAAGCCTGCAAATGTCAGAAATGTAGAAATGTTCTAAATGTTAAATATATGTTCATCTGGAACAATTACAGGCATCCGTCCTGTTAAAATCAATATCATGCACCGACGAGCTACAAAAAAAAAAAGAAGCTTTTAATTCCTCCATATTTAACAGCTGATTCTCCTGGTTCAGCTGCTACCTTTTTCCGCTGTAGCATCTCCTAATAATCTCTTAACCCAACTACATCACACTCTCCCTCTGGGCTGCTCTGTTTCATCTCTCCAAACGGCAGAGAGCGAGGGCAACGAAACGGAGCGTGCATCGACTGTCTAAACAACAAGGACCATCCGACTGCGGTTTGTCTATTAACAAAGATAGCGTCCGGCCCTGTGCGTGTGTGTGTGAGGGAGAGAGAAAGAGGGGACAAGAAGAAAATGAAAGAGATAAATTGAGAGCAGTCCGTCTGCCCCCGCTGTTCTCACTCAGCAGACTTGTGATAAGGTTTATCTCCGGTGCCTAACGAGTTGGCCCAGTAGCCTCTCCAGCTTCCCACAGAGCCGCACACAGCCAGCAGTAGGTTGAGATCCCTCAGGTGACCTGCGCGTGTTGTTCATGCTACGCTGCGTTGGAACTTTATTTTCTGTTCGGGAAATGGCTTCGGCCCCTTCGGCCACATCTCTTTTAATCTGGGATTTCTTTCTTTCTCTCTTTTTTTTCCCCCTTCTTCTTCGCCTCCTTTTCTTCATCCTTTCTACTCACTGTAACTCAGACTGCCAAGAGAAGCTGCAAGAGCTGGAGAAAGAGATGCTGCGGAGCTTTGGCACAGAGAGGCGTGTGTGTCCCAGAGGCAGTGGCTGAGGCAAAGATGGAGACACAGTGAGGGAGAGGAGGAAGGGGGGTGCTGCTGAGTTAAGCCCCTAATCACAGTCTGCTCTGCATGAAGGACTTAAAGTCACTCCATTTAATGCTACCTTCTCTTTAGAAAAAGAAAAAAGGGAAAGAAATACTACTGCTTACCTCTCCAGCTTTCTGATACCCAGCCCCCCCCCCCCCCCCTGCCTGCTCCTATCACAACCCATTCTTGTGATGCAGAGAGGCGCCAAGAAATACAGCCAAACATACGCAGTGAAACATGCAACTCTAGCACATGCATTGAGAAACTTAAATGAACATGTACTCGCTGACACAGCAGCGCGAGCATTACCGTCCCCCTTTAATCTAAACTTTCGCCTGAATAACAGCGAGCGACCGTCACGGGTCTTTACAGCTTCACCGATGTGAGAAGCAGACATGTTCGGTTCGATAGCCGTCGGGAGACGACGCCACGTGAAAACCGCATCGCGAGGCCGCCATGTCCTGCACCGCCGTGCTCAGGTGCTTCATTTTGCTCGTGCGAGAAGAGGAGAATACATACGAGCGGATCCTCGAGAGACTGCAGGGTCCCACTGGCTCAAAATACATTAATTGAGTTGGCTCCGCTTCCAGCCAGGTGGAACACACTTTGGCAGAGCACTCTGGAACGTCGGCGAGATCTTTTGGGAAATCCCCCCCTCACCCCCTCACCCCTTACTGTGTCAAAGTTACACTTTCCGCACTTCCAGCTGCCGTTTCACCTCAGCTTCCTGTCTCGTCCGCTTGGCCGGCAGACTGCGGGTTGGTGTAAAGATCTTAATCTAATGTTGGAACATTGATTTATGCTTGGGTGTCCCACAGCCATTAAGATAATTGCATGATCACTTTATAACATCCTCCCCCAGCGACCGTGGTAATGTGGCTCCCCCCCCCACCTTGCTCAGCGAGACCCATAACCACATTATGGCGCAAGAAGATGTGGTCGGGAATATCATCTTTCAGCCCCTGCAAATTGATTTTATACCATTTCCACTGACTTCGAAACCCCTTTTAGTTTATCTCTCACCTGTGCTGACCATTTGATCTATCGGAGGCTTCTCGGTCTTAACAGCTCGTATTGATCGAAATGCTTCAGCTCAGCATCTTAGGGGAAGCTCTCGTGTCACCTTGTAATTCCAACAGTCGAGGTGTTTTTGAGTGAGATCATCGCTGAGACAGTGTATTTTTAGCTGTTAGGGCAAGACAAGTGGGCTTTGATCGCTTTCAATGGGGATTGAGTGTGTTAAATGGCACTATGATCTCTTGCAACAAAATCTTTATTAAAGTAAAGATCCCGCCGCCACGATGGACTAATGGCTGCTTAGGAGGAGAATTTAGCGTCAGTGGAAGTCAAATTGTTTTGACGGATTGAGCCAAACGGAAGCACTTTGCTTCCTGAGTAGAGACGCTCGGCTCAGAAAGATGCAGCGACGCCGCACTTTAGACTGACAGTTTAAAAGCAAGATGATCCAGCTGAAAAGATCATATATTCCATGGTTTATTCCTACATAGTAGTAATAGTATTTGTGCTTTATTATTTTATTGTGCACATCCAATTAGATTAAACTGATAACAGCCAGAGTATAAAACAGTTAAATTCATGTGGTATTATGTCATCGCTCATCATAGAGTACTTTTTTTTTATTTTAAATCTGTTAGTTTGTTGTACGGGTTGGACAATATGACAATATGTACCAGGGTTGCGATGCCGTTTACATCGAGGTAGCTTCTCCTTTCTTATAAATGGATCTGCAGGATTGCTTTTGCTTTGATATACTGATAGGATTAATTTGCATAAATATGATAAAGTACCTTGTTTTGTCAAGTATTTATTTGACCAATTTATCATATATCTTTTTGTTTTATATGTGTGGTTTCTCTGCTGAATATGAAATAATTTCTGGATCACAAAAAAAATTAAATAATATATATATATATATATATATATATATATATATATATATATATATATATATATGTAATGCAGCTAAGCAATAGTCCATATGACAGTAAACACTGGAAGTCTTCCAGTGTTTACTGTCATATGGACTATTGCTTCGCTGCATTGGCTCTACTTTTTTGTGTTGTCTAAGTACAGAATTGAGCTAGTTTAAGTAAATGTGTGCAAACAGGCATGAACAGACAATGACATTCAAATGTCCTCCTTTTACAACATGTACTAACTGTTTAAGAGTACATTTGATTTAGATCTCTTGAAACTTCAGCGTAAACGGTGCACCTGTTCTCTCTCAGAAAGTATCCTTACCTTCCTCTCTGGTGACTTTGTGGCAAAGACAGGCATGTGGCAGGCGAGCAGCGGACACGAAAACGGGGCCATCGCCTTCCCTTCGTCCTGTCCACATAACCAGCCTGGTGAATTCTCCTCCCCTGGAAAAGAAGAAAAAAAAGAGAGACTTTTTGCTACAAACTTGTTGCTATAAGTTTACCAACTTGTTTTATTGTTCTTGTTTGACATCGTGCATCTGACCCTCACAGTGAGCCGTAGCCTCCTTCGAGCTATAACACCACGCAAAATCACCAGCGAGACATTCCGCTACCGCAGGTATGTAATGTATGGACGGTGCTATCAGCGTGTGAATGTTACAATCAGCCAGAGGCGTATTCCCATGTCGTAGGAGGCGAGGCCGGTGTGCTGCCAACACAGGGCCTCAGCGGTGATTAAACCTGCTCTTAATCAACAGCGAGAGTCAGTCCCAGCAGGAAAAATGCAACTGCTGGATTGGAGATATAACAATGGATTGGCTCGTAGCTCGGAGCCTTACAACAGGTGCACCTCTGACAAGGCCCCGGGCCAATCAGCCAAAGTACTCCCATTATGTAATTTTGTAATCATAAATTTCAATTTACAGAAACTAAACTGTGCATGAAATGTAACAGCTTGCTCAAATTTGCTTCCTGCTTTGTTGCCATACGTTACCTCGGAGGAAGCTACACTTAATATCCGTCGCTTGCCTCCGAGGCGCGGCCACAGATGCACCGGACTCATTTGCAGAAAGTAAAAGTGGGGTTTGTTTGATGAGAGTATTATTTGCTCACTCTTTCTTGTGGTAAACTAGTGAGGGGAGCACCTCAGGGCCAAATAAATGAGCTGGCACCGAAGGCACGCAGGCTGTAAAATGTGTTTTATTTCTCTGTTTTGGCCACACAGACACAACTCTTGTCAGGACAAACTTCACTGATGTTTAGACTGACATTGACTTATTTTTTTATTGTGTACACGACCTTACAAGAACATTTAAGTTACTCATATTTACACGTTTCACAAATATTCCTGAACAAACATACATCTGACATCACTTGACAGTTTGCAAACAGGAATCACAGCGGAGCGAAATCCTTCATGCATTCAAAGCTTGAGTGCATCAGAATAAACGACAACACGCATTCATACAAAAGGCGCACATCAAGGACAGGGATGAGCAGCATTGGGTTGGATGTTTTCATGTGTGAAAGAAATCTCGTATTCAATGACTGTTTGCTCTTGGATATTTCATTGTTCCGTTTTCAATCATTTTTTCTATAGTATCCAAAACAATGGATACCTAAGCACATGAGAATAAAACAGAAACTATTCACTGTCCAACCGCTGCACTTTGAAAATGCTGACAATAGAGAGCAAATAAAATAAAATAAACCTGCGACAGTGGTACCGTTTTCCCCTTGTGAGTCTGTGCGTGAGTCATCGCGGCCAAATGTGGACACTTAAGAGGTCTACTGTCAGTAAGGCGCAGGGACCGTTGGGCTAAAGCATGGCGGAATTAGAAAGCTAGCTAGCTAACTAGCTAGTCAGCCGCTAACTAGCTAGTCAGACGCCCCCTAGCGACCTTAATGCTGCACTGGTTCCAGAGAATAAAGCCGGACAAAGTTGTCAGTTGCTGCCTTTACTGTTGAGTCCATAGTTTACTGTGAAGAATGGGGTGTATAATGATAAGGTTTGTAAATCATTCACTCATTTATATTTACAGTCGTCTCGAGTTGTGCAGTGTTCTTTAATAATTCATATTCCGGGGAGGGGTTGGCCTGTGGGCCGACTATCCCTCAGCGAAGCCCCTGCCAGGATACAGAGAGGTGTGAGGTCACTTAATAAAAGACTTTAATTGAGGGCAGATTTGCTGCAGGTGGGGAAGCAGGGGCCAGTGATTTCCTTTACCCCAGAGTAATCATCAACTTCTTAAAGCTAATTATTAGATTAGCATAAATAATGTTCCGTTTTGGGTACGCTGACTTCTCCGACTTAATTTGTGAGTCAGTAAAAAATAAGTCCAGTTACCAATTTAAAAACAAAATAGAGGCAAATTCACAGAGAGAGAGAGATAGAGAGAGAGAGAGAGAGAGAGAGAGAGAGAGAGAGAGAGAGAGAGAGAGAGAGAGAGAGAGAGACTGGGACACAAATGTGAGGGAACACAAATTACTCTTAACCTTCAGTCCCATGTAGTAATGATGATGAATATCGCTGAACAAATGAGACGCACACAACTAAATCGAAAACGGCACAAAATAGGGACGCGCAGGCCACTCACCTGAAAACACACACACAGAAACACACAAACACACAAGTCTATATTTCTTTATTTACTCAATAATTCCATCAGTTGGACCTCTTCCACAGAGAGTTGTTGCACCAGCCTCTTCCACAGAGAATTACCTTTTCTGATTTTCTTGGTATGTATTTGGATAGTTGTAAACAGGAGTATAGGAGTAGGATATAACCATAAAAATAGCTTGATATTGATCTATTCAGGCTATCTAACTACAAAGCGAGGAGTCTTTGTCCTTTGCAAATCTCGGGATCCATTCATCCGATCTTCTTCGCGCTTCCCGTGGATGTATTGCTTGGGGACTAAAGGACGTGCGGTGTCAAAGTTCATGTAAAACTTTGAATAAGCAGGAGATAGAGATCTGTGCAGCAGCCGGAGGGGGCGGGACCTCAGGGCTCGGCTGGGCTACAAGTCGCGGCACATTGATTGCGGTTCACTTTTGATGGCGGATGCTGCATATACGAATGTTACGGCGGAGAGGCGACACTTCACTCGGACCGATTTGAGCGGGTAAACGTTCAATACGCTCCAAACTGTCACGCCCACTGACATCCCTGCAGGCAGCCATACTGGGTGCCAATTCTTGGGGCCGCGCTCTCTAAACGACTCAATGGATAAATCAATTTATTTATTTATTACCTTATCTAATGTTAATGTTATCTGAATTTGATATACATTTCCACTTCTTTATTTATGTATTTATATATTTCTTCCCATCCTGTGTGGAAGAGGCGGGGAGAGAGAACGGGAGAGGGCTGCAGTGAGGTTTGCAATAGATAACCACAGAACACTGTTCACACGACTGCCGAGAGGGCATGCTATTCATTTCTGTGCAAAAAACCCAGTGAAGAGATGTGGGGGACAAAAAGTTCCTACATCTAAAATACTACTTGAATATATCAATCTTACATTTTTTCAACTCTAAACTGTACTTCATGGCTGTGTTCATTCTGGGTTTCCTCTGGTCCAGTGCCCTGTGAACTGTACCTCACGCTACATTAACATCATGTTGGATTTACCATAAATAGGATTTACCGACGGGGGGGGGAGAAAACGCACACAAAAAAACACATTCACGTCAGCCTCCTAATGGTAATTACAAGTAGGGCCCTTGGACATGCGAGTTGCTGCGGCTCCCAATATGTACCAATTAGTGTCATGTGTGTCGACGCAGGAAGAAAACTGTAGCAAAGCCACTAATGCTAGCAAATTACAGCCCATACGTTATATTACTACCAATACAATAAACTGGTTGTTTTGCATTTGGGTGGTCAATTAGTTAAATGCAAAGGCTTGGAATATGATTATGTTAAATATATAAAAACATGTTATTCACTGCATACAGGCCTCATTTGATTCATAAGCACCTGTGTAAACACAAAACTATATTAATTAATCCGCTGTAGGAAACAGCAAAGCAAACAGAGCTACATGTTTATACACCCTAGATTAACATCTTAAACAAATTTGAAAAAAATAAAGAAAAAGAAAATATACCATTCAGATAATGTGTTTTCCAGAACCTCACACAGAAACGTTATCAGAAAACAGACGAAATGTTGAGATTTCACTGTCTTTTTGACTTCCTTTGACACTGTGTCTGTTCTTAGAACTGTTTCACACCGGTCTATATGCCACCACTGAAGCAATCTATGATGAAAAATCAATACTTAAAATAGTAGTAAACTAACAAAAATATTTGGCAAATCGGAGGCGGGAGGAAGCCGTCTGAGCCCCACATTATCTCATATTTATATCAATGAGTTGTCATGCGGATCACATGACATGTCTCCTACGTATATGCCGGCAGCCTTATCGTACTATTCTCTCCAGTAAAAGAACATCTGGAAATAACAAAAGCACAAGAAGGAGGGAGTAACAGAAAAGATACAGGCGTTATAAATGTAGTTGTCATTTTACTGTTTTAAGTGTGTCGACATTGCAATAAAGAAGAGCCGAACTGAAAAAGACACGCATGCTGAGGCACATCTTAAATTAAACGTGCATGGATGTACAAAGTGCAAAGGGAGGTTTTTACAAGGCAAGTTACCACCTGATTGGCGAGTGCACTAATTGTCTCAGGATAAACCAATCACAAGAGAGTACATCAAAGAGCAACACTCATACTCTTATGCTACGTTCACTTCTAAAGCGAAGAAAATTTTCGCAACACTTTACTCGCATGAGTTTACTCGCTCGACTATATGTGGTTTATTCGCATCATTCGAGCCGGCAAGGGGGCGTGGCTTATCTCCGTGGCTTATCTCTGTAAAAACAGTTACCATTTCCACCATCCACCATGGAAATAACCACAATTTCTGCTTTATCCTTGTTGCGGAAATTCCACAAACGTCGGACCATCAGACGCCCTTTGGTCTGGGTTCAGGATATTACCCGTAGCCGCACACAGCTCGGTGTTTGCAAAGCTTTTGGTGTGAATGCAGCATTAGAGCTAAAGTTATATATCTACTTCTCATATTTCCAGTCCCTTATAAAAAATTGGGACCCTCCATTATTCCTGGATCTGCAGTTGCTGCCTGGTAGACTGCAGCCAGATTGTTGAAGTGATTCCCAGCAGTACTTGTACACCAGGGGTTACTCCTGCAGTCGCCAGGGGGTTTGTGGAAAGAAGAGGAGCAGCTCAGCTAGTTTTAAACAATAGAAACTATGATTTTGTAAAAAAAGAAAAAGAAAAAAAAAAAGGAGAAGAAAAGGTAACAACACATATTTGTGTTTCGGAAGAAAAACCAACACACAAGCACATCACAAAGTGGTTTGAGGCGATTTGATTTGCAGAATATATTTTTGTCGTAAGCTTATTCCTTTGGTAACAATCGAAAATTGGGGAAAACAAAAAAAGAGCAAACCGAGTAACTCGGTTACTTTCTGTGTTTTGAAAAATAAATGATAGAGCGTTCCACTGAGATGCAGTTTCTTCACAAATTCAGTCCGATAAACTATAATGACGCTCTCATCCATTCACGATCCCTCCGTCTCCCGCGCTCCTCCGCTGACGAGGGGGAGTTCCCTCCGCCTTAAACCAATTAGATCTCGCCACAATCTCTCTCAGCCGTCCTGCTCCCCATCCCATCATTCGGATCTCTCTTCACCACCCCCAGGGTCTCTATCCACGTACATATACGCCGTAACAATGGGGTCTCATGGCCAAAGACTCTTAGCACATCACTTGATTGTGCACCGTTGTTCACTAAATGAAGTCTCCCCTGATTGAACCACAGTGTTAGCTGAAGGGAATAAGAATGAAGAGATACCGCAAGCCTAAGGTCAAGGTCAACTCTGTGCACTGTGTACTAAATCCCAGCTAGTGTACGATATTTATGAATAACAACGTCATTCGTGTAGGTGTGGGGTTGGAATACTAAAGAGGGAGATCAAGTTTCTTGGTTTCTTTATTCCAATCATGCTTTTGTTTCAAGTCTTTTGCTGATGAAGATTAATTTGCAGAGCATGGCTCTCTATCAACCCCAGTGACACAAAGGGCAAAGATATAGACTAATTAAATACACCAGTGCGATTGATATTTCCCATGGATCTATGAGTGTGTGGGATCTGTTAATTAAATCCGTGATAATGTTTACTCATCATAAACATTTTCCCATGTTTGAGCACGGCGAGATGGGGAGATAATCTGTGCTGTTTGACGGATTAATTTTGGGGCTGAGTGAAAATCCCTCCAGCACATACAGAAAGAGAACGCCGTTTCCTATTGTGAGGGGGAGCGTTCTGCTAAATGTTTTTATTAAAAGTGTTATCAAAGGCAATCTTTCCGGCTTCTTCTTCGTCGAGAGGCAGACCGTACTTTAACGGGCAACAAAACAAAACGCGAGCGCTCGCACAGAAATTCAAGCTAATGCAATTTGAACAGATGCAGAGAAATCAGCCACCGCAGCAGCCAAGCAATCCGAATCCTCGGGCTAATGAAGGCAAAGCCCTCCCAGTCGCGCCTGCAGCCCACGCAGCAGGGCAGATTTTACATTCTCCCCCCCCCCCCCCCCCCCCCCCCGCTCGCTTGTCTCCTGCGCAGTAACACCGCCGTGGCACAGGTTATCACACAGTGGATTAAGAAGGCGTGTCGGAGTGTGTGCAAGAACCTCTGAGCCACACTCCACTCATCTATTGATCCGTGGAAAAAAGCGAGGGACCGGCACACTTAGCGGTGTAACCACAGGCAACAGCCCCCTGCCTGCCCTCTGTTCCCTGCAGTGGGACTGATTGCTTGTCTCAATCATCCTTTCACCCACACCCCCTGCCTCCTTCCCCCGACCACCCCTTGACAGACACACACATAAACACTTACGCCCACACAACCTCAACAGCTCCCCTCTCTTTGCCCACATCCATTCCTCTGCTTCTGTCTCCAACGTCTCGGCAGCAATCTCTCATGATTTGACAGCCTCTTGTTCTTCTTGTGAGGGCCATCAAAGTCTGCAGCCTTAACCCTGTGTGAAAGGGCCGGGACTGCATGGTAGGAAGCAATTAATTCTGCAATGAGAAAGCCCATTAATTAGGAAATGCTTCTGGCTATTTCGCGAAGACCCCTTCAGAAACAGCAGGGCCACTCGGAGCGGAATAAAAGATGCAGTGGCACACCGGGTTATTAATGAACCCGGGGGCTTTTGGCGAAGCACCACCGTGGGGTCATTCTCACTTTCTATTTCAAGGCCCCATAACTACAACACGTGCACGCACAAAATGGCAAACGGGAATCGGGCTTGGCTGCCATATTACATCACGCAAAGCCTGACCGAAGCCTGACCGAAGCCTGGCCACCAGGGCGGCTTCAACATCGTGCTGAAAGCACAACGATCGGCGGCCTGTTTTTAAAGGCCACTAACATCCACGGGCTGCAACTTTTCATGGAAATGCTCGAGGTGCAGGGAGGCTCCGAGAAAACTCATAGCATTAACAAGGCATTGTTAATGGGCGATTTGCTCATAGGACTTCAATACAGCATGCAGGAATGTCACTAAAAAGCCAATGATATTCACACATGTGGCGCGGGGAAGGCTATTAGCTACAGCAGTGGGATGCCGCTGTGTTTCCTTTTAAATGGAGGTAACAGGATAAACACTGGTGCGCAGATGGGTCTGGGGAAAATGAGTTTCGCGATGTCTAATCACTCACTAAATCATGCATGAGAACATTAGCTATTTGCGGTGTCCGCCATTCGGGGACATTGCGGAGCGCGGCACCCGTTTCCGACCGAAACGAGACCACGGTTCGGCGAGCTTCAAATGCCGATTCCACTGTAGGTCTCCCTTGAGCACGGGCCCGGCCTGATGACGAGGAGGCCTCGATGACAGTGCGCCATCCGTGAAATTAAATCAACAACTCACTTATTGTAATTACATTTGGTTAAATGGGAAGGCAAAGTGTGGGTGTAATACAATTAACATGTAATTGTTATCCTGACCAGGTTGGTGCTGATCTATTTCCCCAAGGGAGCCAATGGAGTCCATGAGCCCGCCCTCATCTCTACCGTTTGTTTTTAAATGACACACTCGGTGGGTACCAGCGTGTCACACTGTGGTCGAGAGCAAATATTCACCTGTGTTATTATCACTGTCCTTTTTTCATCTGTATATCTAGTTAATACACGTAATTATAATATTGTCGAACTACACAATGAAAGACAGAGCAAAGCTTACTGTAGCTAAGTAAATTAAAATATGTAATTCCGGCAACTAAAAACATTGAGGTATGACAAAAAAAGTGGAAGTTTATATATATATACATATCTGACAACCTGCATTCAGTTCCAAACCTTTGAGAATTTATGCACAATATTTATTTATTTTCATACGTTGAATGTTCTTTTAAATTGTCCTAACCCTGAATCTAACCTTAATTAAAGCCGTTTTGAAACAGAGATGATGTAAGAAATACCATAATCATAAATTATAGAAACCTTGAATGACCATATATAACAAGACCATTGTGTGTTATCATGAAAAATGCAATTAATAATTTACTAAATATCAATATTCTACCTTTAGCTCTTATTCATTTCAGTTCACTTTTTGCATTTATATTCACGATCATGACCTCAGTGCAGGCAGGTCATTCCTTTTCTAAGTATTGAAAATGTTTTGTCACTCACACTGTTCAAGTACCAGGCTGCAATCTTTGTGTATCTGACCTCTTCGCTCTTAATAGATAATAATGATGAACATTTCCATTAACCTGAGCTTGTGCGGCGACGCGAGACAAAAGGACTGTCTTTGTGTGGGCTGTCGCCATCCATAGGTTTATATACGGCATGCGAGAAGAAGGTACATGTGGAAGGGCCTTGGATTGAGAGCCTTCTGGTGACAAATACTACAATGCTTTAGTTAGAACTCCAGGGATTTTAAAACTGCAGCGATATAATATAGAATACGCAATAAGAGTTACTATTGTGCAAATTGTGAAACTACAAAAGCAGCTTTGGCCAACATTACACTGTTTTCACCCTTTTGACAGACAGATACATAACTTTATTTATATTTGGTTGTTGGCTATATGTTGTTATTAATGCCCCATGTCACTGTGTATTTTGTGTCAAATCGTTTATGTCACTCTTACTTTAACGCCAGTTACGTAACAAACATAGTTATTTTACTAATTTTACTTAAGAAACTACTTTCTAAACCTTAACAACTAGTTTTGTTGCATAAGTAAACTTAAAAACAAAGTTTATTTTGAAAACACACTATTTTTTTAATGTAACGAGAGGGAACCGACACGCCGTTCCTGACAAGTCATCGTTTGAATTGAAGGGGCCGCTGACGAGTTGGGGGCCGAGAATATGTTGCAACCGCAGAGCAACTGTCAAGGAGCAAAGGAAACATCCTGAAATTGAACCCAAGTTGCACGCTGTCAATCATTTTAACAAGAGATGCGTGATTCAATATCTTCGTAAAGCCTGCCCTCTGGTTGAAAGAGCGTCTTTATTCTGCGTCTTGAGCTTGATTTATAGAAACAATCAAAGGCTTGGTTCAGATTGCAAGCAAATAAAATGTGTTTCTCAAATCATCTCTTTAGTTGTTGTTTTTTTCTACAAGTGATCAGATTAGATGTGTGTGTGTGTGTGTCCAGAAAGCAACAACCCCTCTGCACGAGTTGCTTTGACGCCGGTGTTGCCGTTGGTCGCTATGCAGCTTACACCGGTGACGCTGCTTTCCAACGAGGAAGCATTTGCCATGAAAACCACGGCGCCTGTGAAGTCGAAGCGTCGACCTCCTTCCTCTCACCGGACAAACTCAAAGTCGGAGTTAAAGACAAAGTGCCTGCAGATGATTTATTCTCAGGTCCCCCGCGTGCTGTCCTCCGTGGCGCTCTGCTAGCAGCAGCATTCAAATCCGATTTCAGCCATCGGTTAAAATCTCATTGGAATCGCATTTCAAAACACCATTAAATGTGGTTTGGATTTGATTTTTTTAGATTTTTTATTTTGCTGTCCAGACTTTCTAAAAATCAATCTGGATACAATCTGGAAGGACTAATTTATGGATGTCTTGACTCCGTAACTCCATTCTCAACGGAAATCGGTTCCAAATGAGTAAAAACACAGAGTTTTGATAATGTTCCGGCGTTAACGGTTCTGCTATCGGTTCTTCAGAAGTTACGGAGTGAAATCTCCCGGCTTCAAACCTCCCCTCTCTGTCTCTGCGCCTGTCTTTGCCCGACGGGGGGCGGAGTTGTCCTTTTCTCTGACACATAACACGCCGACTTACTGAAAAGTTACAGCGTGAAATCTCCTGGCCTCAAACCTCTCTTTGTGACTCTGCTCCTGTCTTTGTGGCGCTGTGCTTTATCATCACACACACACACACACACACACACACACACACACCATCACTGGCTCAGTACCGCATGAGACACGCATCACGACAAAAGCGTGGCTACATTTTACTCGAGTTGCCCGAGAATTCTCGCTGTCACGTACGCAATAAAACGCCTCACAAGTAAGGGAGGTAATACTGGCAATTTATCAAAACATCTGGCAAAACAAGCAGAACAGAAATGTGCAGGAATGCAGTTTTCTAAGGTTAGCAATGCCATATATGGAGTTTGATCACAAGCTAATTCGAGCTAATTGTTTACCTGCAAATGTGTTTTTAAAGATTTTTGGAACTTCTTGACTTTTTATACACATACAAGAATAATAAAGCAAATGTTGACTATTTTCTTAATTATTTGTCTTGTTTTTCTCACAATACATTTAAAAAGAACCGATAAGCAGAATCGATAAGTGTGCTAGTATGGATGAAATACCGATACCCCGGTCTTGACCGCAGAGGAGGTTAACGCACCTCAAAGCCTGTTCTCCCGACACTCAGCAGAAACCGTTCAACCTTTCCCGTGTCAATTTCCCCATATCAGTCGAGTGATCAGAGATCATGTGTATCTTTACATGCGGCAGCATAATGTCTGGGACGAGCACCCGAGGCTACACGACTGTAGGAAAAAGCAAATCAGACAAAGACAGAGTGGCGCTGACGGTCGTACCATTAGAGACTCAATCAATATCAGAGCAAAGACGATGTGCAATATTTACATTTTGATGGCATTATATCATTTGTCTCCAGGTGTAAGATCAATAAATGTTTATTTGGTGTTTCCCTTGCAGAGTAAATGCCAAAATAATTCGGACTATTTAATCGTTTTGAGCAAAAAGGAGTGGACAATGGCGTACTTTCAGTCCTCCTCGAGCCATACTTGACATTGATGTTCTCTGGAGCTCCTCTTCCGTGCGACAGCTACGGATAACGTGCATGATTTGGCTTTGAGGACGTCACCCGTTGTCCACACAGCGTGCTATAAGTATGCCGCTGTCCTCATCAGTACGCCTGCTGCGTTGCTGATAAAAGGTGTGAGCAGCAAAGGAGAGGCTGGGGATGCTGCAGCCACAGCGTCCTCTGCGCTCGGCCCGATGTTTTTGATGCCACTCGAACACGAAGCATATACAGCGAGCTCCACCGGAGTCGACAGATGTAGCGTGAGCTTCTGTACACCCACTGTGGAGGTACAGTAGGCCGGCAGTGGGGGGGAAGGAATCCAGTGTCCTGTGTTCTTTCTTGTTTTGTTCTTTCAGAGCAATGTGCGAGGATGGAGAATCTCAAAATTCAGGTGAGGCGGACAAAGTCTCAGGACAAAGTTTGTAAAGCAGAAAACACTTCAGGCTTCTGCTTCTTCTTGACCTTCATCCAATTCTTTCCGCTGCTAAAAACAAATACATCTCCGGCCACTCATCTAAACGAGACATTTAACTCGGTGTCCTTTAATCCACCCCCAAGAACTTCCTCCTGAAACCTTGAATGTTTCTGACGCTCACAGCCAAGGCCTCTGGGATCTGAGAGGCCACGACAGTCAGATTGGAGCTACACTCAAGCGCGGTGTTGAGAGACGCACCGCATGCACAACCAAACCCAGAGTAAAGTGTGTTTGACAAGGAAGAGCGCTCAAGGCGATGCAGGGACGCGGGAAAGGATGGGGAGGAGGGGACCGGAGTGGTGAGTGGGTTGAATATGCGTGCCATCATGGACAAATAAGCAGATTAATGTCCTCGGCGTTCGCCACTGGATGACAGCGCGCATTGATGAAGCCTGGGAGAGGAAGACCTCCTCTCGCTGCAGCGTGGTCAGACTGCAGAGCGGGCCGGAGCACGGCTTGAGAGGTGGAGGGTTAGGAAGAGAAAAAAGAACTGTGCTGCTCCCTGCTGGGCAGCGTCTGGCCAGTCTTTTCCTGCGTCGATGTTGACCACTCCGCCTGAGTCTCCACAATCAATGCCGTATAGAACATTTGAAGAGGGAGACTCCACATTAGAAATTATCGGCAGGAGAGAATTTCAAAAGGAATTTTAACGCCAGCAAACCAGGGTCTCCTGAATGATGTTGTCTTCACAATAGACAAGGAGGCATTTTAGAACAGTTATAAATTCAACATTGTTTGAAAAGTTTGTTTCTTTTCCGCAGCACACAAACTTCAGATGACCCAGTTGAGAGTCTCGTTTTTTCGCTGATTACATAAGTTGTAATTCAAGTTGTGCACTTAGCCAATAGAGAGTGAACCAAACACTGATGACGTGTCTGAGCCTCTGACTTAAAACATTGTTATTACATTTCATTGCATTACATCATCCTGTTTAAATAGAAACGGCATCGTAATCCTTTCAGTGTGTGTATGCCCGTGTGTGTGTGTGTGTGTGTGTGTGTGGGGGGGGGGGGCGTGTTTAACCTGTCTTGTGAGGACATACGTCTGTTTACACAGCCACATTGCGGGGACTCGCCTTCCTTACGGGGACAAAATCCGCGTCCCCATAAGGTAAACTATTACATTTGAGTCGTGTGTGTGTGTGTGTGTGGGGCGTGCTTAACCCGACTTTTGAGGACATACGTCTGTTTACACAGCCACATTGCGGGGACTCGCCTTCCTTACGGGGACAAAATCCGCGTCCCCATAAGGTAAACTATAACATTTGAGTCATGTGTGTGTGTGTTTGTGTGTGTGTGTGTGTTTGTGTGTTCTTACGTTGTGCGATCTTGGCCAAGTGCAGACGGTTGACCCAGGAGATCTTACTCAGGGGGCTGGGAGTGTTGAGGACCACCATGAAGCTGACAGGACGCCCCGACCTGCACAGAAACACACAGATGGGCTGATATTAAATGTTTTGTCACAAAGTCTCCACCAAACAACACAGAACATGAGGATTATTGCTGGTTTTGTCTCATTTCATAATTTGATAAGGTCAGACAGTCTCTGTTGTTGAGGCCCAGGGGTGACCGTGGTATTTATTGGAATTTGACACCAATACAGAGTTATTGTGAAATCCTGTATACTGTATTGTGTAATGGCAGTGGAGCTGAACCTTGAACCAAAATGCATTCCCTTCACTGGGGGAAAAAAATTCTCAGAGAAATTGCTTTTATAAATGATGTTTTTTGTCAATGTTGTTGTGCTGACGAACATAATCACAACAATTATGATCACAGGTACAGTACGTTTTTTTTAGGATTAATGAAGTCTTTCTCATAGTTTCACAATAATGCAAGATCTGAGATTCTGGTGGAAAACAAATGAAATGCATCGTCAATAAACATTTTGCGTTAATGCCATCAGTTCCTCATGATGGTCATAGAAAGTGTCCTGAGCATTTCCTTAAAGAAGGAATTCTTCAAATGTATTTCTTGCTGTAATATTTGTCTTTACTTTTCGGAGACAGGGTTGTTGTCTTTGCTGAAGATTACCATGCGTACTAAATCAAGAGGTAACTTTCAGATTTTAAGCATCAAAATCAGTTTGCAGGTCTTGGATGAGTACTGCAGCATTTGTGTAAAAAGTGAGAGGGGTTTCCCAAAGTCAACTCAAGAGGAAACATGAAACAAATCTATAGCGTGGAGTCAGAAATAATTAACAACGCTGCTCATCTCTGGTTGAGGGGAGGATCTGCATTAGCTGCCACTAGCATTATGCATCCAAATCTCTGACCGGTGGGCGAGTTGCATTGTGGGTAATGTAGGAACCAGGATGTATCGAATTTTTTTTACTGTCCATCTCTAGTCCAACAATATTATAGGAGTGCAATGGTAAGTTGGTGGGGTACCTTTTAATGTAATTATAGCAGTCATGGGCAGAGGCTTTTAAGTAGGTCCTCAAAATGCAGTTATTACAGCAATTAGACTGGATCAATTTTCCGTCCAAGCTATTTCTTCCAATTATTTCTTCATGCTCAAATATCAGCTTACAGTTTATCCATTTGGAAAAATGTTAGAGAAAATGTCAATAAAGCACACTGTAAACCAATATAAATGTGCCGGCTCTTTAAAAAGAGTTTTTTTTCTTTTTTTTTCATGCCACCATCAGCAGCAATGGCCTTAGATAAACAATATGCATTCCCATAAACTCTGTAACGGGTATGCCAGAAAGGAAAAGATTAAACTATTTGGCATTTTAACAAAACAAAAAAAGGTAAAAAAAAATATTATTCTAGTATTATCTTCTGTTTTGCATTTAAAAAATATTTCAGTTATGATTACAAAAATTAATAAATAAAAATAAAACTTCCCAGGCAAACAAAGGACACATTCCAGTCCCAGTCAAAAAGTGGCAACGTCAACGAGTTTCATTTAAATAAATTATTGGCTGACTTAGCAAAAACACAACAGTTTGTTTTGCTGCCCTGAGTATTCTGGGACCTGTAGTATTAAACTGTATTTTTTTTTAATCCCACACGTAAATAGTACGTCGTCAGATCAACCAGGACTGAAATCTTAAAGACTGTCAATGTGACTTTAAATTTCAACCTAAAGCTCACAAACTGACGCTAAAATAATGCTGAAATGAGGGTAACACAATTGTCCAACCCGGTCTTAATTTACCCTGAAAAGCAGGATATAATCGACGAGGCTGTTTGACTTCACAACAGAGCCAGAAGGTGTAGGCTTTTGATATAAAAAGGGAGGAAAGTGCATGTTTGACATATACTGCAGATGTGCTGTATAACAACAGAAAGCGGAAAAATGCAGTCAGAGAAACAGGAAAGCAACAAGGAGAAGAAATGTTTCATTTCATGGGAATTCAAGTTTAATACATCAAGATTGTTTCCTTTTTCTGTCAGAACAGCTGCTTGCCTGCTTGTAGTTTCACAGGTTCAGTCCAGTACGCTTCGGCTTGATGATTTTCCTCCTGCAACATTCAGGGTAGGTAGCGACGACCACGCAGCTCGGTCACAGTAAATCGCTTCGAGGTGGGATCCGACGCTCAAAATGCCAGTAATGCGTGGGCTCCGCTGGAATCGGGCACAACTAGTACAGGCTGTGATTAGTGAAGGCTTTTTGGTTCCAATCCACGCTCAGACACAGCAGGAGACCCGATATTGTGTGTGTGTGTGTGTGTGTGTGTCAGAGACAAAATGATGGCAACCAAAAGAAAACAGAAAAGTGGTCACTGTTCGACAGGTGAGCTTGAGCTTAATGCTCCTCCTCTTGCTAGTGTACAGCATCCAGTGAAATAAGGAACATTTGCTTTGACAAGTTCAACTCTGGAATTTCAGATTTCAAAGAACATAATGATCTTTAAAAAATAAAAACACTACAATACAAGGCAGAGCGTACTGTCAGGGCAGGTGGTGTATTGGCTGTTTGTGACGCGTGTGGATGGAGTGAGGTAAAAATCGACGCCGAACCGTTTAGACTGCAATATTCTGAGGAGTTGTTCTGCCACACACACACACACACACACACACACACACACACACACACACACACACACACAGGATATGCTGTACATAGCCCGAATCATTAATATGCTAATAATTGTATGTAATTGATTTCATTATCCATTTTATTTTATTATATGACATTGTTATTCACTATATTTTATTATTATTATAATTAGTGTTATTGTAATTCCCATTATCGTCGGTATTATTATCTTTATTTTGATTATTTATTTATAATTGTATTTTACGTATGTAATGGTAATTGTGCTTTGGCAACACATGACAAGTGTGATCCCAATGAGGTCAATTTAATTGAATTACACAGAGAGAGAGAGAGATCAACGCTAGTTGATAGATCAAGCGGATGCTGAATTATGTTTATATTTGTGTTGGCATCAAGTCTAATCTGTCTATTGAACAAGCTTTTTCCTCAGCACGTTACATGAATAAAATAAAAAAGTCCATCCTAACTGAACATTCATTATGCTGTTTTGTGAAGCGTGAAACATTTTTCTTGGCCTGCCTTGAAAATCTCAAAAACTCTTTCACCCGGCTCAACAAAGGAGAAAAGGGCATGTAACCAGACATACAAATCGACAAGAGGGGCAAAGTATGACGCTGCAGAAGCGGAATGAAAGGTCTCCACGGACCTCTTTCGCCTTGAAACTGGGTCGGCGGTGGAAACCGTGGGAAGAGCGGTGAATGCAAGTCGACTGCAGCTGCCAAAGAGCAAGCGACAAACTTTTCGGAGGCACCTTTCAAGCCTCCAGGGGGGACGAGCGTTTGATGCTGAGGACGTGGATGCTTTGGTCCTTTAACCTCAAAACACACACAATTCTGGGAAACTAAAAAACGAACTAAGGCGTTGCCGCTCATGAAAATTAATGACGGCGTTCAAGAGTTTAATGAATGAAAACAGAATCATTAACCAAAAAGGTAAAGAGACAGATGTTCTGTCTTGGGCACTACTGACTAATTTAGGCATATATTTTTGTTGTGAACGTTGAAATATGTTCCGTCTTTCCTCCACAATGTAATGCATGTGAGCGTGGCTCGCTTACGGCCGTGTAACATGTCAGAGCGCATATCTTTAGACTGGAATTTGCATTTAGCCTCGGCCCCTGTGCCGTAATTTAGGTGATTTTGACAAGTGGTAAATATGTTGCCGGTGTCAACATTTCCTTAAAGGGCTGAGCAACTGCATATTTATGTGTGGTTCCGATGCAGAATTCAAGCACAGACTATTTGCCAATGTCACATCGAAAAAACTGAACTAAACTCTGATTATTTTTTTCAGAAAGTAATGGAAAAAATAACAGAAAAGTGCATTTAGGAAGTGCAATCTGAGGGAAATTAGAGCCAAAATGAAATGAATCCAAATCCACTTCCGCACAGCTACAGACACTAATGACACACACACACACACACACACACACACACACACACACACACACACACACACACACACACACACGGTAAAGACACGTGTCACGTTGTCCGTTGTCGGTGTGGCAGTTCTTCAGCGTGAATGAAGAAGACATGAAGCTTGTTAAAGTGGGAAATACTGCAACTCATTTTCAGTGGGATTTATTGGCCCGGTAACCTGGAGGAGCACTTTAGGTTTTGTTTGAGTGACGGTGAGAGAGGTTCCTGGAATTTGATCTTTTGGAGATAATGGGAACTACTGTCGCAATCAAAGTTTTATTATGACCATAAAATGGAACTCCAATTTTCCACGGAAGAAAAAGTTGCAAAAATGTTTGCGAGTGCTGTCAATTATAGTTCTGTAGGAAGAAAAACAGGAAGCGGAAGGTCAGACGCTGAAAATCTTCGGCTCAGAAAATTCCCGTTCTGTGCATCTCTCGTAAAAACATGTTATGAAACACAATGCGTATGATCACAAAGAACTCAATGCATAACCGCCGTGACAAACAAACTCTCCGCTGAATACCACCTTTAGTGTTGCACAAATGGAAACGACCAATGAATAATAACCATCTCATCTGTCTTACGAGTGATTCAAGGCAGTTCATCAGCCGAAGTCTCATCTTTTTTCAAGAGTTTTTTCTTCTCGTGAGCTAAAAGGGAGCGCCGTGACTTTAACGCCATCAAATGGCGGCTAACGAACACAGGATGGACGTTATGTATGTTGTGTTCCATACAAACCCGTCTCCCGACGGTAAATTCACACCTCAACATGAAACTTCCTTCAGCAATTAGCTGGTGAAATGTACAGCCGCCTGTTAGACCACCAGCCATGCCCCGTGTGCTTAAATATTATGTCATAAATATTGCCCTGTGTGTTTAAATATTTCTCTCCCCTGTCAACTAAAATAAAGTAACCTCTTTGTGCTGCGCCGGCAGCATCGGCCCTGAGTTAGCGATGACTCATCTGGTGTGAGTCCATTGAGACACTCTGTTGTCTGGATTGATCAGGATTTAATGTGATACAAGCACAAGTGTCTGGCCAAGGATGAGGTGTCATTTTTGAAAAGCACGAAGCAGCTTTTCCACAAAATAGCAGCATGTCTCAGCACACCTGTGCGACTATTCTACAGTGATTCTGAGGCGATGACAGAAAGAAAGAGAGAGAAATACTTTACAATTTGTATTAATATCAACGCTGGTTTATAGATCAAGCAGATGCTGGATTATGTCTATATTCGTGCTGGCGTCAAGTGGAATCTGTATATTGAATGAACTGTACTTCACCACATTTACATGAATAAAATAAAAAAAGTCCATCCTGACTGAACATTGAGAGCTCAAACTTCCCTGACATGTTGAGAAAGTGGAGCTTTCACAAGGAGGTGTAATTCATACCATTCACTGCTTAAAATATAGCGGGGGTAATTTGCCAAAGACAGAAGGGGAGACGGCGTGTGACGAGAATACAACTACTCACTTGGTTGGACTCCGTGCCCACGCGGCCTCAAACATGCTAAACTGAGCGCGCTCTCTCCGATTCCTCCCTCCTGCCCGCTGATTGACAGCCGCAGTGCAGGTGTGGTGCACTGCCAGAATAGAGAACTAGACTCGGGCACGCTGGCAGAGGAGAGACGGGGAGAGCTGAGGAGAGTCGAATAAAAAAGGGCGGGGGGAGAGGGCATAGCGGCGGTGGGGAGGAGGGGGAGGCGACGTGCGAGGAGCCGGCCCAGCTGATTTATGGGAGCAGGTCAGTGCCGGAGCACACATGTGACACTAATGCACAAGGACGGGACAGATGCAGGAGTGAGTGCTGAGTGGCAGCCTGTCATGCACCCATCCTTCAGTTCACCTCCGCCCTCCAGAGAAACAAACAGTCGGGGGAGAGAAGGCGCGCTCTGCAAACAGCGAGACGAGTTAAAGGAGACGCTTCGGCGTGGGAGTTCGTTGATCGAATTCTCAACGGACCTGACAATCAGCCGCAGACGAATATTACAAGAGAGGATGGTCGTGAAGAGGGGTTCAGACTCGATGTGGTTCGCGGTGGTGACGGGGGTTGCGTGTGCACAAAAAGAACAACGTAGAGCGGATACAAAGAGACACGGGAGTTCTGTGGAACTGCAGAATGGAATGAGCACGCAAATAATCGGAAATAAACGAGTTCCACGTAAAATGTTGTTGGAGCTGCGTCTGTGCCGGCAGCGCTGTTTGTGACGTGCGTGGAGGAAGTGAGGCCGACTCTGAACCCATGTTTAGACGGCAATACCCTGAGGATTTGTCCCGCTGCACATACTCTCACACTCACACACACTCACACACACTTTAACACTATTCATGTGTATCATAATGAACATATTCAATCTGGTTTGACTTGGCGTGCCGTTGATTACAAGTTAATACCTGGCTGTCACTTTTTCTAACATCTGCTGAACCAGAATTATGCCAAAACGTGGAGAAATATCTGCATTACTTGCACTACTCTGACTACTCTGTTGTCTTTAACTATGTTGTCTTTAATGTCTTTTTTATATTTCATCTTCTTTATTGTATATAATATGTATATATGCACGATGAGAGCTACGCGAAACCGGAGTCAAATTCCATGTATGTGTAAACACACATGGCCAATAAAGATGATTCTGATTCTAAACAAGGCTGTTAAGTTGAAGGCCATTTGGGTGGAGGGTTTATTCTGAAGTTAGTGACCTGGTGTTAATGGAGAAATGAAACGTTACCACATTAACTCACATTAATTCAGTTCTAATATCTTGGGAATTGACAGCCGGGAAAGGCTAAAAGGTTGCCTCTAAATATCTGCTTGAGGTTATTGTCAGCCTTCTGTGGATGTACAGTATAGAGAGGTATTTACTGCGTTTACACAGCTCCGTGCAACATCAAATAACGGCATTATGGCAGCATAAAAATTCAGGTTTGTGTTTGTGGAGCCTATTTTCTTTCTCCACTCCCCACACCAATATATAATTTCCTTGAGTGGTGTGTTTGCTGAGAGGAAGGCGCGCGTTGGCCCCGCTCGTCTGTTCAACATTCATGTGAGCCTTGAGAAAGGCTTGTGTTTAGTCTTACTGCTCACGCAGGTTTTGTGTAGGAGGATTTTAATTCCCTAACCTGCCTGACCCTTTCAGAAGAAGGTGTGCGCTTCCCCTTTAAAATGTCTTTGTGGGTAATTTTCCTTGTGTCATGTGTGCCAGTTCCAAAGACGCGAACGCCTACTTGTGTCTCTGCTTCACTAACAGTATTCCCGGTTTGCTTCGGCCTCTTGAGAGGGAACACGTGATGGATATCTTTTTGTGCATTCGACTGCTAGTTGGCTCCAAAGGAAGGGAGATCGATGTCGCCGGGGTCTAATTCCAGAGATCCTCCCTCCAGAGATTGGCCACAGACAGCAGGTGACACGGTATAAAAGGTCATGGAAGACAGCGAGATGATTGAACTGTTTTTCACTGTCCAGGAAAATGGAGGAAGGCCAGTGTTTTGTGCACCGGAAAGTGATAATACTAACTAGAAAATTTCGCAAGAAATTTTGAAAGTGTGGCTACTACTGCCGTAAGACGTCGCAATATATATACATTACCGGTAGTGAGATGTGTTATTGTGTGTGTGTGTATGTGTAATAATAACAAAGTAAAAAAAAGTTTATAAAAAAAAGTCCTATTGTCCTTGATCTCTAAAGAATCAGCAACTCCTTGACTTAAAAAAAAAAAAAAAAAAAAAAAAAAAGTGCACGTGACCGTATTACCGCGTGCGCGCGCACGGTCGTTCACGCGCGCGCACGCGAAATTGCATGCGGCCGTTTACGTGCGCACGCGCGGCCGTTTTCACGCACATAGACACACAGAAGCTAACTTCTTGCTAGGACACACACACACACGCGCGCACTTAGACACACACACAGTCAGGATGTCAGCTGACCAACTGACAGTTCCTCCTGCGTCTGTGGGCGCGTGTCTTGTTGCCATGGTAGCAGTCTTGATTAGCTAACTTTAAACACCTGTGTGACGGAGCAGAGGAGAGGAGACTTGACTGCTGATTTAATGACAAAACAACCTTTCAAACTATTGTATTTGACAGACAACCGTGAATCCCATCGCGAAAATAACGTCATCATGAGAAGCACAAGACTTCTGAGAACGTTTCCGTCTACTTAAATATTTGTAAGGATTTAGAAATGAGATGGTAAATCCAGTTTATAAAGTGCTCACGTTTGTGTCATGAGAAAAAATTGTGGTTCGAATTAACATGGCGGTTGATGGAGCAGTTGGCCGGACTTCATGTCGCTTTCAGGCTTGCTGACAAAAAAGTATAAGTTTGTTGGATTCCACGACGCATGTGTACCACAAGCACAATATTTCCTACGTTTTGATGTATAAATTATGCCTCAAAAGTAAATATTGTGGAGTGAATGGCAAAATACAAATACAAATACAGGAGTTAGTAAAAAAATCATTCTCACTCTAGTGATGACATCACCACTCTAACCTGCCCCATACACACCCATTGTAAACTCTGAAATGGTCCCAGAATTTTCCTAAACTTGAACAATAATTACATGAAAACTGTGCTAGCTATCAAAAAATGCCCAATTGGGCAAATATACTGCAGACTTTTGTCAACGTTTTAAACTTTAAATCATTTCTCTACGTTAAATTATGACGAGTCACTGTGGGCAGAAAGATGAGTGTTTTTTTTGCTCTCTTCACGCCGAAACTCCATTCAAGTGAATGGGACAATTTCTCGCCGTTTTTCGCGTTTTTCGGGAAAACGGCCGGTCGAATAAAAAAAATGAGTCATTCCAGGCGATTCCCGATCAGGCCGCACGTTTTGATGTATGTTTGACGCATGTGCTGGCAACGCTGCGGGAGGAGATACGGTCCAAAGTTTTGCGGAATAAGAAGAATAATAATAACTAGAAAATTTCGCAAGAAATTTTGAAAGTGTGGCTACTACTGCCGTAAGACGTCGCAATATATATACATTACCGGTAGTGAGATGTGTTATTGTGTGTGTGTGTCTGCGTGTGTGTATGTGTAATAATAACAAAGTAAAAAAAAGTTTATAAAAAAAAGTCCTATTGTCCTTGATCTCTAAAGAATCAGCAACTCCTTGACAAAAAAAAAAAAAAGTGCACGTGACCGTATTACCGCGTGCGCGCGCACGGTCGTTCACGCGCGCGCACGCGAAATTGCATGCGGCCGTTTACGTGCGCACGCGCGGCCGTTCACACGCACATAGACACACAGTCAGTTAACTTTGTCTAACACAAAGCTAACTTCTTGCTAGCAATCAAATACACTTCTCTGTCTCTCCACCATGTTCACGTGACTAATTACACACGCGCACACACACACACACGCGCGCTCACTTAGACACACACACAGTCAGGATGTCAGCTGACCAACTGACAGTTCCTCCTGCGTCTGTGGGCGCGTGTCTTGTTGCCATGGTAGCAGTCTTGATTAGCTAACTTCAAACACCTGTGTCTCTGTCACAGGAGCAGAGGAGAGGAGACTTGACTGCTGATTTAATGACAAAACAACCTTTCAAACTATTGTATTTGACAGACAACCGTGAATCCCATCGCGAAAATAACGTCATCATGAGAAGCACAAGACTTCTGAGAACGTTTCCGTCTACTTAAATATTTGTAAGGATTTAGAAATGAGATCGTAAATTCAGTTTATAAAGTGCTCACGTTTGTGTCATGAGAAAAAATTGTGGTTCGAATTAACATGGCGGTTGATGGAGCAGTTGGCCGGACTTCATGTCGCTTTCAGGCTTGCTGACAAAAAAGTATAAGTTTGTTGGATTCCACGACGCATGTGTACCACAAGCACAATATTTCCTACGTTTTGATGTACAAATTATGCCTCAAAAGTAAATATTGTGGAGTGAATGGCAAAATACAAATACAAATACAGGAGTTAGTAAAAAAATCATGCTCACTCTAGCGATGACATCACCACTCTAACCTGCCCCATACACACCCATTGTAAACTCTGAAATGGTGCCAGAATTTTCCTAAACTTGTACAATAATTACATGAAAACTGTGCTAGCTATCAAAAAATACCCAATTGGGCAAATATACTGCAGACTTTTGTCAACGTTTTAAACTTTAAATCATTTCTCTACGTTAAATTATGGCGAGTCACTGTGGGCAGAAAGATGAGTGTTTTTTTTGCTCTCTTCACGCCGAAACTCCATTCAAGTGAATGGGACAATTTCTCGCCGTTTTTCGCGTTTTTCGGGGAAAACGGCCGGTCGAATCAAAAAAATGAGTCATTCCAGGCGATTCCCGATCAGGCCGCACGTTTTGATGTATGTTTGACGCATGTGCTGGCAACGCTGCGGGAGGAGATACGGTCCAAAGTTTTGCGGAATAAGAAGAATAATAATAACTAGAAAATTTCGCAAGAAATTTTGAAAGTGTGGCTACTACTGCCGTAAGACGTCGCAATATATATACATTACCGGTAGTGAGATGTGTTATTGTGTGTGTGTGTCTGCGTGTGTGTATGTGTAATAATAACAAAGTAAAAAAAAGTTTATAAAAAAAAGTCCTATTGTCCTTGATCTCTAAAGAATCAGCAACTCCTTGACTTAAAAAAAAAAAAAAAAAAAAAAGTGCACGTGACCGTATTACCGCGTGCGCGCGCACGGTCGTTCACGCGCGCGCACGCGAAATTGCATGCGGCCGTTTACGTGCGCACGCGCGGCCGTTCAAAATATAGATACACAGTCAGTTAACTTTGTCTAACACAAAGCTAACTTCTTGCTAGCAATCAAATACACTTCTCTGTCTCTCCACCATGTTCACGTGACTAATTACACACGCGCACACACACACACACACGCGCGCACTTAGACACACACACAGTCAGGATGTCAGCTGACCAACTGACAGTTCCTCCTGTGTCTGTGGGCGCGTGTCTTGTTGCCATGGTAGCAGTCTTGATTAGCTAACTTGAGACACCTGTGTCATGGAGCAGAGGAGAGGAGACTTGACTGCTGATTTAATGACAAAACAACCTTTCAAACTATTGTATTTGACAGACAACCGTGAATCCCATCGCGAAAATAACATCATCGTGAGAAGCACAAGACTTCTGAGAACGTTTCCGTCTACTTAAATATTTGTAAGGATTTAGAAATGAGATCGTAAATCCAGTTTATAAAGTGCTCACGTTTGTGTCATGAGAAAAAATTGTGGTTCGAATTAACATGGCGGTTGATGGAGCAGTTGGCCGGACTTCATGTCGCTTTCAGGCTTGCTGACAAAAAAGTATAAGTTTGTTGGATTCCACGACGCATGTGTACCACAAGCACAATATTTCCTACGTTTTGATGTATAAATTATGCCTCAAAAGTAAATATTGTGGAGTGAATGGCAAAATACAAATACAAATACAGGGGTTAGTACAAAGCTCCTCGTGCTCTAGCGATGACATCACCACTCTAACCTACGCCATACACACCCATTGTAAACTCTGAAATGGTCCCAGAATTTTCCTAAACTTGAACAATAATTACATGAAAACTGTGCTAGCTATCAAAAAATACCCAATTGGGCAAATATACTGCAGACTTTTGTCAACGTTTTAAACTTTAAATCATTTCTCTACGTTAAATTATGGCGAGTCACTGTGGGCAGAAAGATGAGTGTTTTTTTTGCACTCTTCACGCCGAAACTCCATTCAAGTGAATGGGACAATTTCTCGCCGTTTTTCGCGTTTTTCGGCAAAACGGCCGGTCGAATGTCTTAGAAAAGTCATAGCTCACGATTCCCGATCAGGCCGCACGTTTTGATGTATTTGTTACGCATGTGCGGGCAACGCTGTGGGAGGAGATACGGTCCAAAGTTTTGCGGAATAAGAAGAAAAAAAAAAAAAATAATAATAAGCCCGCAGGAGAACAAGAAGTGGGCTTTGCCCAGGGGTCTATGACCCCTGGAGCTGAAGCCACACTTAACAAGAAATTTTGAAAGTGTGGCTACTACTGCCGTAAGACGTCGCAATATATATACATTACCGGTAGTGAGATGTGTTATTGTGTGTGTGTGTCTGCGTGTGTGTATGTGTAATAATAACAAAGTAAAAAAAAGTTTATAAAAAAAAGTCCTATTGTCCTTGATCTCTAAAGAATCAGCAACTCCTTGACTTAAAAAAAAAAAAAAAAAAAAAGTGCACGTGACCGTATTACCGCGTGCGCGCGCACGGTCGTTCACGCGCGCGCACGCGAAATTGCATGCGGCCGTTTACGTGCGCACGCGCGGCCGTTCACACGCACATAGACACACAGTCAGTTAACTTTGTCTAACACAAAGCTAACTTCTTGCTAGGACACACACACACACGCGCGCACTTAGACACACACACAGTCAGGATGTCAGCTGACCAACTGACAGTTCCTCCTGCGTCTGTGGGCGCGTGTCTTGTTGCCATGGTAGCAGTCTTGATTAGCTAACTTGAGACACCTGTGTGACGGAGCAGAGGAGAGGAGACTTGACTGCTGATTTAATGACAAAACAACCTTTCAAACTATTGTATTTGACAGACAACCGTGAATCCCATCGCGAAAATAACGTCATCATGAGAAGCACAAGACTTCTGAGAACGTTTCCGTCTACTTAAATATTTGTAAGGATTTAGAAATGAGATCGTTAATCCAGTTTATAAAGTGCTCACGTTTGTGTCATGAGAAAAAATTGTGGTTCGAATTAACATGGCGGTTGATGGAGCAGTTGGCCGGACTTCATGTCGCTTTCAGGCTTGCTGACAAAAAAGTATAAGTTTGTTGGATTCCACGACGCATGTGTACCACAAGCACAATATTTCCTACGTTTTGATGTATAAATTATGCCTCAAAAGTAAATATTGTGGAGTGAATGGCAAAATACAAATACAAATACAGGAGTTAGTAAAAAAATCATTCTCACTCTAGCGATGACATCACCACTCTAACCTGCCCCATACACACCCATTGTAAACTCTGAAATGGTCCCAGAATTTTCCTAAACTTGAACAATAATTACATGAAAACTGTGCTAGCTATCAAAAAATGCCCAATTGGGCAAATATACTGCAGACTTTTGTCAACGTTTTAAACTTCAAATCATTTCTCTACGTTAAATTATGGCGAGTCACTGTGGGCACAAAGATCAGTGTTTTTTTTGCCGAAACTCCATTCAAGTGAATGGGACAATTTCTCGCCGTTTTTCGCTTTTTTCGGGAAAACGGCCGGTCGAATCTCTTAGAAAAGTCATAGCTCACGATTCCCGATCAGGCCGCACGTTTTGATGTATTTGTTACGCATGTGCTGGCAACGCTGTGGGAGGAGATACGGTCCAAAGTTTGGCGGAATAAGAAGAAATATAGTCAATAATAAGCCCGCAGGAGAACAAGAAGTGGGCTTTGCCCAGGGGTCTATGACCCCTGGAGCTGAAGCCACACTTAACTAGAAAATTTCGCAAGAAATTTTGAAAGTGTGGCTACTACTGCCGTAAGACGTCGCAATATATATACATTACCGGTAGTGAGATGTGTTATTGTGTGTGTGTGTCTGCGTGTGTGTATGTGTAATAATAACAAAGTAAAAAAAAGTTTATAAAAAAAAGTCCTATTGTCCTTGATCTCTAAAGAATCAGCAACTCCTTGACAAAAAAAAAAAAAAAGTGCACGTGACCGTATTACCGCGTGCGCGCGCACGGTCGTTCACGCGCGCGCACGCGAAATTGCATGCGGCCGTTTACGTGCGCACGCGCGGCCGTTCACACGCACATAGACACACAGTCAGTTAACTTTGTCTAACACAAAGCTAACTTCTTGCTAGCAATCAAATACACTTCTCTGTCTCTCCACCATGTTCACGTGACTAATTACACACGCGCACACACACACACACGCGCGCTCACTTAGACACACACACAGTCAGGATGTCAGCTGACCAACTGACAGTTCCTCCTGCGTCTGTGGGCGCGTGTCTTGTTGCCATGGTAGCAGTCTTGATTAGCTAACTTCAAACACCTGTGTCTCTGTCACAGGAGCAGAGGAGAGGAGACTTGACTGCTGATTTAATGACAAAACAACCTTTCAAACTATTGTATTTGACAGACAACCGTGAATCCCATCGCGAAAATAACGTCATCATGAGAAGCACAAGACTTCTGAGAACGTTTCCGTCTACTTAAATATTTGTAAGGATTTAGAAATGAGATCGTAAATTCAGTTTATAAAGTGCTCACGTTTGTGTCATGAGAAAAAATTGTGGTTCGAATTAACATGGCGGTTGATGGAGCAGTTGGCCGGACTTCATGTCGCTTTCAGGCTTGCTGACAAAAAAGTATAAGTTTGTTGGATTCCACGACGCATGTGTACCACAAGCACAATATTTCCTACGTTTTGATGTACAAATTATGCCTCAAAAGTAAATATTGTGGAGTGAATGGCAAAATACAAATACAAATACAGGAGTTAGTAAAAAAATCATGCTCACTCTAGCGATGACATCACCACTCTAACCTGCCCCATACACACCCATTGTAAACTCTGAAATGGTGCCAGAATTTTCCTAAACTTGTACAATAATTACATGAAAACTGTGCTAGCTATCAAAAAATACCCAATTGGGCAAATATACTGCAGACTTTTGTCAACGTTTTAAACTTTAAATCATTTCTCTACGTTAAATTATGGCGAGTCACTGTGGGCAGAAAGATGAGTGTTTTTTTTGCTCTCTTCACGCCGAAACTCCATTCAAGTGAATGGGACAATTTCTCGCCGTTTTTCGCGTTTTTCGGGAAAACGGCCGGTCGAATCAAAAAAATGAGTCATTCCAGGCGATTCCCGATCAGGCCGCACGTTTTGATGTATGTTTGACGCATGTGCTGGCAACGCTGCGGGAGGAGATACGGTCCAAAGTTTTGCGGAATAAGAAGAATAATAATAACAAGAAATTTTGAAAGTGTGGCTACTACTGCCGTAAGACGTCGCAATATATATACATTACCGGTAGTGAGATGTGTTATTGTGTGTGTGTGTCTGCGTGTGTGTATGTGTAATAATAACAAAGTAAAAAAAAGTTTATAAAAAAAAAGTCCTATTGTCCTTGATCTCTAAAGAATCAGCAACTCCTTGACTTAAAAAAAAAAAAAAAAAAAAAAAAAAAGTGCACGTGACCGTATTACCGCGTGCGCGCGCACGGTCGTTCACGCGCGCGCACGCGAAATTGCATGCGGCCGTTTACGTGCGCACGCGCGGCCGTTCACACGCACATAGACACACAGAAGCTAACTTCTTGCTAGGACACACACACACACGCGCGCACTTAGACACACACACAGTCAGGATGTCAGCTGACCAACTGACAGTTCCTCCTGCGTCTGTGGGCGCGTGTCTTGTTGCCATGGTAGCAGTCTTGATTAGCTAACTTTAAACACCTGTGTGACGGAGCAGAGGAGAGGAGACTTGACTGCTGATTTAATGACAAAACAACCTTTCAAACTATTGTATTTGACAGACAACCGTGAATCCCATCGCGAAAATAACGTCATCATGAGAAGCACAAGACTTCTGAGAACGTTTCCGTCTACTTAAATATTTGTAAGGATTTAGAAATGAGATCGTAAATCCAGTTTATAAAGTGCTCACGTTTGTGTCATGAGAAAAAATTGTGGTTCGAATTAACATGGCGGTTGATGGAGCAGTTGGCCGGACTTCATGTCGCTTTCAGGCTTGCTGACAAAAAAGTATAAGTTTGTTGGATTCCACGACGCATGTGTACCACAAGCACAATATTTCCTACGTTTTGATGTATAAATTATGCCTCAAAAGTAAATATTGTGGAGTGAATGGCAAAATACAAATACAAATACAGGAGTTAGTAAAAAATCTTTCTCACTCTAGAGATGACATCACCACTCTAACCTGCCCCATACACACCCATTGTAAACTCTGAAATGGTCCCAGAATTTTCCTAAACTTGAACAATAATTACATGAAAACTGTGCTAGCTATCAAAAAATGCCCAATTGGGCAAATATACTGCAGACTTTTGTCAACGTTTTAAACTTTAAATCATTTCTCTACGTTAAATTATGGCGAGTCACTGTGGGCACAAAGATCAGTGTTTTTTTTGCCGAAACTCCATTCAAGTGAATGGGACAATTTCTCGCCGTTTTTCGCGTTTTTCGGGAAAACGGCCGGTCGAATCAAAAAAATGAGTCATTCCAGGCGATTCCCGATCAGGCCGCACGTTTTGATGTATGTTTGACGCATGTGCTGGCAACGCTGCGGGAGGAGATACGGTCCAAAGTTTTGCGGAATAAGAAGAATAATAATAATAAGCCCGCAGGAGAACAAGAAGTGGGCTTTGCCCAGGGGTCTATGACCCCTGGAGCTGAAGCCACACTTAACTAGAAATTGCATTTCCTGCTGAAAATGCGTTGGAATGCTAAAAGCTGAAGCTTAAAGCTGAAATATTTGAAAGGATAGCTGAAAATAGCAGAATATAGTTGAATTTAGCAGAAAATAGCAGAAAATAGCTGAATATAAAAAATATGAAATTATAGAATAATAGCTGAATTTTTTGTCAACATTTGAATGTTTAAAAGGTGTCTGTAGCTGAACGTATGCAGAACCTGTACGCTTTAGAAGTTGAAGAGGATTTTTAAATTTCCTCCATCGGATCCGTTCATTTAAATTTTCATGAAAAGATTAATAATTCAAAAATTGGAAAAGTCAGAAACATGAAAAGGTCATTGCCATTGTGTCCTAAGGAGCTGAACATTTTAATAGCTGAGCGGTTTCTGTAGCTGAATATATGAAGAAGGAGAAGAGACGGAAAATGCTAAAAGCTGAAGCTTAAAGCTTAAATATTTGAAAAGATAGCTGAATATAAAAAATAAGAAATTATAGAATAATAGCTGAAGATTTTGTCAACATTTGAACATTTAAAAAGTGTCTGTAGCTGAATGAACCCTAGGGCTTCTTCAGGTGTTTCTACAGCTCATATGACCTTGATATGAATACCAGCCCCTATTGTCCTTGATCTCTAAAGAATCAGCAACTCCTTGACTTAAAAAAAAAAAAAAAAAAAAAAAGTGCACGAGACCGTATTACCACGTGCACGCGCACGGCCGTTCACGCGCGCGCGCGTGAAATAGCACGCGGCAGTTTACGTGCGCACGCGCGGCCGTTTACGCGCACATAGACACACAAGTGATCTTAGTCCAACACAAAGCTCATGCTAGCAATCATTCACTTCCTCCACCAACAGCCTGTGTGTGTCCCCACAAGGTCGTTAAAACAAGAATGAGTGTGAAGCTGCACTGA